>QLNU02013614.1:6959889-6972282 GCA_006491805.2 Dysdera silvatica
GGAAACGTTTTTTATGTTCATACAGACTAGTTTTTACAGATTCGGACAGAACAATTTTTACAGATTCATGTAGAATCATTTTTACAGGTCCATATAGAAGAATCATTTTTACAGATTCATACAAAACCATTTTTACAGATTCAGACAGAACCATTTTTACAGATTCACAGAATATCGTTTTTATGTTTTGCAGATTCACGATTACAGATTCACACGGAATCAAATTTACGGAGCAAGGGTAGTAAAGGAGAAACGGCGCTAGAGCCAACTGTTTTCAAATAATTCAAACCCATGTTGCGAACCTCGTGGAACCTGTCTGTAAGTAAACCCCAGATTACGATGTGTTGAAACTAAAGGTACAAGTACCAACACTGGTATCGATTTAGTGCTTACGTCACAGTAAATGAACATGTAAATTTCACCCCACTACATAAAGTCAAAAATAATATTGAACACATTTTCATAGATGGTGTTATTTGAGTAAATTGAAAAATTGTGCCTTAAACAATTGTAAAAAAGTGGTATTTAAGTGGAACAAAATTAATAAATAGCTAACTTTTAACCTGTATTTACACAACTGCGTATAATTATTTTTTCATATAATTTTCTCCAACTTGAATGCATTGTTTTACCATATAGAAGAATCTCGTGAACTCTCTCTTTAAAAAGAAGTATTCTCTTGCTGTTCTACACATTTTCTGTCTCTCTCTGGAAGCCTCTTGAGTACGGCGACATTGATTTCGTCAACAGAACTGAAGTTTATCATCCGAGCTTTTCCAATGTTCCAACAAGTGTAAATCGTCACAATACCTTCCAGATTCAGATGGATATGTGCGGTAGAATACAGAAGTCCCCAAATTTGCAACAGTTGAGGAGTTTCCTGTAAGCTCTCTCATTCTACTCCCATCTCATCAATCAATATCCGTAGTACCCTTCTAACACAAACTTTCAGAATGTTGATAGAGTGACGTGTCATTTTTCTTCAGAAATCTCCAATTGCAGAACGATACCTTTCTGCTGAGTTCGACAATTTTCGCAAATCATTGTGTCAGTGGTGCTGTGATAAGACTTGTCTGATGAGATCACTGAAGTCTGGGACCGTGGTTTGTTATTGCTTTCCTCAATTCTCGTTCGGCATTTTCCCCGCCAAATTTTTTCCGTCTTGCCAAAAATCGCCAAATCATCACCAAATACCTTAAAATTTCGTCAAACAATTAAAATAAAATTAATGTTATATTTATTTATTACGAGTATTAGGTGTTTGACTATTTAGTCATTAACCTCCAAGCTTTCCAATATTTGCTAACAATGTTTCGAGAAGTTTTTAGTTCATTACACACGTTAAGATGATCCGCTGTCAAGGCCATGCTTAGTGGGGGTGCAAGCTGTGCGGCCGCCCAGGGCCACTACAATTTAGGGCCGCCAAAAATTTTGTAGTGAAAATACCAAGAAACCACTTTTTAGCGGCCCCCATATACTTTCAACAGAGTATGTTAAACACCTCACCAACTGAATATCATCAAAACGGGTACCCGCTGAAGTCGACGCAAATCGTATCCTTTTTACTTACCAAACGTTTGCTAAGGAAATTTCACAATGAAGTTTTCAGCAGAAGTTTACCACATCGAAAAGTTTATCCCATGACGTATTATCTGGACGACCCTGTGGTTTGAATTGTATGTTCGCACAATCTGTTCAATTCTATATGGTGTCATACTGAGCTGGTGTTAGAGTAAGCTGTGGATTCAATCTTACGTGTAGTAAAGGGCCCACAACATGTGACTATAATGAACTAGTTTTATACAGTTTTGACCCCATATGCAAAATTGCGACAGTCAGGCAAACTTTTGAGCTCACTCGGGCATATACAGATTTGTATTTTCTTTGTAGGAAATTTTGAAAATTCGTGAAATATTCAAATGAAGAAATTGCTGAATTGTTGGCTAGTCATTGTTAGGGTATATATATATATGTTTCCAGCTTTCAGATACAACTGAGATATGGTAATCCGATTTCTTCGTATGTCAGTATTTAATCTTATTTAAATCAACTTTATGGTACTTCAATTTAATTGGTAGAGAGATAAATACATTTGACTAATAAAATATCAGGCTTTCCAGATCCTTCTTTGTGATTGGTCTAGCGTTAATCTGAAGACATTCTTTGCTCAGAAACGGTTAATCCTAAATTTTCTGTAAACCTTAGAATTAAGGACACGCATTTGAAGAAATTGGCCGAAGATAATAAGTTGGGCATATATATGCTGAAAAAAATACAGTACGCCTATACACGCTTATACACGGATATATAAGGTGATAATAAATGTTACCTTAGTATTCTGAGTAATGAGATTTATTAATATAATTTTTAATTAGTTAAAGTAACATGAAGAATGGTATGATCAATGCCCAATGAGTTATGTATTAACATAATGAAATAAATTATTGGTAAAATTTCCGTTTCTATAATGCAAAAAAGACAAAAATTTCTAGTTTCAGTTCATATTGGCAAGAAAGTTAGATTCGTCACATGTATTCTAGTATACTTTTATATATCGCCATAAAATGCTCATAGAAATCTGAAAGTGTAATCGTGTATGAAGTTTACCTCTTTCGACAATAATCATGTAATCAGTATACGGTATAATCATAATTATCATGTATCATAATAATCATGTAATCAGCATACGTAAATAATCATGCAATAAATATACGTAAATAATCATGCAATAAATATACGTAAATAATCATGTAATAAATATACCTAAATAATCATGTTATCAGCAAACGTAAATAATCATGTAATCAGCATACGTAAATAATTATGCAATAAGTATACGTAAACAATCGTGTAATCTGTATACGTAAATAATCATTCATTCAGTACACGTAAATAATCATGTAATCAGTATACGTAAATAATCATGTAATCAGTATACGTAAATAATCATGTAATCAGTATACGTAAATAAACATTCAATCAGTGTACGTAAATAATCATGCAATCAGCAATGTGTACCAAAAGCGAGGCAGTCGATACATCGTCAAAACTCTTTCTATTGCAAATATGGATAAAAAATTTATAAATTGTTTTTTAAAAAATTATAAATATTTTAAAAAGTTTGTATCGGTATAGAAAACACGTCCGTTTACACTTTGCTCACGGAAAAAATGAAAACTCCGAAAATAAAACAACTCCTAATGACATTGACAAGTTAACAGTAGTGCCTGTCACTAATTTATCACTTGTAATAATTTACCTCTCACAACCTTATCACTCGTAACTTTTAATTTTACGTCTATCATCTGAACATGAATGCTGCCGTTTGAACACATTCCCTAGCCCGCCTTCTATGCAGTTTTAAACTAATAAACCGCTTTGCATTTGGTCCGCATCGCTATGATCACATTTGTTTAAAGGCCCCACAGGTGAGTGCCTTGGAAAATGAACACCTGAGCCATTAACACGAATCTGACACATGTTTGAATTAGTAGTGTGCCAAATTGTCGATGAAATAATTCCTGAACAAACCTTCTCATTTCGTTTAATGGACAAAACCGTTCCTCGATTCGCTTAATGAGCGAGTGGGTGTTTGTTTGTTTTGTGGTTTTACGGCTCAAAGACTACAATGGTCATGCTGCGCCGGGACCTACTGTTTTCCGAGGAATCCGAACCTCTTATGGCCTAGGGAACCAAACCCTGGACTACAGTGAGCAGTGCAATCTTTATGAGATCTCTGAGTAAGTGTTCTTTGCACTGTTGGGAGTCGAACCCGGATTAACGGCGCACTAGGCGAACGCGTTACCACACTGCGCCACCGCAGGGCCGAGCTATTGGGTGTATCTGGAGTTTGAGAATGTATCCCAAAAACGCATCGAAATGTCCCCACTTCATAGATATCAGTATATTTATTATAGTAGTTCCCATCCTGGGGGCCGCGACCCTCAAGGAAGTAGCGAATTGGTTTCGGGGCGGCTGCACCAACTATTTTTAGTTGCAATTATTTTTATAAGGAATTTTATACCAAATGTTTCCAACGCTTTTACATTTCAACATGGCTACACACATTGCAATATTCTACTAACGGTTGTTAACTTCATATCTATAATATACATTAATTTATATAATTAATATAATATGTATGATATTTCATATATATATATATATATAATATCGTATATATTAATATTATATAATTTGTTATTTAATGGGGTTTTCTTTACTCTGTGCTTACTGTGTGCTTGGCGCAGTATAGCCCAGATGCTCTTGCGCCATAAAACACCTAAACAAACAAACAAATCTTTACTCTGTTAAAAATGCTTTTATTATGCAAATGTGGCGGCGACGGGGGACAGAGAGGGGCTACAAATATTTGGTTACAGTAAAAGGGGTCGCGGATTACTTAGCAACTGTAGAAATGGGTTGAGGCTTGAAGAACGTTGGGATCCACTGTTGTACTGTACTCTTAACGTCACAAATCTCGCAAAGCCGGTAAATACTTAGGGTAGTTACTGACAATAATAAATGTAAAAGTGTAATACCGGTGATATTGCTATTGCATAAATGTGTATCACACGCACACCTAGGGCACAATAAATACTCTCAGATGGACGGGAATTGTTGCAATGCTGCCTTTGTATTAATTGCATAATTAAACACATAGATCATCAAGTAGTCTCTCAGGGAAAGCACGCTCTTTGTCCTCATGTGGCCATAGTGGATACTTCACGTACAGAAGCTGTATGTCACCCAAGGGACTAATGATATGAGATATACAATATGCAACAACCGTTAAGTCCTCAAGCTTTCGTTTTCATGAACTCTCGTTTCCCCCCTTTTCCTCCTTCGACATGCTAAACTTTTCCGAAATAATGCGTAGTTCGCTCTTTCGAAGTAGTGGATATTACGAATTCGAGAGATGCAAAACTTCATTATTCCAAAAGAGTAGGAGGCACCGTTTACCCCTAAAATACCCCGCTCTCCCACCCCGTAGCTTCAACTTACCCCATATTATATGCAATACTGTCATGAATTCATGCATAAATCCAGAGTTTCGCATCAAGCATAGATCTTTATTCTTCGGCGCATGCATATTTTAAAGAATAGGAAAATAGAGACCAAAAGGGGTAAATGGCATATTTAGGATACAGACGCTTACTATACTTATACGATACGATGCTAGACGATACTTATCGATTTGATCTAGCAATGATTGTGACGTCATTGCCAACTATTTTTTGGGGAAAACTTGAGTTAAACAGGACGGTATTTTTAATTATGCAGCGTAAAGAGGTACACGTAAGAGGAAACTGGGTATTATACCTAATGCAAATAAGTATTATTAGGTGCTTTCACAGGCATATGCAGGTTGTTTATGGGGACATAACTCCCAAATGACAATGTAGTTTTGCATTTACATACACGAGTATATAGAGTTACACTCTGTAACCCCCTTTTCACCATGTAGTATCCCCTTAGAGACTCTGCGTAGCCTATTGGACAGGACCGTGGTTAGATAATTTTGCTCTCCAGCAGAACCGTCCAGATGGCGCTGTCTAGTCACAAATATATTTTCCCCCTATCTCAGCTCCGTTCATTTTGCTCCCCCTGGTGTGAGCCTTCCTCACAACCCTTAAGCCCGGCCCTACTAATGGGTCTTCCATACAAAAAACTGAAGCATTCAGAAAGCAACTCTAATAATAAAGCATTGTTTTCTTAACCATTATGACATTCTATTTAACGTCATTTGTAAAAAACATTTATCATAATGTGTGCATCATAATCACATTATATATAAATCATAAGTAAGATCGCGGCATAATGCATCCACTCATGATATAATGCATCCACTCATGTTGAAGGGTCTACACATGCTCCGGCCAGCCTGTGCCCCTAGCATTTCCGCAATGCTCTGGACACCTCTCAGGCCGTCATCATTTAGTATGCAATTGTTTTAGCAGACGACGTTTGGAGCATTGTTAGCTCCACACAGCCCGTAGTCCGGAGATTGGTTTTCTAGGCCTTAAGAGCCAGAAAACTGTAGATCCCGGCGTACTATTGCCCTTGCTGTCTTTGCACCTTAAACTTAAAAGAAAATACATATATGCAGTCCACCACAGTTGAGGTCGATCGAGTGACTCTTCGGTCCTGCTGCGACCGCTTACTCAGTCAGTTTAAAAAAGATACCCAATTTTATCATCAGAAAACTCTGATCGGCCTGTGCAGTCTGATCTCTCCGTTCGACCGGAGTGCGTGTAGGCACCTTTAACGTTCATTGGATTTCAATAGCCTTTATACCCATCTAGGTATGTATGGGTGTGAGTAGCTAAATATTCGAGTGTATACATATGGTGTATACATCCAAGTATATGTTTTATCTATGCTCGTGCATAGGTATGTGCATCAGAAACAGCCAAAATACTGTCCCATATTAGGCAAAAAATAGTACTTCTCTCTCAAGGCATTTTTGCATACTATAATCTTGCATTTTGTAAGAACAAAATCCTTCCTATGTTTGGCTTGTGCCAAACATTGGAAGCACTATATATCCTTGCCATGTTTGGCATGTCCTTCCAAAGTTCTAGATCTCCTGGAGCTACTCTGTTAATCACTTGCTAATCCGGCGCTGATTTTACGTCCATACATTAAAATAATCAACATATTTTTATTTGAATTCATCTGATATAAAAATTAATGCATTCTGTCACCTTAGAATTACTATTAAAAGATTTCTGTATTAAAATATCATATTATCCTTTCTAACAGGTTCTCACTGTTTACTTTCGTCATCTAATTTCTTCCAATAAAAAAATAAAAGAAAATCGCTGAAGAATGCAAATCTCTTTAAAATCACAAATTGTCAAAAACAGTGATAATACGAAATTTATAGAAATGAAAGTTTACAAATAAAATGTACATTTCACATCTGTCACCGGCTCAGCAATGAACAAAAATTGCTTTTCAAATTAAAGTCACATTTTTATTTTCAGGGTTGAAAGTGGCGTCGAAGCAGCTTTGATTGTTTTTCGTCCTTTTCCGGAATCAATTACGGAGGGAAACATGTGCTAGAATCCGTATACAATACAGGAGCAATTTTTTTCCTCTTCTACACCGGTTAATTAACAACTTTTGCTTGGCTCTGTCATTAAAACCAAATTTGGCTGAACACGAGATTAAAGATAAGCCCCGTTTTTGCTTTGGCAATTCGCCACTCGAGAACAAAAAAAATCAAATTTTTTGTTAATTATGCAGATAAGGGTTTCAACTCAGCTGACCTAATTAGTGAAATATAACAAGAGTTAGTGACAAAATTGAATTATTTCTAGACAAAGCGAGTGCTAAAGGTCTAATAAGGCAATTTGTAACCTTTTTCATCATTCACATTTTCGTCATTATATGGCGCTTTATGTGGACAGCTCAAATTTTCAATTTTGTTTTTAATTCTCATTTCTGGAAGACAAGGAATAACGAGTGATGCTATGGGTGAAGAATAGTTTTTACTATAAAATGGAAATTATATTCTTTATTATTATTATTATATAGTTCAAAATGAATGGAAATTTTATCGTTAATCATTGCATTGATCATTATTGTCGTTTTCATAATGAAACGCTAATAATATTGATCGTTATGGGAAGAAATAATATGCATCATGAAATAGAAACTATACAGGGTTTGTCCCAGAAGTTCCCGGAATGATTTTTTGTAGTTGGCAACGCTGGCTGACGGGGCGGAGCTTCGGGCGGAGAAGTTGGTGGGGGATCTGAGCTTGGAAACGAGACCGGTATCAGTCGCCTGCGGGCAGTTGTTGAGGCAGGGTCACGCTCCGCGCAGAGGTATCTACTGCACCCTCGTCGATCAAAAAATGGACCAGTTTTTGGAGCAGCGTTATGCAATCAAATTTTGTGTGAAACTGGGTAAAAACGGGGCGGAGACGCTCAAAATGCTTCGGAAAGCCTACGGTGACGGGGCGATGAAAAAAAGCCAAACTTTCATGTGGCACAAGCGGTTCCGGGAAGGTCGGGAGTCCGTCAACGACGACGACCGCTCTGGACGCCCGTCGACATCACAAACGGACGACTCGGTGCAAAAAGTGCGTCAAGTTTTGGACAATGACCGACGATTAAGTGTTCGGATGATTGCAGAGGAGTGTGGAATACCCAAAACAATCGTTCATCGCATTTTAACGGAGGATCTTCAAATGAGGAAAGTCTGCTCGAAAATGGTGCCAAAAGTCCTGACGAGTGAGATGAAGGAGCAGCGTTTGTTGAAGTGCCAGGAATTGCATGAACGCTACGAAACGGACCCAGAATTTTTGGACAGAGTGATCACAGGGGACGAGACGTGGATTTTTCAGTACGATCCCGAATCAAAGCGCCAGAGCAGCGAGTGGCACACCAAGGAGTCTCCTCGCCCGAAAAAAGCAAGGATGAGCAAATCGCGAATCAAGGCAATGCTCGTTGTGTTTTTTTACAGAAAAGGTGTAGTTCACAATGAATTCGTGCCACAAGGACAAACAGTCAACTTAAAGAGTTTACTGTGAAGTGCTCAAACGGTTGCGCAACAGGGTTCGACGCGTCTGAAACGAAATTCGCGACAATTGGATTTTGCACCATGATAACGCATCAACCCACACCGCGCTCATTGTCTCCGAGTTGCTGGCCAAAATGGGTGTGGCAACGCTGCCCCAGCCGTCGTACAGCCCCGATCTGGCACCAGCGGATTTCTTTTTGTTCCCAAGGATCAAAAGAACCCTGAAAGGAACTCGGCATGGGACGCTGGAGGCGGTAAAAGCAGCCGCGACGACCTCACTGAAGGAGATTCCCGTTGACGACTTCCAGGGCGCCTTCAATGATTGGGTGAAGCGTTGGCAACGGTGCATCGAAGCAGGGGGAGAATACTTTGAAAAGTTCTGAAAAGATTGTAAACTGATATTGAATAAATGATTTTAAAAAATCATTCCGGGAACACAGGACAAACCTGTATAAATTTAGTATGAAATACAAATGATATAGTTTTCATTATATGAAGTAGAAATGATATAGTTTATATTTTATGAATTGAAAATGAACATACACCTGTAGCTCATTGTAGAATGCAAATTATTTTGAAACCCTATTCACCATAGAAATATTTTTCAGAAATGAATGAGCTAAAATTCATACTAACAGAATAAATTATCTACAACGTTACTAAAAATTGAAAAACGCTTAATTTCAACTATTATTTTAATCATAAAAGCAAATGGTACGACTCTGGGGAATGGGGAGGTAGATATTAGATTAAAAAATATTGTTTGATTAAGAAATAAAATATATGGACATTATATGTTAAACAGGGTATATATTTTTCGATTTGACCTAAAGCACAAAAATGTTTATTTAATATATTTTTATATTCGTGTATCTATATTCCTTCCGATCTTAATATAATTCGTGCGCTACTACATTCCAAGTTACACTTCTGAGAACGGCTGAAGTCATACATGGACACCTTTCATTTTCTGAAACCTTTAAGAGGACTTGGTAATCAAATAAAAAAAACACATATCCAAGTACAACATGACTTTTGAATTTGCAAAATATCAATTCAGAAACTTATGTGATAGGACGTTGCAAGCAGTGGGCTGAAGGCCGAGCCAAGCAAGCAAGTGTAGACTTGGTATCAGCATAAACTGATGGGACGCAATGGAATTACACACTGCTGATACGTTGTTATCCAAGTAACATCGCGTGACACGGAATGTTCCGCGACGATGTTCTGTTGCATGTTTGTAAGCATCCTAAAGTTTTTGTGAGGCTCTGGACTGGAAGAAGAGAATGGGCCCCTAAAGGATGTGGCCCTTGCAATATTCCGTGAAGAAATCATTTGTATATCTTTGAAGTTCATTATTTCAATATTATAGTTTATCAGTAGTACAAATTCCTTGGTCAATTGCAAATTAACAGGATTAAAATTTAATTTAAATAATACTAGGCATTTGCAAGGTCTCTTGGAAACGAGATTTAATTCATCTATATGTAAGTCCGGTATTGATTTAATAGCAAGCCGTTTAATACTCATAAGCGATAAAAATGTCTTATTTTCCCTGCATCCGATTCTAAGTTATATATCTGTGGATTAAATGTCATTGTTGCTTTAATTTTTTCTTGAGAAATATTTTTAAATATACCGAATGATGTTTCATTTAGGAAGTACTTTTGGAAAATCAGAATTGATTAAATTTTGAAACGGTTCAGATTTTGGGACGTTTACATCATTGTATTATAATTCGGCATTTCCTTAGGTCCTTACATTTCTGAGAATTTCATTATCTGCATTAAAATATCAATCTTTTGATATATATTATAAATATTTATCATATGCGGGCATATATCCAAGACTTTGTATTAAATTCTTCGCAAGAAATCTTTATATTAAAAGTCCCTTGTCGTTTCCCCGAAAAAGGCTCCAACATTTTCACACTAAAAGAACTTGCCTACCTTAGTTATAGTTTCCAGATTTCTGCTTACTTTGGCCTTTGAATAATGGAAAGGTATTGATTCTTCCCCACCAAGCGATTCTGGTTCAGATAACAAGAAAATTCTGGAGATATTCTGGAAAACTTCAGTGTTAACTCTACTCTGCAAACCACCAGCACTTTATAATGAAAATATAAATCGTTTTAGTCTGCAATCAGAGAAACTTTGGGTGATTATTTCTGAATTTATTTGCAGTTTAATCTAGTATGTTGAAACCACGTATCTATTCTCTTTTCCTTATAAAATATTTCCAACAATTGAACTCCTCTCAACAACATTTTATTCGGCATATTCAACTCTTCGTGTGTAAAAGTGCGTTCTGTTATTATTTAAATGGCAACTAACATTGTGACACTCCACAGTGGTACACTTCAGTAACCTATATCACTAGATGCGAGTTTCACTTGCTGGCTTATTCTTTGCTTAAAATCTTGGCCAACCCACATCACTCACTTGCTGACGTTTTGTATCCTTGAAAGCTTGCCTTTATCTTTGCTTGCGAACTTGACCATCCTATAAATCTCACTAACTGTACTTGTCTTCGCTTGTAAACTCCGACATTTTAAGGATCTCACTGGGCAAATGATACCTTAAAGTTTGAGTGGAGGTCAATCTTGCACGTGCTCAAGCTGGCTTAATGAAGACCCGATTTGGCAAAGCATAGACACTATGTAAAAGCAGAAGTAATGAAGTTGCTGCAGTACCATACACCCGTGTTTGATTCGTGGCAAATTCGTAAAAACTGCTCGCGAATTTTTACTTAGACCTGTAGGCTTAGAATTGGATCATAAAGAGGAATCTTGTTACGGAGAAGTTTGTTCAAGAAGACAGCACTGCCAATAGCGGCCACCTTTCCCATCTCTAACTGCTCAACAACAATAACCTTGTTATGGACACGTGGTTTCAGTAGCGATGAGCTCCTTAGGTGTGCTCTTTGGATGATGTTTTCGTGGATCTAGCCTGCTTTTAAAGATTCTTGTAAGGACAGAATACCTTAGTCAGCAATGTAGGAAAGGGCCTAGCTTAAGAGTGCTAAAGCCCTTATCTCATTGGACAGAAAGAGACGACAAATTGTGTTATTTAACATCGTATGACACGATCTGTCATCAAACTAATTAAACCCCCAAAAGTTTTGACTTGTTACACCCCTGTCTTTAGTAGAGCAAACAGCACGTTAAGAAAACTATTACGAAGTTAAATTGAGCGGGATATACTACATATATATATATATATTTTACATCCCATGAACCCCCACCTCTCTCCGCTGCTATATTTAAATTCAGTTACCCACTAAATGTGAAATTGTCCTGTATATAAAATACACTATATACCTAAAAGTTGTTTGTTTGTGGTTTTACGGCTCAAAGACTACAATGGTCATGCTGCGCCGGGACCTACTGTTTTCCGAGGAATCCGAACCTCTTATGGCCTAGGGAACCAAACCCCGGACTACAGTGAGCAGTGCGATCTTTTATGAGATCTCTGAGTAAGCGTTCTTTGTACACTGTTGGGAGTCGAACCCGGATTAACGGCGCACTAGGCGAACGCGTTACCACACTGCGCCACCGCAGGGCATACCCAAAAGTTACCGGGCACTTTGGATTTTAGACATTTTTTCGAACTTCTCGAGAAATACTAAACGAATTATTCTTTAACTTCAGTTATATAAAGGCAATGCTTGGATCCATACTTCACAGTGAAGATTCAGTCAAGAATGCATTTATGGGACCAACAACAAATTGCAAAATATATATATATTTATAATCACCCTGTATCACAAAAAAGTGAAAATAATCCGTAACTTTAAAAAATTATTTTAATTCCTATGTGCAACATTTTCGCGCATTTTTGTAAAAATAAAATGTATATTTAT
>QLNU02013614.1:6978218-6988434 GCA_006491805.2 Dysdera silvatica
ATTATAACAACGGATTTCAATCAAATTTCCCTGACTTAGGCCTCTGTATTTCAAATTTCCATGACTTTTTCCCTGAATTTTCTAGGTTTTTCAGATGCGTAGAAACCCTGCACTATGCCATCGCATGTTTCCGAATCATTGTTCAAGCGGCTTTGAACTACTGGCGTACGCAGAGGGGGAAGGGGGGGGGGTTGATGATGTCACAACATCCACTGTGACGCATTTTTTTTATATTGTTCTATATGAGCCGTAGCCCTTTCAACCTCGCTTTTTTTAGCCTGAAGTAACCAGTTATGAATTGCTTTGAATAGACGAACACATGGAGGCCGTCTTACAGTGCAGGGTGCCTGACCCACCTGCAAACTATTCCGGAAATTTCCTTTTATTTGTTGGAATAAAGAAAGCCATTTCCATTTAATTTGTATAATCAGCAAAATACCGCCACTTTATTTCATTTGATTCTTTTGTGTTAATGAATACAATATTTAACTGTTGGCTGCTTGACTTTTGATGTTTAGTTATCACAGAAGAAAAGGCCGCCATTTATGGTGCTAGTGGTCGCGCAGCGAATAGGTTTAATATATCATATGCCACGTTTAACATTAAACAATTACAGATAAATTGTCATGAAGCGAAAATCCAGGCGGTAAAAAGAATGCTCTGGTTATCTTGGAAGAGTGAGTTTTGTTTAATATATTCCCCTACACATACTATAATTAGAAACTTAGAAACAATATAGTTATTAAGTCTTAGCTCATGATCACGAATAAATAAAATTTTTGAAAAATATAATGTATTATTTCAAACAAAATTAGAACAATTATAGTATTTTATAAGATTGTGTAACATACTTAGAAAGGAGTTTTTTCTTTCTAATCTTTTAAAATAATCTATTTAAAAGCCAAAATTATCTTTTTTTGTAACCTACGTATACGTGTGTTCAGATTAATACAATTTTTAAAACCTTTTCACATACTCTTTTTTTTTCAATCTCAAATTAAATAACCTTACGCCATGCAATATTTTTATGAAAAACAAATTAACGTTAATAGGAGTAAAATAAATATTTGAAATTTTTTTTAAACATTAATTAATATTTATCGAATTGTGTCAGTACATAACGGTTGTGATTAAAAAAAAACGTATTACTCAAACACGTTGAATAATTTAGGAGATGAAAATTTTTCAAAAGGGGAAATGCAGACGTTCAAATATTTTTTCATTTCCCATACCAACGTCAAGAACCGAAATGTAATTTTCTATTTTCGTTATGTTTTCAATAATCAGTCCCGTGAACAATAGGTTCTTCTGAATGCGGGCACGTCATTTACATATGCATGGGCCTTGTTATAAAGTAATAAACAATTCAAATAACGGGAAAAATTTCTTTATTTAAGCGCGGAAAAAAAACGGCCCTTGTTTTGCTCGTAGCATGCACCACACGAAATTTAAGCCCACATATTTTAGAATGAAATTTAATAAATGCACTTCAACCAAATTAGAATAGTGGTGATAAAAGGAGAGGCCTGTTTTAGAAACATAGGATGTACGTGTTTTTATGCTAGTAAATGGATTAAAATGAAAATTGATTTTACTCTGAGATTGGCGAATTGTTTCGGCCTTGGATTTAAATCAGGGCTGCCTGTGCCTTTCGAGGATTTCGGTGGGTATTTGCCTATTTTGTTGTTGATGTAACTTACTCGTCTATAAATAACACAACGTGTATGAGAAGTTTCTTTGCAAGAAATGATAATGAAAGAAAGAATGGTAATAGATACGTGCTTACACGTTTTGTTGTATCGAGCAAGTGAAGTTTAAAATCTTTCGTTTCGGTGACTTTAAGATGTGATTAATCATATTTATTATTGCTTTATTTGCAGTACGCTTCACTAACCTAATATAAGAAATAAGGAACCGATTTTTATTTGGTGTGATTACATTAATTAAAGCGTTACTAACAGCTGTTTCGATAGTTATGCAGTATTATCATCAGCATGATGATCATGATTCCACAAATCCAAATGGCTGGACAAGCATAATGGGAGCCCGCCTCATTATGGCGATTTCACCTGGAAATAATATATAATATATAAGTTTCACCTGGAAACTTAGTAAGAAATAAAAGCTTACCTACTTGACGACTACCGAAAACTAGTTGTTACCGACAATTTTCTTAATGTAATTGCTCTAAATAAACTTTGTATAATCACAAACATTAGCTAACATCGTTTGAAAAATATAGTCTACACAAGAAAGCTCATATGTTGACATCTGGTTTACAGTAGCGAATCGATGACGCAGTTGCAAAGCAATTTTTAAAAGACATGAAGGCGAAGTCCACCTTCAAGACCACCAATGAATATGTGGTATAAAACAAAGTATAAATGGCATAAGAAATTCATAGATTCGGCAACATTTAACCAAGACAAGAAATTGTCTTTGAACAAGCAGGTTCAGAATGTGTTTAAAGTATGCACAATTCCTTTTAAGCTAAACATAATGCTTGTTCAGTATAACTTCTATAATGAAAGAGTTGCTATGCCCCTAAACGAAAGCCTGGCTAAATTCTACCGAAATTTTAAGTTGCATTCTTTAAAGAATAGGATTTGTTTCAGTGGTTAAAATTGTATAATTTCGGACCACCCTATATATCACATAGGATCTTACTAATATCAACTGATATATTACATTTATACAGTGTGTATAGAAAATATTTTCACACCCAACATTTTCATAGAATTCTGCATAAGAAAATATTCTACAACCAAATAAACGTATCCGCAATATTTTGTTACCGATATTAAATCATATTGTGACACAAGTTTGAAATCGGGATATAAGAAAAGTATGTATTTGCATACTTGCAATTTCCTAGAATTTATTTAATTCCACGACCTTGCAAGGACATCCTTGGCAGCGATCATGGACCGATGACTCTTAGCCATGGAGCGAGTGCCGGATTTACCTATGAGCCGAGTAGGCTTGAGCTAAGACCCAATTTTGGGGCACCAACAAATATAGTGAAAGGGCCTGGTGCTATTTAAATATATGAGTAATTCTAATCTTGTTCATTCACAAATGTCCGAAAAGTTTTCATTGATGATATACATGGATACTGAAGATAGTGAACTTCAAATAAAAACTCATAATTTTTGTTTAAATATCGCGAGGACAACATTATTCAGAGGCCATTTTCTATCCTTCCGGCCTAGAGCCCATAAAAACCTTAATTCTGTACGTGATGGAACAATGAATACTTTCAATACTTGCATGCTTATTTCTGCCCACTCTTCTCAATAAAATTCCTTTTTGCTAGAAATATTATATGTGCATAATCGAAAATCCATAATATGGGATAAATATTTCAATAATAAGAATTTTAAAATAATACAGATATGTAATTAATTGTTTTCTAACGTTATACAGCAGCAATTCTCGAGTAGTTGTGCCATGCGTTTAGGATTGTTATTATTTAGAAATATAAAGCTACTCTCAATAGTTAAAGTACAGACACTGACGCGCACAGATTTGCATGTATTTTAATGCTATAGCGGACAGTCACACTATCTTTAACAAACAGCAATACGTAACTCGGTATTGCTTCGTTCCGGTTACGTATTGCTCGCTTTGTCAATTGTTCAACTTATGGACTCTCGACTGCCCTGTACTCTTGGAGAGTCATTGCAATATTGAGATGTGAGTGCAGTGATGGCTGCTTATGACTCACTTAAATGATTACCTTATTTTCAGAGCAAGCACTAATAGCATCAATAGCCAAATCTACCGCATACAATAATAAATAATAAATTGGTCCATAAATAATTGTTGGAAAAATAATCATCATTTGGGATGGGAATAAAATAAGAATGAAAGTTTATGCAAGAAATAAATAACAGGTTATATTACATAAAATATTAATACCAAAGCGTATATATTTTTTAATATATATATGCAATATTGAAGATAGACGAATATTAATATTTATTACCTTTTTAAATATATTACTATTCGAATGCAAAAGCAGTAAAATTATGTAGTAACTGTACCATACAGTGATAAATAGTGCCGGATGTTTTAATGCAGAAGCCACACTCACTGCAGTCGTTGACACAGGGATTCCCCCCTCCCCCACCAAACAATCCCAGTATGGAGGGCGATTTGACATAGAACAGTGCTGCGAAACGTGAATGTGTTTTGAGAGAATTAATTATTGATTTAAAATTAAGTTTCTATTCGACTGTTAGGATGAAATCCATAACCCGTTTTATGGATTTATAACAGCCAGAGAAATAAAAAATTCCCAGACGCCCGGCTGCAGGAATATACAGTGGATTGCTGCAAACAAAATTGATAAGCAACTTATTTAAATTCTACAATACTGTTTTTATTCCAGGCTCAAAAACGTCAGCAAACCAAATAGGTTATAATGTGTATCCTTTAAAATATACTCATTTGTTAGATTTAATAACTTCTTCGCTACTATTAATTAAAGAGATATTAAATGTGTAAGCTTTTAAGAGAAATTCGATTTGTTGAAACACTAAAATCGTTAGTTATATAGAATGTTTAAACTTCAAGTTAACTACACTTTATTACGTTAGTCGCTATATATGTATACATATGATTTTAAAAATTGCAACACCATGAAGGAATCACTTGATTGAGCTGAAACTTTCAGGAAATGCAAATTAGGGTATGCTATTCAAATGATTAGAATTTCAGAGTCATCACGCATGCGTGGGCTGAGCAGCGCCCTCTGAACTGCTGATGGATCCGTATAAATAGAGGGCTGTAGCGGGGCGTGTATGGCTATCTGCTAGTGGTAAACGTTACATGAGACGTCACTATGCCTCTACGACGAAAGAGGGCGACATTTCAGCAAGTTACGGAGTGTGAACGGGGACGAATGATCGGCTTTCGTGAAGGAGGGTTTTCTTATCGTGCAATAGCATCTCGTATGGGGCGTAACAGCAGCACAGTGATGCGAGTGTGGAAGCAGTGGGTTCAAGAGAACCAGACAACTCAGAAATCCGGGAGTGGACGCCGAAAGGTGACGTCAGCACGGGATGATAGACACCTGGTCCGCATGGCGGTGACGGACCGTTTTGCTTCATCTGGACAGTTGGCAGAACGTTGGTGCACTGCTACAGGTGTATCATTGTGTGCTTCATCAATTCGTCGGCGTCTACTGCACCGTGGACTGCGTGCAAGAGTTCCTTTATACAGGATCCTCCTGACGCAAAACCATCGGCGCCTGCGGCTACAATGGGCTCATGGACATAGAGACTGGCGTGCTGATTGGCAACAAGTGGTGTTTTCTGATGAATCCCGCTTTAATTTGGGGTACAGTGATGGCCGCATCCGTGTTAGACGCTATACCGGTGAACGCCACCTTCCGGAGTGCGTTATCCAACGTCATAGTGGACGAACCCCCAGCGTTATGGTCTGGGGTGTGATTGCGTATCATGGACGATCTCAGCTGCTACGAATTGTGGGTAATCTTAACAGCAACCGGTACATCAATGAAGTTCTGGAGCCCGAAGTTGTTCCCTTCCTTCAAGGCATTCCCGGAGCTGTATTTCAACAGGACAATGCCCGCCCACATATTGCCAGGAATGTTCAAGACTTCTTTTCATCACAACAGATATAGCTTCTTCCTTGGCCTGCCTATTCGCCGGATATGTCGCCGATTGAACATTTGTGGAGTTTCGTTGGTCGGCGTCTCGCTCGTAATCCTCGTTCTATAGCTACTACAGATGAACTTTGAGGTCGCATACAAGCAATATGGAATGCTTTTCCTCAGTCACACATTCAACACCTGTTGGATTCTATGCCGCGTCGTATAGCATCACTTATTGCAGCGCGTGGTGGCTTCACCAAATACTGATTTTCGACATGTAGTATTGTTTTTTTGTTTTGTAATTTGTTTATTTGTATCAACACAGTTCGTTTGTACTTCATGGTGTCGCAATTTTTACCAACATGAGTTTATAAACCATTTTCAATCCACTGCAGGATGAAGGTCTCTGTTATAACATATTTGAGTAGAAAGGTTGCAGAAATATGTATGGAAAAAATACAGAAATTCTATCCAATTAAAATAGTATATATCGATGTTAAATTACTCGTAAAGAAAAGAATGATTTTCCGGCGCCTGGTGGGACCCGAACCCACGACCTCCTGATTGCCGGTCAGGTGCTCTACCTACTAAGCTACAGGCGCAACCACTCTCTCCCTTACGAGTATATATAGTCGTGAGTTCGGGTCCGACCAGGCGCCGGAAAATCATTCTTTTCTTTACGAGTAATTTAACATCTATTGTTGCCACATCATCGGCTAATGTGAAAAACTGTTGCTTTAATAGTATTTATTGATACTTTAAAGATTTATTTTAATTCATTAATATATGCCAAAAGACAAATGAATTCGAATATATGGTTAAAGAAATTTAGTGCGCCATTTTGGCGGAGCCTTCGTGGTACGTGTGCACACTTCGATGGTAAACGGAAGATTGGTTATTATTTAAGAATTCGAAATGCAGTTATACATACTGTTGCCAAATATAAAAAGTAATATTATAATTTTACAATATTTGAAAAACATGCAGTAAAGGGAAACTATTTGGCATGGTGCCCATTTTAGAATTTGAACTTTTAGAGTTTGTTTTCTTGCGCTTCTAAGTGGCAACTGTTAAGAAAGCCTGCGAAGTGAACTAGCATATCTATTGCGGGAGCCTACAGGGTGAAAATAATAAAACGAAATCGGCCATGGCCAGGTCGGCCACCGGCCACCAATCGGTATGGTCACCACGATGGCCAGACGTCTTGGCAAGCTGAATCTTAAACACCACCCCCCCACACACACACACAAAGCTGAAGTCTCATTATGTCACCCTCACAAGACCTGAACGCTGTCTAAGGTGCTTCAAATTTGGCGCTCTGCCAATAGCCGCTATTCTAAGCTGAGCATGGTCATGTGACTAAAGTTGGTATTAAATATATACAACATTTATGGTATATAATTATTTGTAGGTAAATATTTATCTAATGTGGCGTCAAAATTGTGACGGTGTCTTAAGCGTCGTTATAGTAGCGTGTTCGACTTAATATTATGAAGAACTACATTATAAGAGTTTTTATATGATAATAAGCATACTATAAAGCAATACATTTATAAAGAGGTAAAGAGTAACTATTCATGTTACTCCTTACGCTTTATAAAGATGTAAAGAGTAACATGAATAGTTCGAGGCCATGAGCAAATTTTCATCCATTCATTCAAATGTAACTACTGTATTCCTTTTATATTTATTCCATTCATTTATTTAAAAGTAATTGATTTATTATTTTAATTTACTTCATTCATCCATTTGATACAATTCACTTATTCATTTAATCTAATTTATTCACTTACCTTAAAGAATTTCTGATTGGTAATGCTGTCATATAAGTTCTGATGACAGAATGTAGATTAAGGCAGATGCAAAGATGCACAGAACTTCTAAAAGCATGTGCTTATGGAAGATTCCTCACTAGAATAAGAAAACCATATTCTATCTCCGAAAAGAAGTGGAAGTGAAAGTGCAGAAAAATGCAAGACCTTATTTTTCTTTCCTCTTTCAATCTTCCATCATCTTTTTCTTTTCCTGACTGCGAAATTTCTGCATTCAACGGTTTGGGCTCTCATGTGAAAAGACCAGTTGTAAATTTCTTTTTTCCACTAGCCTCTGGGAAAATTGAACTAGCGAAAGCCGATTGAGCCAAAAATTGTCGTCTGAAGACAGCGCGTAATATTATCTCCAGAGCATTCCTCAATTTATTTTTTTAGTTTTAATATAATAAAACTGTCAAAACTTTTACCAGCTCAAGAAACAGGCTTTTTGCAGTTTGTTTTGGAGTCAAATGCTATTTGTTTTTATCATAGAAGACATAATCTTGGTTCCCAAAAGCGCTTCAATTTTTGTTCTTAAGATTCTTTACTCGTTTAAATTTGGAAACAATTGAATGGAATTTCAAATCTCTTAAATAATTTATTTACTGTATGTGATTTATATAAAAATGTGTTTCATGAGTTTTTATTGCATATATATATATAGCTATTAGAAAAGTGTGGTCTTATAAAATTTTTAAATTCTCGAATCACAAATGGCGAGTGGCTCATTTACAATTGAAAAAAGTATATTTATAACTAATTTAAAAGTTATTTAAAAGTATAATTAGGACTCACAAATAAAGGGTGGACCATTCAGAATTGAAAAAGTGTAGGCAAATAATTTAGAAGTTATTTAAAAATATAATTAAATAAATTTTTATACCATCACAATTAGTAGAAGTTCGTATATACAAAGTGGGGAATCAGCAGATTGTTGACAAAAATAATCGTCAATCTGTAAACGCAATACCCATTTAAGTCACTGGTAGAAATATTTTCCCCACAATTCCACACTAATTTTGGATATTATTTAATATTCGTGGGTTCATACATCTGTGACTCATTAATAATGAGTACGATTATTGTAAAAATGTAATCGATAAAAATAAATCAATCAATAAAGTAAACAAATCTACAAATATAAATAAAGCAATAAAAATAAACAAATCAATAAAATATGCAAGATATTTGGGCGTAACACCATACGGACCAAATTAATAACAAGCAAACAAACAAACAAAACAATTTTTATTTATTTGTCACAATGGTTGTAGCAACTTTCCATTTTACTTAGGAAATGCACATGTATGCAATAACACTGCAATTCAAAAAAATAAAAAAATAAAAATAATCACAATCCATCGTGATGGGTTCCCAGTAAAAATCATACGATTTAACAGGCTGAGGACCCTAACAATGTAATGGCGCAAAATCACCTCTTAGCAAATAATCTAATATTTTTTTTTCTAAATAGATTAATATTATTTATGTCGTTAAGAGTGTTTGGTATTTCATTCCAAATTTTAATGCCCGAAAATTCAATTCCCTTTTTATAAAATTCCGTTCAGATTTTTGGTAAAAATCAACGCTAATAAGTCAACGTTATGAACGTAATATATTTCATAATGGAAATTAGTGATTTTTTTAAATACGTAAATGTGGCAGAAGATTTTTGGTAAATAGTAAATACGTCAAATAAGTTACGTAAGTATTACCGACCATTGGCTTATAATATAGTTTCAATTACCCGAGCAACCTTCCTCAGGGTAAAAGGAAATATTCGTGTGGTGTGGCTGGTGTTAAAAAAATATTTTGAAGAATGAATTTTATTTTTTTTTTTGCTTCGTATTTTAACAACGAGAAACGTTGTATTTTTAAATGCAGTTGATGATCAAGTCCGGATTTATAACTGAGCACTATGGGAAGGTGCCCAAGGCGCCATATTTTAAGAGGCGCAAAATATTAAAATGCAGTGGACCTCGACAAAAGGAAATCTTTCATAAATTATGATCGAACCATCAACTCCGGGAAAGTGACACTTTTAGTCTTAATTCAAAATTATAAAAAATTCTTAGAAACCCCCCACAAAAAGTCGGAGAAAAAAGTGTTTCTTACGTCAAATAAAATAAATGTGTTCATAAACGTATTGTTATTCAATCTTATATTAAAATGGTACTTCCATGCACGTCTTTAATCTGTTCCAAATCCTTGGACATATACTAAACAGGACGTATACCAAACTAATTTTCCCATAAGAAAAGTGCATGACTCATTTCCGCATTTGTGTGCAGCTATTCGTTACACATGCATTTCGTGCCGCCAGAGAACGTTTGCATGCGTTAAAAAAGTTGTGAGATATCGACGTTATTAAAAATTACGTTATTTTACGTTTCCACATTTTTGTAATTTGTGAAAAAACCTGACGTGTTACGGATATTTTTCACGGACATTTTCGTAATCTGCAGAGAAAATATGTTCCGATGCACCTTTTTTATTTGAAAACAACAGAAAAAAAGCGAAAAAATGCAGATTAGTGTTTTCTTTACAAGGGAGATATTTTATCGTTACAATTTAAGCTTACATAATAGACTTTTTGTATGGAATAAGCATGTTTAGTTAGCATGAAATATTGCACCATATTGATCGTAACTACTAAAACGACAAAAATAGTGCAAAAATTAAAATTAATAAAAATAAAATGCAGTGATAAAATAAATATTTTTATCAAAAACAAAATAAAATAAATATAGTCTAAAAGTTCGCAAGACAAGACAAAGAAAAAAAA
>QLNU02013614.1:6988534-7013784 GCA_006491805.2 Dysdera silvatica
TACCATCTAGTGTGCAAATTTTCAATGCAAGATCGATAAAACTCAATTAGTTTTGTAGCAAAATATCTGGAGATGGTATTTTGGATATCATCCGAATTTTCAAATTTTTTGCCACTTAGAAAATGTTGTAGCGATCGGAATAAATGGAAATTCGATGGCGCAATATCGGATGAGTATGGTGGGTGAGACAATACCTCCCATCCCAATTCATTAATTTTTTCCAGGGTTCATCTTGCGCAGTGTGGCCTTGCATTATCCTGTTGCAGAATAACAACTTTTCTGTTGACAATTGCTGGGCACTTTTCAATTAAAGATTGATTTACTCGATCCAATTGTTCACAGTAAAGGTCTGCATTCACAGTTTGTCCAGGTTTCAGCACTTCAAAATGAACGACCCCGCGATTACTATACCAAACACACAAAAGCGCCTTTTTGGGGTGTAAACCTGGCTTAGCTGTACTTTGTGGCGATTCATTTGGAGAGAGCCACTGCCTTTTGCGTTTTGGGTTATCATAGAGGACCCATTTTTCATCTCCAGTGATCAATTGATCAAAAAACGCTTCTGTATTGTGCCGCTGAAGCAATAAGTTGCATGTGATGGATCGGTTAGCTTTGTTTTCTTCGGACAGATTATGTGGGATCCAAACACCTGCTCTGCTTACTTTACCAATCTGCTGCAAATGTTCTTGGATGGTCGACCAAGGTTGGTTAAGAGTGTTTGACAGTTCCTCGATTGTCTGACGTGGATTTGCTTCCACTTCCTCCCTAGCATGTCATTGTCTAAAGTTGTTGGTCTCCCTGATCGGTACGAGTCGGAAAAATCGAAATTACCGGATTTAAACTTAGAAAACCACCTTTGGATTTTATGAACGTCTAATGCGTTTGGATAAACATCGCAAATGTTTTTGGTAGCAACCGTTGCGTTACTACCCTTGTGAAACTCAAAAAGCATACAATGCCGGATATGTACCTCTTCTGGTGTTTGGCTGGCCATTTCACCATAAACTGCAAAAAAAATTAAGATTTATTATTTACGAGTAAACAAGTCACTCTAACTTTAAAATGTCTTTACACGACTTTGAAGTACACAATGAGCTGATAAATGACTAATGAATATCGACATGCGTAAAAATGACATTACTTTTCGGTCCCCCTAATATTACTGAAACCTACTATTAGAACTATTACCGATCCTATTATTACCAAATCATCTGCAAGCTTTCACATACTTACTTCGATCACAACCATCTACACCCAAACTCTCTTATTTCTAGCTCTTACATTCTCCACGACACCCCTCATCACTGCTTCAACAGACCTCAAAAAGCATTTGTGAAACGTTTCAACCTTCGCCACTCGTCCTACCCCTCACAGCTACCATCTCTTCCACCTACACCACTAAGATTTCGCCGACTAAGATGGCGCCCTGTCCTCACCACTAGAACCACCCGTCGACGCTACCATCGTCGTAGAGTTCCATGGCGCAGATAAAATCGCCGTAGAGCCCCCTCAACCCCCACCTCAAACTAAACCATCTCAGACATAAACTCCACCCCAATCATCTTCATCAACAATAACCATATTTTACCATCCGCTTTATAAATTACACTCACCCCAGTTGCTCTCCGCAGACCCCTCCTACCAATTGCACCTTGGCCTACACAACAAATTGCCCAACAACCTCACAACTCAACTTACATTCCAATCCGGCTTATTCAGCCAACCACCACCCCGATATCAACACCCAACCCTCAACCAAAACCCCGCCGACCCCTATGTGTCATTACATCTATGCCCCCCCCCGGACAACTCATCTAAACTAATCACTGTTAAACCCATTAAACCATCTCAGCTTTAATTTAGCTCTAAAGTTAAAACCATGACACCCAACACCAAATCAGCCCCTAGTACATAATATGCCATCATTTCCCCCAACAATGACCAGACGTGGGCTCGGATTCACCACCTGGGCCCGATCTTCGGTCTCTCTTGATACCATCGCCACCTAGACAATATCCTTTTTCACATTTACTTCTCACAAATGTACTCCTAAATCGTTTTTTAATCATACCCTCCTTTTGTTTTACTTAATTATCCTTCTTAATTGCTTATTTCTTTTTTCGGCCTCCATAGTTTCACTCAATATTCGTTACTGTCAGCACTGCCATATCCACGTCAATATCGCACTTTAAGCGTTAGGGATAAAGCGTTCTCTCGTTAAGTGCCCCGGAAAACAATGGAAACCAGGTTAGGTCTTTAGATTCTTATAAATCTAATTTTTTATCGTTATTTTAACAATAGTTAATTATTAATTTAAATTCGTTTATAAGTTAACATTTCATGACTTGAATATATTACAGTTTTCCTGACTACGTATGGACTGTGCTTCTGAAATACTGCGCTGTGCTTAACCTCACCACATAAGTCATTGTGCTATTATATTCTAACGTTGGTGTGTCGTACATGAAGCGTCCTCATTAGTTGGTTTAATGAATATTGCAATGATGACTATTCTAGAGAAATTTTAAGTAATATTTAAAATAATATTTTATTCCTTTTTTTTTTAAAAAAAATGGCCAATTAATATTCTTTCTCCGCCTAATTTGGGTCTTTTGCTTTATTCGAGAACGAAATCGGGAACTCCTTTAAAATAAGTTAACTTCTTCTATCTTTTAGTTACTGATATTGTATTGACGTTTATTGGAATTGAATGAAGATCTGATCCGTCAGTCGCATCTTCGAAAGCTTTACAGAAAAGAAGAAAGAGGGATGCCGGCATCTATAGAACGAAAGTCATACGGTACAACGACATGCTAATGTATTTGTCAAACGTGAATGAAGTGAAACGAAGGTTACAGAGCCGGAATCTTTAAAATCTTAAAGAGCTAAATGTGCATTACAACGAGCAGGAGTTGAGCTCTGGCAAAACTGACAATCAAAGCAGATCGCTTTCCTTTTTGGCTGGGAGTTGGGAAGACCAACGCGATAGCAATGACAGGTTGTGCACAAACAGAATGATCAAAAGTCCCCGTACCCTATTTTGACCAATTAAGTGTTCCAAGTTAAACTAGTGCCATAACTTCCGGAGCTCAATTCCTAGATACCGGACTCTAGTTGAGGGTAGGCGAGGACTAAAGGCTGCGAAGTCGGAAACAAATCTTCTATACTTTTATTTTTAGGCAATCAGCACTGGAATTAAGATAATGGTAAGTATAAGCCATTGTATTTTTTCTATTCTCATTTCATTCGATATTGAGAAGAAAAAAATCTTTGTAAACGGTCGTTTTACAATGTACAAGTGGGAATCTTTGCGTCTCTTCAGAAACTGAGATTACTTTTCGTCTGGGAAGATTTGTTGCTTCGGCATTTGTTTTCTCTGGTTTATAAATAATTCAAGCTAAACTTATATATATATATATATATGTTTTTTTGTTTTTTTTTTGCCTTCAGAAATTTATCTAAACGTGTATTGACTGAAATAATTCCATTTAATTCTATTTTCGAGGTTCTAGGAATTAATAGATAAAACTCCCCCTTTTCTTGACAATAATAATCATCAGTAAAAGAAGCTTTGAGATAAAATTTTTAATCTACGTTACTTTTAATATCTAACTACTTAAGAAACAAATTTATAATAGTAACGCAGTAAAGCATTTTAGTAATAGTAACGCAGTAAAGTATTTTAGTAATAGTAACGCAGATGTTATGACATGGTTAAATGGTGAAACTTTTGAAAAGAAATTTTTTTTGCATCCGGTGGGGCACGATCCCGCGACCTTCAACTCTCCGGACAGGTGCTCTCACCAACTGAGCTACAGGCGATAAACACTCAATCCCTTACATGCGTATTTAAAGCGTATGTTCCAAAACCGGTTATTTCGCGGAAGGAGGCAGTACATGGATTGCTTTTTATACCAAATTGTGAAGAGAACGGTATTGAACTGATCGAAAAGTCTGTTGCAGTAGATATATTTATACAAGTCAAACACTACGCAGATTAAATTAAGAAACAATTTTTATCAACGTTCTTTAGACGTAGTAATAGTAACCCCGATGTTATGGCATAGTAGAAGGTCCGTGATACTAGAAAGCCGTGCCCCACCAGACGCAAAAAACATTTCTTTTCTTTACGAACGTTTCACCATCTAACCACGCCATAACATCGGCGTTACTATTACTACGCCCAAAATACATTGATAAAAATTGTTTCTTAATTTAATCTGCGTAGTGTTCGATTTGTATAAATATACCTGCTACAATGGGCTTTTCGATGAATTCCACAACGTTATCTTCTCAATTTGGTTTCAAAAGCAATCCACGAACTGCCCCATTTCGCGAAATAAGCGGTTTGAGAACATACGCTATAAATACGTTCGTAAGAGATTGAGTGCTTGTTGCCCGGATTGTAGAAGGTCGTGGGATCGTGCCCCACCAGACGCAAAAAATATTCCTTTACGAACTTTTCATCATCTAACTATGTCATAACATCGGCGTTATAGTTGCTATGTCTAAGAAACATTTATAAAATTGTTTTTGAATTTAATCTGTGTAGTGTTCGACTTGTATAAATAAATGAGCTGACTACGTATTAAACTTATTGCCCTTTAGAAAAAAATAGTTAAACTTTCATTGAAGTTTTTAATAATCTTTATGTTCATTCAAAGGTAACTGCATTAATTAAATATCCGCAATTTTTAGAATTTTCGTTATACATATTGTCATGCATTATATTATTATATTTTTCATGCATCAATGAAGTATGGAAAATTGGAAAGAATAGTAAGAAATACGTTAAAAATTAATAATCTTTTATTTTCATTATTTTACCATCTAGAAATCAACTCTTACCATTTTAAAATTCCGAATTCAAAACCATTAGACAAAATCAAATCTATTTATAGTATGTCAGCATGATATTCTTGTATTAAATTATATGATGATTATATATTAATTATCCACGAATTATATACAATTTAAAGCAATTAGGCAAAAAATATTGGCATTTTTTTGACGGCATGCGCAAATCAATCAATTTTTCTTCTTATTTCATTGGATTTCTTTAGTAGATTTCGATTCTCGTGTCGACTGGACTAAGAGTTACAATTATTGATAATTGCATTTTAAGTTGTAATTGACAAAATTAAATGTAACACCCATATATAGGCGTAGGCAGAAAGTTCATAAGGTGGTGTTATAGGCTAAATGAGAAGGGTTACAGAGCTACAACTCATATATTCCTATATTAAATATACAAAATTTCATTATGATGGGGGGTTACGACACCCAGGACCCCCACCTGGCTACGCCTATATATGCACCCATGTATTACAGTTCTTACGAGAGCTCTACTGAATCAAAGAGTCTGTAAGAAGAAAAAGTACCACGACACACAGACTGACTACGTTCCCCGCGATTTTATACTGAACATTCTTTCATTTTCACACTAATGTTTTACTAACTGAAATATTGAGTGCTTATGCTACCACAAGGCTTTCAGTTTTCCAAAAGATTCAAATATCTATGGCGTAAACAATCAAGCCCTGGGACACGGATCAACAGGAAAAACAAAACAGCAAATGCTGGAGGACAGTAAAACTTAAAAACGGTTTTTCTGTAGGGCGGACGAACGCGCTGCCCCTATGTTGTCGTACGATTTAAATTTAAGTGATTTAATTAACTACCGACGCCAGGTAGAGTTATTTTTCCCGTCTCTACATTCTCAGCGATTTTATCGTTGTGTTGTCAAAATGGGCAGAATAACATCTTTGGAGAGTTAACTCACTAAATATGACTCGCTTCAGGGAGTTAACTCTTCCAAGTAGCTCACTAACGCCTCAATACACAGTAAAGCAGTTTCTTGAAGGAGCGGAAAAGGAAGGAGGTGGGATGATAGGAGAATGGTGAACTATGATGAGGCTGGGTTTACAGGCTACTAGGCAGTTTAGTAGATCGGGCGCTTCAACTAATTTAGTTTAATGAAAAATTATGTTTGTTAAATCATTAAAGTTTTGAGCCTGGCCCATGGCCATTTGACCCGTTTGTCCCTCCTCCCACCCCCAACTATGAACTTTGCTTCATGTGCTATTTTACAAGGAAACTCTTTTGCATGTAAATTTTTATGTAATTCATTGACTCTTATCACACTATTATTGCGCTGTACGAAATCAGTCTTTCTCATTTCTCATTTGCTCATATAATTTATGTAATACGCGCAACATCTCAATGTGTCTGATAATATATGAGTATAGAGTATATTGAAGAATTGAAATAAATAATAATAATGAAAATATTTCAATAGAGTTCTATGGGCCAGTGGGGCCCCAAGCTCCCTCTTTAATAGTTTAAAATAAATTGAAATCTTACATATATATCGTAATCTATAAATGTATATAATATATACTTGATGCACCCCAATAACTTTGAAAACTCCACATCGATGGCTAAAATCATGAAAGATTGAGAAGTTGAGAAATTATAGACGTATAAGTATTTGAAATTACAAAAATATATTTTTGAAAATCTGAGTTCGTGTGTAGTATGCAAAGGAGAAGTGGGAAGGGCGGCCATCGAAGCCGGTTCTGTAATCCGAGGAAAATATGAGTTTGGAGTCGCCATCCAAACAAATCTCTTAGTCCATGAACGATTTTCGGTAACACTGCAAGGAAAGCAATTGCTATACTGATACTTCCCTAATTTAGGGTTGCATCTTGTCATCTTAACGCAAGGTTCTGCGACTGGGTATGATTTTTGAACTTCTTGTGTTTGCAGAAATAGCTAACACAGACACCAAAATTCTTGAAGGCTTCGGTATTTGCTCTGTTTCGTCTAGAAATAAAGCTGAAAAAAGTTTCCACATACAGCTATAAATATGCTAAAATGGAAATCGGAGCCATAGGTACCATAATGTCCCCAGCTACCAGATTTGGAACGTTCGACCTTTATCTGGCAACCCATGTCCTTTGGAAACATCATACTATCCGGAGCAGAGATCTTTAAAGTAAGGAGTAGAAAATTGCCCATATTATTTTTTCTTTTCCTATTTTCTCGGCATGGAAAAAAAAAGAAATCTTTAAAGGTCTTTCATTTGAAGCATTTTTTTTGGTCGCCCCGCTACTAGCTATCTAAGGATCGATCTTTTTTTGGTCCGGAAGGAACTTTTTAGCCCGAAGTTACGGTTCCAAATTGCTATCAGTTGCTTTCGTGAAATTATAGAATCGATATCGCATGTGAGACCCACTGCGTAATAGACCATCGATTTCGCTCCGGAGGAAAAAGTCATGGTGAAATTTTTCGTGGATCTCTAACAAGTATTACTTATAGTTTATACACGACCCGATGCTTAACCAAGTGTTCGAAAGGTTTTGCAAAACAATTTGGCTGATATCTTTTAAATTAAGCTTTATTTTTCATTCCCATAACTTATATTTTTGTTGTTGTATTGATGCCTTACATTGTGCATGTTGAAAAATTGGTAAAGTGGAAAAATGAATGAAGGGAAAGTAGTGTTTTCTTTCCACACAAGTTTTCATGAAAGTCGTCCAAGATGGGTATTCCTGGCATATTGATCATCAAAGTGTTAAAGGTTTTCCAAAACAGGTTTATTATAATAACCGGTTTGAGTTCTAAGGGGCGGTGCTAATATTTCGTAAGAATATCTTTGGCCATTATAAAAAGCACAAGGAAAAATAAGCAAACGCCTACTCCCGTTTATGCTTACGTAAGGCTTAGGTTTTCTAATTTTTTAGTATAAATTTTTGAAATAATACTACAATATGTGAAGCAAATTGTAATAATTTGGGGTTTTTATTGTAATATTGGACACTTATTTGTACTTTTGTCAAAATATTTGACGCTTATTTATAAACAGAAAATAATTATAACAAATTATTGTATTTAAGGAAGTTTTAATACGCTGTTAATAGCTAATTTGGCTTAGCATTATTAAAGCAATTATTAAAGCAATTATTAAAGCATTTTGTTATATTTCTATTATTCATACTTCTTATGACGTAAGCAAATGGCGTGTAAATAAATAAGAAGTGGGTTTGATAAAATGCGTTTATTAAAAATATTATATTCGTTATACAATTTAAAAATGTTAGAGGACCACAAGAAGACTAGAACGGATCCCCAAGCGAAAGAAAGTTGAGAGACAATGATTTAAGTAATTAAATATTTAATTATTAATTAAATATTTAACTGTGATGACGAGTATTTTATACCTTCCACTCGTAATGTGTCGTACATCGAAGTATTTCAGTTCTGTCAGGGCGGTTATCACTTTGTGATTATATGCTGATTTTATTATTTGTTGTGTCTTATAACGTAAACATAGTTCAGACATTCCCTCACCTCGTTGTCAGAAAAAATGAGCAAATATCAACCTCCTCCCACAAAAATGCCTCCGTAATACTTGAACGTGCCCTAACGTGTGGTCAGTTAACACTGAATACTATAAATCTAACATACTAAAGAAGTAAAAAAGGGAAAGATCATGAAATTATGTTACTGCAATCGCGTAGGTTTTAGATTAGGCATTTGTTTAGATGGAAGTTCCGTAAATTGGTAAACCAATTTTCAGCTGAGAATTAGAAATGAGAAGAAATGAATAGCTTCAAATGAGCAGAAATGATTAGCACCAAATGAGCATAAATAATTAGCACCAAATGAGCATAAACGAGTAGCTCCAAATGAGCATAAATGAGTAGCTTAAAATGAGCATAAATGAGTAGCTACAAATGAGTAGAAATGAGTAGCTCCAAATGAGCAGAAATAAGTAGAACCAAATGAGTAGAAATCTAAAAATAAGTTGCTACAAATGAGTAGAAATGTGTAGTTACAAATGAGCAGAAATGAGTAGTTACAAATAAGTAGCTCCAAATGAGTAGTTACAAATGAGTAGCTTCAAATGCATAGTCACAAATGAGGAGCTCCAGATGAGTAGTTGCAAATGAGTAGCTCCAAATGAGTAGTTGAAATGTGTAGCTTCAAATGAGTAGAAATGAGTAGCTCCAAATGAGTAGTTACAAATGAGTAGCTTCAAATGAGTAGTTACAAATAAGTAGCTCCAAATGAGTAGTTACAAATGTGTGACTATGCATTTGAAGCTACTCATTTCTAACTACTCATTTGTAGCTCCAAATGAGTAGTTACAAATGAGTAGCTTCAAATGCATAGTCACAAATGAGTAGCTTCAAATGCATAGTCACAAATGAGTAGTTACAAATGAGTAGTTACAAATGAGTAGCTTCAAATGCATAGTCACAAATGAGTAGCTCCAGACAAGTAGTTGCAAACGAGTAGCTCCAAGTGAGTAGTTACAAATGAGTAACTCCAAATGAGTAGTTGCAAATGAGTAACTCCAAATGAGTAGTTGCAAATGAGTAGCTTCAAATGAGTAGAAATGAGTAGGTCCAAATGAGTAGCTCCAAATGAGTAGTTACAAATGAGTAGCTCCAAATGAGTAGCTCCAAATGAGTAGCTACAAATAAGTATCTCCAAATGAGTAGCTTCAAATTCATAGTCACAAATGAGTAACTCCAAATGAGTAGTTACAAATGAGTAGCTCCAAGTGAGTACTTACAAATGAGTAGCTCCAAATGAGTAGTTGCAAATGAGTAGCTTCAAGTGAGTAGAAATGAGTAGCTTCAAGTGAGTAGAAATGAGTAGCTCCAAATGAGTAGTTACAAATGAGTGGCTCCAAACGAGTAGAAATTAGTAAAACTTGATGTAGAACAACGTGGAATATATCAAAGCTTAGTAATATAGTAATACAAACTTTAGTATGTGCCTTTAATATATTATAAAGCTTCATAATCATTTAAACATATATAAGGGTCAAACTCGTTTGTCTTACAAGGACGACAAAGTTTATACTGCACATGCAGTTTTCCGTGGAATCCGCGCTTCTTAGAGTCTAGGGAACCAAACCTCGGACTACGATGTGCAGTTTGTTGGTAAGCGTTGTTTTCTTGGCACCGTTGCGAGGGGGCCCGAATTAATGGAACTGACGTCGAACGCGTACCACGGACCATCGCTGTGCCCCTGTTGCTTAAGAATTCGCCGGAATGTACTCCCAGCAAGCACAGTGTCCCCATTTTGTGCTTACAATTAATTTTATGCATGCAATCAACAGCAAAATAGCTTGAGTTCCATCGGTGGATTACTGAAGAAAGACAGCGATGTCTGTTTCGAAGCGCCATCTTCACAACGTTTTACTAAATTTTAATTATAATTGGTTTAGTTCGATACTCAATACAACTGATGCTTGAGAACTAGGTGAACGCTATTAAAAATTAAATATTTATAAAAAAAAGATTCTAATTTAATTCTTTGGAGAGGTGGATAGTAAAATAAAATTACTCTTGCTACTATGTATTTCGAAGAAAAAGAATGGAGCAATCTGATTCAGAGTAATAAAATTGCTATTTATATGCCATCATTGTGGAGTATTAAGAGTGTATATTAAATATAATATATTGTTGGGAAAAATACACGTAAAACAGATAATCAGGACCGATTCTGAGGGGGTGCAAAAGGTGCCCACGCACTTCGGGGACTGCAAACCAGTGCCAGATTTTCCTATAGGCTGGATAGGTTAAAACCTAGGGCCTCAAAATCTAAGGACTTCATGCCAAGTTGTGGCCAAGTTGTGCCAAGTCCAATAAATTCGTAAATTATTTATGTATTAGTTGATAAATTACATTCATAGTAGATATATTTTGTGGAGTGCATCATAAAAGAGATGTTGAGAGATTTTCCAGATTTTGTTGTTTTTCACATGGTGGGATTTGAAATAACACGATCCCAGTTTGTCGTTGCTAGCATTATACTTTGGAATCAGAATGCCTTACATCGAAGGGTTAAAGCAATGAAACTTCGATTGTTTTGCTTGATGCTTTTGTCAGAAAATGACACATGATCACTCACAATGGCCGAAGTAGTAGGAACTCACTCGCTGGTAGGGCCTAAGAAGCTATCGGTAGATTTGATTGGTTGTATTTCTATGGCGTAAGGACAGCAAGAGTCATTTTGCTCCTTTCTAGATTTGAGATATCTCTTGATATCTATTTGAGATATTTCTATCTTTAGATATCTATATATCAGCGACCAATCTTCATTAACTAAGACACATCTCTGCCTCTATTCGTGTGCACAACGTTATAAAACTTTGCTACGAACCCTAGAATTCTAGCAAATTAGTTTACATTTAGTGGCCTGCGATTAGCAATATTTAAGAAGAGGTTTATCTATTGATTTCCTGTCCATGTTCGTGGCTGTTCAGTCCCCGTCACATCGGGCTATGTCGTGACTACCATTACAAAAGAAAATTTGAACTTATATCATATTCTTTGGCATATGGAAAATGATGGTTGCTAAAAATTTATCTTCACTTGATTTTGTTAGCAAAGTTAAGTTTAGAAAATTTGATAGATCAACGAAATCTCTCAAAGTTAAAGCAGGGCTGTAGCCTGGCTTAGCCCTTCCTCCCAGAAAATATTTTCAACCCATTTTTCTCAAAAACATATCGAGGGATTTCGTTTTAAATGTTTTATTTTGCATAAAATTGTACGCGGCAATGGAAACTTTGCCTTCTGATCTAATGCAAACGATTGTCAAATCGATAACTGCAACAAGATCCACTCTTCTATTATATCAAACCAATATGCCACCCGTCTGTAACAAAATTCTCTTAAACGTAACATCAAACCTATGTGAAAGGCTTCTTTCTACAATCTATACAATGAATAACAATTGTACGCTATTTAAATTAATTGACCAAATAGACATACTGTCTAGAAGATATTAGTATATAAATACTATATTGACACATCAAATCAAACTATATTCAGACGGATTCAAAATTATTTTTTACATAAAGTGATGGTTATTTATAATTAGTCAGCTAGGTTAATCCGTCTTGACAGCAAAGGGTAAAGACTTTAGGGTCTGACAAAGCCCCCGCTGCCCAGGATTGGATATAATAAGCGGAAGTCATAAATACAATATACAAACTAAACATACAATAAATAAACTAAATACAATAAGATAAAAAGAGCTAAGGAAAAAAAAATAAATGGTGAATATTTAAATCATCTGCGGTTTGCTGATGACATTGTTATTTTTTCAACGAACCCATCAGAACTCCAAGACATGGTACAGGAGCTCTCAACTAGAAGTAAAGAAGTTGGACTCAAGATGAACCTACAAAAAACTAAGATCATGTTCAATAATTTCGTAGAGGAAACAAAAATACAAGTTGACAACATTGAGCTAGAAATTGCTGATTCATATATTTACCTTGGCCAGCTGATTTCAATGGATGGCAACATTATGAAAGAACTCAACAGACGTATTAAACTTGGCTGGAGTGCATTTGGAAGAAACAGTTTTATCCTGAAGGGGAAATTGCCTTTGTGTCTAAAAAGAAAGGTCTTCAACCAGTGTGTATTGCCAGTCCTCTCTTATGGATCAGAGACATGGAGTCTAACAGTTGGAGCAATACGAAAGTTACAGACAACGCAAAGGAGCATGGAGAGGTGCATGCTTGGAATAACTAGGAGAGATCGAAAAAGAAACACTTGGGTGAGAGAGCAAACTAGAGTAGAGGACATCATTGTTAAAGTAAAAGGGCTGAAATGGCGATGGGCTGGGCATATTGCAAGAAGAACTGATCAACGATGGACAACAGAAATTCTGAACTGGATTCCAAGAGACCACCGAAGACCTAGAAAACGTCCTCAAACTAGATGGGTGGATGAAATAAGAAAACAGGTTGGGGTGACGTGGAAGCGAATTGCTCAGGATAGACTTGTGTGGAAAGCATTTGGAGAGACCTTCATCCAGCAGTGGATAGATAATGGTTGAATATGATGATGATGATATATATATATATATATTTACGCAGACATTAAAATAGTACTCAAGTTGTAAAATTTAGAAGAATTAAGTGAAAGAATATAATTTTATTTTTTGTGTATTAAACCATTTACACCCAAACATTTACCATTTATTATCAATAGAATACAATATCACTGTATTGAAAACCAACATCTACGCTGCTTATATCATATGAACAGGAAATTTTTATAGATATCTCTAATTATCACAAGTTTAGCGCACTTCGATCAATGCAGCATGTGAATTTCAACTAAGAAACGAGTGAAATTTAATTAACTTAAAAATAAATTAACGTGAAACGTTTAATTAACTTAAAAATAAATTAACGTGAAACATTTAATTAACTTAAAAATAAATTAACGTGAAACGTTTAATTAACTTAAAAATAAATTAACGTGAAACGTTTAATTAACTTATAAATAAATTAGCGTTAAACGTAATATTTGACTTAACTCGCAAAACTACGTCAAATTCCGCCAAGTTGGTGACCTTATGATGACGTCATTATAATTTGACGATATCACATCATCAACGTGGCGGAAAATAGTAAAGTATCCATGGAAATTTCAAAGGTTCAAGCTCTACATAATCATTTTTCATATTAAATAGACTACTGCCACTAAAAAAGGAAAGTTCTGTAAACGGAAAGATTTACAGAATGAATCCCTGAGCTCTTTATTCTGAAAGTCCTTTAAAGTATCCTATACCCAAATATACGGATAAAATCCAAGCAATTCAATTTAAATCTGACTTCTTCAACGTCGGATATTTTCAGCATGTTGAATTTCGGAAGGGACAGGACGCACGCATCGAAAGATTCACCAAGATTTGGATCAACATTGCGTTGCAGAAAGCAGAAGCAATATCAACTTTCAACAGTTTACTGATCTGGTAAGCCTGCTTTGAAGTTTTGTCTGGCCTTTGGGATCTGTGGATGCCTCAAGAATTGGCGATGAGGGTAAGTAATATTTCATTGCTTTTCAGCGATGCCTGCTGGTTGACAAAATCACAACCGTTTGTTCTGACTTGTAATCTCTGTCTTTCGGTTAGAATAGGCAATGTGTTGCAGAAGTGCTTGGAATACCGAAAGCAGTTCATTGAAAGCTCTGGAAAAAGCTAACCGTTGACTACCGATTTGGCTAAAAATACAAAAATACTGGTTTATTTTTACAACCATGTGTATTAATTGTACACGATATTAATAATTATTTCTTTTTTTTGAATTACCCGGTTGCAGGAAGAGCTTCAAAAGGAACAAGTGTTATATTTTCCGTTTTAAAAACCGGAAATATTCTTCATATCCATAGGCCGTCCGTGATTTTGATACATTCTTTGAATCAACAATAATTTTCTTGTGGACTCCTTTAACCACTAATATATATATATGCATAAATCTTAGTTTCTGCGAAATATTTAATTGTACAATTATGCTTGTATATGCAAAAAGGAATAATCATCGTAAAGATAAATAAGTTGTACATTTACGAAGAACAATATATTTTATGCAATAGTAAAGTAATAACAAACGCAAATACAATTAATAAAAATTAATGCAATAACAAAGTAATGCAATAGGCAAAGTAAGTGTAATAATTATGTAGAGGAAAAAATATTTTTTTCTCATTAACTATAATTTGCCTCATTTCAGTAAGTAACTAATTATGCCAGATAATATGACCAAATAACAAATAAATCAGCCTCTAATCTTTGAAGAATGCATGGGTCCTTCTGCTAAAACTCTTGGAACTCAATAATTTTTTAAGTGAAATGATCATATCCAACATATTCAACATATCCAACAATTATTTATCTACTAACATATAGAAGTTATATAAGATTTATTATATATATATATACAGGGTGACTCTAAAGTCCGGTGTTTACCAAATAACTTTTGAATGAAGGCTCGTAAAGCTGTAAACTTTAAGTATAGGTACAGTAAACTACCAATGGCTGAAGAGATGGAATCGACGGAAGCGCCCTCTGTGGCGAAATTAGGAAGTTATTGCACCTAATTCCCGAACTAGAGGAGATACAGAAAATTTTTCAATTACAAAGTTGTTAAGCACCAACTAATTAGTAAGAAACAAATTTTTTTCACCACCTTAATAGGGCAAAATTTGTTATTTAGGCGGTTTTTAAGGTGCCCGTTCAGCAATGCCATTGTTGGTCAAAATACCGATTTCTCAATCTTATTCTAGAAGTTTTGCCTAATGTTTAATCCTTACAACGCTTACAAATAAACAACCATGGCTTACACGGGATTTGAACCAGCACCATAGGCGTAGAGTTACATGGACCCCGCCCCCCCCATCGATCTTAAACAAATTGCGACTTTACATATAATGTAATGTATAAATATATACATAAAATGCGCTTGGATCTCATCAATACTTTTCAGTTCAATTCTACGTTGAACAATTCGTGATCACAAGACGTGAACAATCGTGAATACAATTCTACGTTGATGTCCAACGCCAAGTTAGTTGCCAAGCTGACGCCTCATCCACTACGCCACTGGGAAGCCTACGACAAAATGAGGTTGTCATACCTGTCATTTAAAAACAGACTAGCATATAATAGTTAAATACCAAACGTAATGAATTCTAATTAATAATAGTAAAGATGAAACGACACACTGCGCAAAATATTAAATAAAATAAAACACATTAACACAGTTAAAATAAATACGATGGTTTATAGCTATTTCGGAAGCGCGTTTAGGCTTCCTTCTTCAGAACCCTAGTTACACTAATGTGACACACGTGCTAGAAAAACTATCGATGCCAAATTGCTAGTCCAAAATTAGTTCGGGTAAACCAGTTGTGGGTCCGTAGCCGCGTCTTTTGCTATGGGACGAATGAAGTTTCTCCAAATAGAGGACATGGAATTGAACGGAAGCTGATCGTTAACAGTAGAAGAGGAATGCGAAAGAATATGGAAGGCTTCAAAGAAATTGAGGTCGGCTGGTGAAGAAACTTTCTCTATTAGATGGGCCTTGTCGAAAGAAAATTTGTGGCCAGCTTCCCAGGCGTGTTTGGCCAAAGCAGATTTTTCCAGTTGTTGTTTACGCACGTAGGCTTCATGCTCTTTAAGACGAAATCGAAGGGCCCGACGTGTTTGACCAATATAAACACGATTACACTGGCATGGAATGGAGTAAATTCCAAAATAATTGCAATCAGGAATAATATCCTTGAGTTTGGAATAACCGAGTTTATTGATTGGAGTAAAAGTGACCTTGAAATTAAATTTACGGAGGATGGAAGCAATTTTTGAAGAAATTCGTGGAACGAAAGGAATGCTGATAAAATTACAAGGAGAGGAATCAATCAAGAGTGTACTGCACAGCTTAGGTCTAGTGAGTTTCTTCAAAGCGTCGTCAATAATGGTAGGATTGTAACCACGATCTCGAGCGATGTCAAGAATATGGTTAAGTTCAATCTTGAGTAATTCTTCAGATGATGACAATTTTAGAGTACATGAGACCAAACCTGTAGAACGTGCTTATCGTCTAATTTTGTGGATGGGCGGAAGCAGCATGCGGCGTTTGGCTAACAACAAAATGTTTCCGATATACGCTGGTTTGGAACCCGGACGGCGATCTATGTACCAAAACGTCCAGGAAAGGCAATGAACCGTTGTTTTCTTCTTCCAAAGTGAATTGTATGTGAGGGTTGACGGAATTTAAGGTGGTGAGAATTGTAGAGAGATCTGAACAATCGTTTGGAAGAATAGCGAATGTGTCATCCACATATCTAATCCACAGTTTAAATGGTATGCGATTGAGAATATCCTCTTCGACATAATGCATGTAAATATCACATAAAACGGGTGAAAGAGGATTTCCCATGGCAAGGCCATCAGTTTGCGAAAATAATTGATCACGGAAAGAAAAGCAAGTCTGTGTGATACAGATCTCCGTAAATTTGACTAATTCACGGATTTCAGCATCAGCAAAATGAAATTCTTTCATACGAAAGATAAGAGCTTCAAGAGCTCCCTGAACGGGAACATTTGTGAAAAGGCTTTTGACATCGAACGAGACTATTTTTGAAGAAGCGAAAGAAGAAGAGGAATTTAATTTGGAAATGAAGTCAGAAGAATTAAGGACAGTATCATGGTTGTTAGCCAGGAGAGGAGAAAATCTGCGGACGAGAAATTTGGCTAGGGGATGGGTTGCAGTACCGATGTTGGAGACTATGGGCCGCAATGGAATGCCGGGTTTATGAACCTTCGGGAGGCAATACAGTCTAGTCAGTATTTATTTTAACTGTGTTAATGTGTTTTATTTTATCTAATTAATAAGATAGAAATCGCTTAATGTCTAGCTTCTCTATTCCAGTGTGCATATTATTTATAAGTAAAATTTATTTATAAATGTATTTACCATTTTTAATTTTTAATCGTTTTATACCGAGTAGAGCTTTTCACAGGATATAATTAGGTTATTAATTAAAATTTTATCTATATGTTGTATCAGACAGGAAAGGATTCATCTGTACATGTCTAATTTGTTATAGAAAATGATATAGTACCTTAAATCTACAATAGTTTTTTTCGTATTGGCCGATGATGTGGCAACAATATATATGCTAAATTACTCGTAAAGAAAAGAATGATTTTCCGGCACTTGGTGGGACTCGAACCCACAATCTTTTGATTGCCATTAAAGTGCTCTACCAACTAAGCTACAGGTGTCAATCATTTCCTCCCTTACGAGCATATATAAGGCTTTCCGTAGACAAGTTCGCTATTGCTGTAGTTGTACTGTGGCTACTTTGTTATCAAAGCGACAACACGCCTGTGGCTCAGTTGGTAAAGCACTTGATCGGCAATTGAGAGGTCGTATGTTCGGGTCCCACCAGGAGCTGTTAAAATGTTCTTTCCTTCACGAGTAATTCAACAGTGAGAGCGGTATGATCTTTATGAGATCTCTGAGTAAGCGTTCTTTGCACCGTTGGGAAATGGCGATAGTTATTCCTTACGAAAGAAGTATGCTTTGATGCGAAGTAACCACAACTATAATTCCGCCGTAAAATAGACAAAAGACGTAAAACTGACAAAATACCTAAGGGACGTAAAACTGACAAAGTACCTAAAAAGACGTAAAACGAGACGTAAATGTCGTAAAACAGACAGAAGACGTAAAACAGACACAAGACGAAAAACAGACACAAGACGAAAAAATATACAAAAGACGTAAAACAGATAAAAGACATAAAAACCAAAAAACAGACAAAAGACGTAAAATATGTAAAAGACGTAAAGCACCTAAGTGTATGCTTGGCGCTCATCATTTCTAGATGAGTGATAAAAATCGTATTGTCGTAGTTATATGGAAATCAGTAGAATCCGATCAATGGAAATATGACACTTTAGCAACCCAGAAGTGAGAGACGCGGCCACTTGAAACTTTCAACAAGTTTTTATGATGTAAATATCATTCTCTATCAAATTAAAAATTCCATTTGAACAAAACATTTTGTACGTCTTATCATATGCAGTAATTTTGCGGGTCGCTGGAGATGGTATTAAAGATAAGGAAGATTCTTAGAGATCTTCAGGTTGCATTTTACCATTCTGCCGTAGCTGTCTAGGACCCATGGTGGCTTCAAACCATTTTTCAAAGCTTGCAAAAATAGCCAATACGACACCCCAAAATCCCTGGAATATTTAAATTTCTTTTTTTTTTCTACAAAAATGTTCAGAAATGAATTTATTATACGATTCCAGGAATGTCAAAATGGAAATTTGGATGTTCTCGGTATCTCTTTGTCCCTGAAAACCACAGATTTGATGCATCTAATCTTATCCAACAGCCTACATTTTGAAAACGTCATTCAATATAGGAGTAAAGATCTCCTTTGGAGGAGAGGGCAAAAAATTTCCCGTATTATTTTACCCTTCTAACTCTTTTTTTCGTCTATCAGAGAAAAAAGGAGATATAAGTTTTTTATAGGGGAAAAATCTCTTTTTCGTCGCTCTTTGCCTTCTATCTAAGATTCGATCTCTCTTTTATCTAGTATGAACTTCTTGGCATCGCAGTTAGCTTTAAATCGTTCTCAGTTGTTTTGAAGAAATTAAAGAACCAATATTGGTGAGATCTACACTCTGATAAGTCATCGATTTTGCTCTTGAGAGGGTTTTTGTGAAATCTTTCGTAGATATTTTCAAAATCATGGCTTATAATTTGTAACCGATATGTTTAACCAACCGTTCAAGAAACTGTGCAACACAATTCGGCTAATATCGTTTAAATTGAATCCAATTTCGCGAATTCTTACGTAAATTTATTGTTATCGATATGTCCTTTCCAATATTGATTTGGCTAATACAATAAATGACAGAGAAGAAAATGAGTGCAGGAATTTCAGAGAAACAGTAAATGACAGAGAAAAAACTGAGTGCAGGAATTTCAGAGAAACAGGTGGCTTAAACAAAAGAAGAATATTGTACAAAATAATGTAAATTGTAAAAATGAGGATTATACAAAGAATACACAAAATAGATTATACAAGATGGGAAATATACAAAATAGATTATGTTAAAGAATACACAAAATAGATTATACAAAGAATACACAAATAGATTATACAAAGAATACACAAAATAGATTATACAAAAGAATACACAAAATAGATTATACAAAGAATACACAAAATAGATTATACAAAGAATACACAAAATAGATTTTCATACAAAGAATACAATAAAAATAGAATACACAAAATAGATTATACAAGATGGGGAATATACAAAATAATTTAAATAATAAAAACTGAGAAGTGTACAAAAGAATTTAAATTAGACAAGATTAGGGTTACAAAAAAGAATTTAAATTATACAAGATGAGGAATATACAAAAGAATTTAAGTTATACAAACTGAGAAGTGTACAAAAGAATTTAAATTAGACAAGCTGAGGGTTATAAAAAAAGAATTTAAATTATACAAGATAAGGACAATACAATATGATCATATGATCAAACTTAAGGAAAAAAGAGGGAATGTATATTTAGTAAAATGTTTGATAGGCTTGAAATAGTTAATATTTTTGCGCAGCCTTTCCCCCTAGAATAATTTAGGCCATATATACACATGCCCTTCTCAGTTTAGGGAAGATTTTTAATTTCTTATTGGTAGAAAGGAGATGAAGCATTTCCAGATGTATAATATGAGGTGCTCCATATGTAGAATTTGGTCCTCTGAGGTTATCGAAAATTCACTAAATTTATTAAATAAAGTTGCTGAAAATTTTGGAGGAAAATTCTAACGTTAGTAAAGGATAAACCGAATGTTTTGAAAAAGGAGAGAGAGAGGAACAAAAGGAATTTCATAACTAGAAAAGAATTTCGGGAGCAATCGTCATTGTAAAATAAAATCTTTATTAAAAAATATGCTCTCAGACGAAAGAAAGAATATACTTTTACGAAAAAAATTCGTCCAGGGAAAAGAAAACTGTGCTCTCAGCAAAAAGAAGAAACATACTTTCAGCAAAAAAACAAATACTCTTAGTAAAAAGAAAAAAAATGGGAAAATATATTTAAAACAAAAGCATCTAGAAAGATTGATTCAAATGACTTGATCTTCTGCAATCCAAAATGTATACGAAATCAGCTAAACTGATGAGATGATTCGACGTTGACTCCGGATAACAGTATACCCTCTGTAAACCGGATTATATTCCGAAAATCGAAAGTGTACGATCATCCGGACTTAATGGAAAAACAATTCTCTCCATTTCATCCTCAGTTGCATCCACGTATTTCTCATGCTAATGACTCAGAACGCCGAGAATATACCGTCTGCTTTAGCCAGAATTGAAAGAATTTTATTCCTTGTTCGTCTAAGATACTTAAGAGATAGAAATTCGTTTCTACTGAAAACCTTGGAGTTATCTAATCATCAGAAGCATGTATTTAATCATCCGTTCTTATAAGAGATTATAGGCGGGGGTAGAAAAATTTTTACAAACCAATTCCTAAAATTCGACAGCTCATATTCCATACTGATATCGTAGTCACAAGTGCCATTTTATATTCAGGAGAAGACAAGAAACAAAAACGAAAACAAGCATCTTTGTATAGCTATGAAAGACCTTTTCGTTGAAAGCCTTATTTCAGTTCTGCGCAACCCAAGATATCATTAGAGGAAATGAAAGCATTTTACAATTAATGTCAAATTTTTATTTAAAAAAAAAATATTTTTTAGTTTTCTGTGAAGGCTCAAGCAATCGGCGTTCTGCATTCCGATCAAACCAGTGTTTTTATAGTAAAAAACTGAAGCTCCATCTTTCAGTTATTTTAAATCCAATATGAATTTAAATAAAAATACGAAGTTCAATTAATGTACATTTTTGAAGATTTTTAATGTTAAATTCCCCAGAGCTTTACTTGTACCTAAACTTCATTATTAATATATATAGTAGTTTTAATCGTTAACTATCGTCATACAGTGGGTAATATATTCACGAACAAAATAAACGTAATGATAATGGCAAAAATGCGTATTAGCAAATAAGAGTATTTATTATTCCATTAATAAATTTTTAATACACACACACAAACACACACACACACACACACAAGATCATTGACACACACACACACATATATATATATATCATCATCATCATATTCAACCATTATCTATCCACTGCTGGATGAAGGTCTCTCCAAATGCTTTCCACACAAGTCTATCCTGGGCCATTCGTTTCCACGTCACCCCAACCTCTTTTCTTATTTCATCCACCCATCTAGTTTGAGGACGTTTTCTAGGTCTTCGGTGGTCTCTTGGAATCCAGTTCAGAATTTCTGTTGTCCATCGTTGATCAGTTCTTCTTGCAATATGCCCAGCCCATCGCCATTTCAGTCCTTTTACTTTAACAATGATGTCCTCTACTCTAGTTTGCTCTCTCACCCAAGTGTTCCTTTCGATCTCTCCACCGGGATGGAGTTGTACCTCCAATTATTTGTACACTGCGTCTACAACATTATGCCAGATTAATTAACGTTCAAGAGGAGACACCTCCATTCAAGAGGCGGCACCTTCGTCCAAAGAAACCTTCATCATGGGCATAATAGGAAGTAAACAAGTTTCCTGTGCAAGGCATGCTTCCAAACAAAATCAAATTCTTTGTAACTTCTTTTCAAGAACTTTAAATTTAGTTGTTTTTTATGTGACAAACGAAAAGACTTGTTAAAAATGCCTGTTGAATTAACAAAGGTGTAAAATTTAAATTAATTTGATTTTTACTAGTAAAAAACACTCTTAAAAAAATTCTGAATATAAATAAGGCACTTATAATTAAATTCCTTTTCTTTTTAAAAGTAGGACCCCTTAACATACAAATCCACCTTTTTGTTTTTTTCCTACCTATCATATTTAATTTTTTAAACCCATTTTTAACTTGCAAACAAAATAATTTTGGCCAATCAGTGTACCTAAAAACTGCTATTTCGCTCCCTACAATATGGCTAATATCCATCAGCAACCGAAACCTATAAAAACTTAAGTTCAGACGAAATCCCTGGTCGAGGGGAAGTAAATGAGTCATCACAGCAATAAATAGCCAACTCGTGGCACCTGCATAAATAGGCAAGCCCACCCACACCGAGCCTGGGCTTGGCGTCCAGTTCCAGACCACCACAATTGGCCAACAATTGCAATTTAGGCAGGCGAAATTGCCGTCTAATACGTTAACAAAAGCCAAATGAAAAAGTTGGCAATATATTGGCGAGAATAAGGATTTTAGCAGTCCTTATACAAAAAAAAAAAAAAAAAGTCTTCAAGATGGCGCTTATTTAAAAATGCTTACAAGTCTCGGTCAGCCAGAGAGAGAGAGAAATTTTGAAACACGAAGATGAACAGTGGACTCCAACCTACTCCAAACATGGGCCATTAAGGGTGTAACATGTAAGTTAAAGTTATCTTTCTTTCTCTTCTATTAATCGATAATTATAAGTGCCTCCTCCTTCATTAAACTTATAATAAAATGTGCAAATTTTTCCTGGTGGTTTATATACCCCAGCACAATTCTCATAAAAAAAATGAGTAACTAAAAGATAAGTGAAAAATTGATAGTATGTAGAATGGTTAATAGCTCCAAATGCTTATATAAATGGCACTGTTATATTCTAAAGGAATTGGAAAATATATTATCGTGTTTATAATATAAAATAAAAGGCAGTAATTATTGAATAATTGTTTCATGTCTGTTTTAAAGAACCTGTTTTTTTATTTTGTTTATGTTTAACACACAACGCGTTTAGAAAAATAACCCTAGTTATTCACTTAATTTTTACGGTCTTGCATTTGAAATTTTAGGTAAAAGTCAACCAATGTTTACTAACCACTATCAACGGGCAATTTACAAATTTATTCTGGATAAACAAATTTAATATTTAATGTTATGGAAATTGTGTTTTAATGTTCTCAAATAGTAAAAATTAAATCAATAAGTAAACTAACTAAAAATTTAACCAAACTAATTATAAAATACCTATAATAAATCATTTACATTTCATTAATTATAATTATAATATACTTCATTTTAACATTGAGTATAATTATAATATACTTCATTTTAACTTTCATTAATTATAATTATAATACTTCTTGTTTAATTTTGCCATTAATTACTTCCATTTAATTTTCATTAATTATATTATACTTCATTTAATTTTCATTGAGTATAATATGCACTTCATTTGAATTTTCATTAATTATAATATACTTCATTTTAATTTTCATTAATTATAATATACTTCATTTAATTTTCATTAATTATAATATACTTCATTTAATTTTCATTAATTATAATTATAATATACTTCATTTAATTTTCATTAATTATAATTATAATATACTTCATTTAATTTTCATTAATTATAATTATAATATACTTCATTTAATTTTCATTAATTATTCTATTTCACTTTAAATCATAAATGATATTAATGTTTCTAAATCATAAATAATATAAATAAATCTAATCAACAACATATTTCCCCCATAACAGAAATAATGTAGTAGTTCATTACGTTATTTTTGGATAAATCATAATATCGCGGTATTCAATAATTATCGTCCTTAATTCTAATATTACATTGCATGTAATTGTTAATTATAGTAAAAAGAAAAAAATAATTTAAATCATAATATAGAAATATTGATGTATTCAATGATTTTGTGACTAACTATAGAAAAAATTATATTTTAAATAATGTTTCATATAGCGAAAATACTGTGTGAAGCAGAATCTAAATAAGCGTAATGAAGTGATTATAATCGAATATAATAGATTACATTTTCGCGAAAATTACACCTGTAATTGTAATTGAATGTTTTGAAGTAGCTGTAATCTGCAATATAATCATAATCACACTTTTAAATTTCATTTAATCATAATCGTTTTTTGAAATTCTTAGGTAGTCGTAATCGCTATGGTTATAATCATAATCGCCACGATTATAATCGTAGTAATAATCGAAAATGAAACTTGACTGTAATCGTAATCAAAATAATAACCTGAATTTTGATACTTAGATAATTGTAATCGTAATCATAATCCTACTATAGTAATCGTAATCGTAATCATATAAACAGATTGTAATTGTACCCAATTCTTATGTTAGTAGATAAATAAATAATAGTAAATAGTAGTAAATAAATAAATGAAACGCAATCCGAAACATGCTAGTTTTTAAAAATAAAATTAAAAATAAAATTGCAATTTTTAACGTATTTATTGCATATAACAGTAATAAAAACTCTAAAAAAGGACTCAATAGCATTTCATGTTAGATTTTATAGTAAGGGAAAAATTACCAATTACTGCAGCCCGTACTAACTTTACGTAAGACTACGTATTTTCCTTACGTCACAATTTCCAGTTTTCCCCTTAAAAGTAGGTTGTTCTTGAAAAGGGGAATTTATTTTTCTCACCTATTACTTCTATTTCTTCTATTGCAGGAGGCGGGGCTTTGTAACTTGTTTCCTTGGTGGTTTTCATCAAGCAAAGGGTGGTCAAATTTTTCTCTGATTCCCTGCATTTAAATTCATTATAACTTCATAAATATTAATTTCTCAGCCATTTCGTATTAACATTTTTTACTTAGAATTTTGCAAGGAATCACGCTATATACTTTTCTTACGGTCGTTAACAGACACCCTGTATATTTATATATATATATATACACACACATGTTTGCTTGAGCTCGACTGCTGTCCTTGCACCATAAAAATAAAATCAACCAATGATAAAAGTATTAAAGTGTGTTAATAATGTGAGCAGGCTATGGCCGCCTGATGTTCAACGATGAATCCCGCTTCAGTCTTGGAGCACAT
>QLNU02013614.1:7013884-7027363 GCA_006491805.2 Dysdera silvatica
TTTTTAAAAAAAAAAGGAATAAAATATTATTTTAAATATTACTTAAAATTTCTCTAGAATAGTCATCATTGCAATATTCATTAAACCAACTAATGAGGACGCTTCATGTACGACACACCAACGTTAGAATATAATAGCACAATGACTTATGTGGTGAGGTTAAGCACAGCGCAGTATTTCAGAAGCACAGTCCATACGTAGTCAAGAAAACTGTAAAATATTCAAGTCATGAAATAAGTTAACTTATAAACGAATTTAAATTAATAATTAACTATTGTTAAAATAACGATAAAAAATTAGATTTATAAGGATCTAAAGACCTAACCTGGTTTCCATTGTTTTCCGGGGCACTTAACGAGAGAACGTTTTATCCCCTTAACGTTTTAGGTGAAAATGATATTGGATGGTGGGGGGGGAGATATAGTAGCGTGTTGATAGTAAATTTAATATTGAGTGAAACTATGGAGGCCGAAAAAAGAAATAAGCAATTAAGAAGGATAATTAAGTAAAACAAAAGGAGGGTATGATTAAAAAACGATTTAGGAGTACATTTGTGAGAAGTAAATGTGAAAAAGGATATTGTCTAGGTGGCGATGGTATCAAGAGAGACCGAAGATCGGGCCCAGGTGGTGAATCCGAGCCCACGTCTGGTCATTGTTGGGGGAAATGATGGCATATTATGTACTAGGGGCTGATTTGGTGTTGGGTGTCATGGTTTTAACTTTAGAGCTAAATTAAAGCTGAGATGGTTTAATGGGTTTAACAGTGATTAGTTTAGATGAGTTGTCCGGGGGGGGGCATAGATGTAATGACACATAGGGGTCGGCGGGGTTTTGGTTGAGGGTTGGGTGTTGATATCGGGGTGGTGGTTGGCTGAATAAGCCGGATTGGAATGTAAGTTGAGTTGTGAGGTTGTTGGGCAATTTGTTGTGTAGGCCAAGGTGCAATTGGTAGGAGGGGTCTGCGGAGAGCAACTGGGGTGAGTGTAATTTATAAAGCGGATGGTAAAATATGGTTATTGTTGATGAAGATGATTGGGGTGGAGTTTATGTCTGAGATGGTTTAGTTTGAGGTGGGGGTTGAGGGGGCTCTACGGCGATTTTATCTGCGCCATGGAACTCTACGACGATGGTAGCGTCGACGGGTGGTTCTAGTGGTGAGGACAGGGCGCCATCTTAGTCGGCGAAATCTTAGTGGTGTAGGTGGAAGAGATGGTAGCTGTGAGGGGTAGGACGAGTGGCGAAGGTTGAAACGTTTCACAAATGCTTTTTGAGGTCTGTTGAAGCAGTGATGAGGGGTGTCGTGGAGAATGTAAGAGCTAGAAATAAGAGAGTTTGGGTGTAGATGGTTGTGATCGAAGTAAGTATGTGAAAGCTTGCAGATGATTTGGTAATAATAGGATCGGTAATAGTTCTAATAGTAGGTTTCAGTAAAAGTTTGGATATCTTGGAGCATCTGGTTGTTTCAGATATACCAGGGTATGTGTAGGATTCTACGGAGTGATGTTTTCGAATTGTTGAAGGGAAAGTAGGGCTTGGTTGCGAAGAAGAGACCAAGCAGAAGTGGCCTAGGTGAGAATTGGACGAATGGCTGTTGTATACAAGAAAAGTTTGTTTTGTAGTGAAAGAATGGAGCGTGGTCTGATCAAATTGCTTAGAAGAGAGCAATCGGCTCTAACTTTGTTTTTGACAGAAGTAAGTAATTTGTGAAGGATAATTTATTGTCGAATGATACGCCGAGGTATTTGATCGTTTATGACCAGCTGATGGATGTGCTGTGTATTTTGAGGGAGGTGCGGGTTGTGAGCGGTGTTTAGAGAAAAGAATAGCCTGTGTTTTGTGGGCGTTAATTTGGATTTTCCATTTATTAAGCCATTTACTAAGGTTGTTGACGTAGGTTTGTAGGGTTCAGATGGCTCGAGGTAGAAGAGGTTTTGAAATGTAGATCGCCGCATCGTCAACGAATAAGGCTAGTGAGATGTCACTTGATGTTTGGAAATCATTAAAGAAAATAGAGAAAAGTGTTAGGGAGAGCCTAGCTCCTTGTGGCACGCTAGCTGAAGCGATGCGTATTGTAGAAAAAGTTTTATTGTTGAGATTGATTTGGAAATTACGACTTTTAATAACGGAGTGGATAATATTGACTAGATAGCGGGGTATTAATATGTAAAAGTTTAGCAATTAGCCCAGGGTGCCAGACCGAATCGAACGCTTTCGATATGTCAAGGTTTAATAAGGGTGTGCAAAGGTTGTTTTTAAGGGAATGTTTGATATTTTCAATAATTCTGGCTATGTGGTGTGTGGTAGAATGCTCCTTTCGGAAGCCAAATTGTTCGTGTAAAATGATGTTGTTGTTTTCTAGAAAGTTAATTAACCTGTTTTGAATAATCGCTTCTGGGAGAAAGACATTGAAGATAGAAGCGAAATGGGGCGGTAGCTGTCTGGTTTAAAGAGGCTTTTGCCTTGTTTATGAAAGTGTGATAGCAGCTGTTTTCCAAATGTGGGGAAGTACTCTAGCGTTAATGAGCTATTGATAATATGGGTGAGTGTCTAAATGGCTGGGGGTGTAAGATGCTTAATTGCAGTGTTGATGATTCCGTCTGGCTCCGGTACTTTACGGGTTTTTAATTTCTTGATGACATTGTTGATTTCTTGGATGGTGGCTAGGGGCGGGTGTGGGTGGATGGTGAGATTGCCGATGTAATCATTGCATGTATAGGAGGTGATTTCATGGAAGTGAAGGTGGTAAGGGGGGAATGTGGGGGGAGAACTGTTCCTCGACGGAATTTTCAAAGATTTCGGCAAGATCTTCTGGTTGGTAAAGGTTCCTTGTAGGGGTGATCTAAAAACCATTTTCAATATACTGCTCAAAAACTAAACATTCATTTTACAATATTTTACATTCATTTATAATGTTTTATGGAGTTTTGTGAGCTAACTAAGATAAGAGCTGGCTGATACAGAAACCGAAGTCTCTTTCCTAGAAACAGAAGCGAATTTGTTTGATTGGAATACAGAATATCAGTTTCTCTGCCACTGAAACGTCAATACGAAACAATCGGATTTCAAGAATTAGTTCACAAATTCTTCTTTTCTCTTTCTCCCTCTGATTCGTGATGCGACAGGATATTTGAATAAAACGCTTCTAAAGCTATAAATATTTCGACAATTGGTAGCAAAAACAAATCTTCGTATCATCTGCATCTTCGAGAAGAAGCAAAGGAAACTCGTGAAATTATAGCTAAGACAGGAGGTGCTTTTCCAGCGTTCTGACCCATTAGCATAAGAGATGCGCAAGAGCAACCGGAGATGAAATGAGTGGAGGAGGATGAGTATTTTTCTTGTTAACTTAGAATGATTATAGAACTTTTGATGCTCGGAATTTGCTCCGATTTTCAGAGTGTTTCCGGAGTCAATGTTTGAATCGTCTCATTAGTTCCGCTGATTTTGTTTTCGTTTATAATCGAAAAAAAATCCTTTCATCTTTTCAGATGCTTGTGTTTTAAATATCTCTTCCGGAATTTTGTATTTTTCCTTTTTATCTCAGGGCCAATATTTAATAGATATCTCTTCTTTTTGTGACAATTTTTTCTAGAAGCCATTTTCCAGTTCCAATCTTCTTTTTCCTCACTCACACAAAAGTACTCAGTTAACAGTTTATTTCCGTTAAAAATTTTTCGAATTCTTCGATCCTTTGATTTTTAATATTTTATATTTATATCCAAATACAGGGTTACCACCAGTAAGGAACACCTCTGAATAAAGGACACTTTTATTTAAGGGTCAATTCTTCTGGTTACCATTCCCCACGAGGGACACATGCACCTCCGAAGAAAGGATTGTTTGTTTAAGGGACAATATATTCCGTCCCTATGAGGAGTCCCTTATTGAAAGAAACACTAATTTCAAATTTAGAAATATAAATTTAAATTCTAAATCGTCATTATTCTATTTGTATTTTGGACCGGAATAACAGTTCGGATCGGGGTACACCTAGGTCTAAAATTTCATTTGAAATTGAACTTTTTCAGGCGAAGGAATCAAACTCAAAGCTACGTCTTGGTACGAAAAAACAAACAGGTGCTGGGTACATTCTAGGTTCGATCCGCGTACATTCGCTTACTCGCCGAATACGTTACCACTGAGCAACTGCATAACTTTAGTGCTTTATTATCTACGGATAGAATTGTTCCAGGGCCGTACTGGATCCTCTCAAGCTTGGACTTTCAAAGGGCGCGAGTGCTTGCCCATTAGGAGGCGCGAGTGCTTGCCCATTAGGAGGCGCGAGTCCTATCGCATATGAGGGCGCATGAGCCCGGAGGTCAGTCCGTCGCTGAATTGTGTTGAGAGAAAGCAAAACAATATAGAGAAAAAGGTGACTGAAATAAAACACCAAGTACCAGGGAAGAAATTACATACAAATCTTTAAACCCTGGCAAAATATCAGCGAAAAATATTCTTTTTAAGAAAAGTACCTTTTCTCTATTTTACCAGCTTTTAACCTTTCGTAAGCAAGGCAGAGGGGAGTTGTGTACTACGATTTGTAAGAGGAAGTTAGTTTAAAAAGAGATCATGCAAACGATAAACAAGCCTTGTGAAGTTAGGATATAGCCCCGAAATACATTTTTGTGTAGTCAGAGTGAAAGAAAAACAAGATTTACTCCAAAAGGGAAAATACAGGGCCGAATTATCAAATAGATAAATTAGATAGCCAGGGCCCTTTTTTTTGAGGGGCCCGGCGGGGTGGAGGCTCAACCCTACTTTAAAATCGTTGCCAATCCGACCTTATCATCAGGGCAGTATTTTTATCGCGGCGCGCATTTCCGCGAATTTTAGTGTTTTGTTTGTACGTTGTATTCAAATATTTTTTTACCTATGCCGACTTTATTTTCAAAGATTAAAATTTAAATTCCAGAACAAATTTAGCAAGCAATCGGAAATACCGAGCATTTTCGATCGTCATAAAACCCTCGTTATAAGCGAGTCCTACTATAATTACATTTTATAGTAGATTATTTTACACTAGAAGGGGCTTCGAAGAAAACGTGTTTAGGTACACAAGAGGCCATACCGGAAATGAGAACATAGCTTCCTTCCTTTGAGAATGTTCAATTTCAGAGGAAAATCAGATATCTACCCTTCCTACTTATACATATTCAAATTTCCCATTATTTTAATATGCAAATTTCATTCATTCTGTTTGGAAACCAACCATGCGCTTTCACTACATTTTTGCAAAAATGAAATAGCATTTTTCTTGAGTATATAATCTGATTTGCTTTTTAAATTATACGCAAAATTTTGTTTTCCTCCATTTTCTTACGTTCTTTCATTAATATTTTTTTTCTCAATTCTGGTTTTAATTAACGTTTATAGTTTCTATTCTTAAAGGGCGTCATAGGACCTTCCAAGCTTTCAAAAAATTGTTTTTTTTATCACTTCAAAAAAAATTTAAACCATTAGAAGTATTTTGAAACAAACCGGAGCAAAAACTGTCCACTACGAGACTGACAGTGATGAAAACAATAATACTACATTTCATTCAATTTTAAGTGCTCGTAAAACTTTAAAGTGGATTTTTTTCAGAAGGTGTATTTTTTTAGTTTGCTCGCATGATAACTTGCCAACTGGTTATTATAATTGAATAAAATTTTCCAGAAAACTTTATTATATGGTATACTTTTCAATTGGTACCTGCTTTTTGCAATTTTTATTCGTATGTTATTAAACATGGACAAAAATAGGTCTTAAAAATGTGCTTAAAAATCATATTTAAGCACAAAAAATAATATTCATAATTACTTTTTATGATTACTTTCTTTTTTTTTAGGTAGGGTGTGAATACATAATATCTGTGAATATTTTGAGCCCATGAGAAACATTTTAGCAGAAAAATTTAGGATGCAGTTCTGCGCGCAGTCTGTTGCCATGCAATATTTAATTCGTAAATCATATTTAATACTTTGTAAAATTAAGAAAATATTTGGCTTTTAAAATTATTTTTGGTCATACTGTATATACATAATAGATGGTTTGTTATTTCTGATCAAAAAATTTTTTAATTAGATTTATATTTACTGAGAAAACTAAAGTTAAAAAACCATTATAAATTTCTCCATTTTTGGAAAATTAAAGGTTCTATGACCTCTTAAATATAAAAATTCTGCATCAAAATTATTTTTTATAAAAATGTCGTTTCTTATACTTTAACTCGATCATGACACAAAATAATTTTAAGCTGTCCATTTGATGCACTTTCTCTTGAAATGTTGCCTTCCATTTTCATTTTAAGTTCTTAAAATATGCTCCAATCAATTTTAATTTTGCATTTATCCATTTTTTAAATTTTCGAATTCATTTTCTGTATCCAATTCCAATATTTTTTAATATTTCAATACGTTTCCATTATTTTAAAATGTGTTCTGAATTTTGACTTTAAGAGGTATGCTTTGATTTTTTATTCGTTTTTGGGTATTTTTTTTCCATAATTTGGTTTAAACGTTTCCCATTCTTTTCTTAAAGACCTTGCGGGAAAACCGACCAATACTCCCACAATAAACGCACCGAATCAAATCGAATTAATTTTAAATTCACAAAGGTTCGTTTGCTTAACTTTTTTGCCGGGAGGTTGCAGACAAAAACGTAAAGAGTTAAAATAGCGAAAAATATTTTATTACGCTACAAAAGATCCGTCTATGAAAACGTAGAAAATAAAACATTAATGAATTTGTTAAGTTAATTTAAAAATTAACAATCTCGAATTATGAAAGGAAAATATAGCCATTCCTTTACATACTATCTTATAGTTAACTATACTACAATATATATATCTCCCAACGATATATTAAAATCGCATGCAAACATGGGAAAAAAGAAAAGGTCACAAGACCGCCGAGACCTCCCATGTCGGCTGCTCTATTAACTGAGCTACGTTTGTATGTGTTTTGACTGAAAAATTCACCTTCCATAAAACACGCGAAACGGAAACTTGTTCTGATGATTACGACCGTCGTTTTCAGACTTTTCTGCGTTCCGTCCAACTTCCCATAAGCTTCATTATGTGTAATCAAATCGGAGCTCACGTTAAGCAGTCCGTCGCAACCCAGATGCAATCGCAATCGCGGAACATAAAATATGCAAACAATACACACTACTAAACACATTAAGTCTTCCATCCGGGGAACGAACTGGACAGCCGCAACGAATCACGATCACAATACTTTCATCTACCGCTCCTTGAATAAAAAAACAGGGTGTTTTGCTGAGACTCGTAGTAGCGTGTTCTGCAAAATAACCTAGTCAAAGAAGAAACCATTATTGTTAACTTCTCAATGGTAATTTCAATCAGCAGTCTGCCCCAAATCATTCACAAAGTGAACGACTCTCCTTACCCAGTGATTCGTTCACAGTGACCGAATCACTGAACGGATTTTCTCGTTTGTGGTAGATGGGAAACCCGTTTATTGAGTCATTCTTTGGAGGATGTGACACACCTGTTCTTTCGGTATTGCTGAAAATTTTCCATGAAAATGGTGCAAATATTTATTGGCAGGGTAATAACCGAATCACAGGAAAAAATATTCCTAATGGAAAAGATCGAAGCGCAGGTTATAAAAAAATTATTGACAAGCTCCTAGCACTTTGGCTTATAAGGCCTTTAAGTTTCTCACATTCAACCAAACTCCTCGGTAACGCCGAAGCGTCTCACCAGGGGAGGATATGGCGCTGGGTTGCACCGACGTCATTATTAATTCAGTGTACGCACATGCGCACTATGCAAATGAGCGAATAATCTGTGTACCCCTAACAGACAAATGAGGCAGAGTTCTATAAGTTTATTATACAACAGAACCTGTCTAAAGTGACCACCTTTGGAACTGGACTGCAATGGTCACTATATAGAGGTAGTCATTATACGCGACAGACTTCAGTATACGCATGACTGAGTCCCTACCAGTTCTCTCTTATAAAAAGTGGTCACTTTATCCAGGTGGTCAATTTATAAAGGTGATCACTTTACCAGGTTGCACGGTGTTTGATTTTGTTCAAGGTAAATATAGATTTTCATTTACAAGGAAGCATATTTCAATGCTGGCTGGAAAAAACACCATTTCTTATTTATTTTGTCCACTAAAGATAGTAAACAACTGTTCTGTGAATAAATTTACAGTACATCCTGTACCATGAATAAATTTACGGTACATTCTCTGCTGTGAATAAATTTACGGTACATCCTGTGCCATGAATAAATTTACAGTACATCCTGTGCCATGAACAAATTTACAGTACATTCTCTGCTGTGAATAAATTTACAGTACAGCCTGTGCCATGAATAAATTTAGAGTACATTCTGTGATGTTAATAAATTTACAGCATATCCTGTGCCGTGAATTAATTTACAGCACATTCTGTGCTGTGAATAAATTTATAGTACATCCTGTGCTGTGAATAAATTTACAGTATATCCTGTGCCGTGAATAAATTTACAGTATATCCTGTGCCGTGAATAAATTTATAGTATATTCTGTACTGTGAATAAATTTACAGTACATATAAAATATGATAACGATTAAAAATAAATTTAAAGCGAAAATAAAAGGCATTTGCTTTTTTCCTTAAAGCAGTTTCCAGAATTTTGAAATCAGATACATGTCTGTATTTTTTCCTCCTCTTTGGGAGGAAAACCTTATTAAAAAAAGCAATGAACAAAAAATTTTAAAATCGTTTGTTTTAAAAAATGAAAAAATGCTTTCTTTGGAAGAAAAATAAGGAGTTTCTATTTTGAAGAAAAAATAAAAAGGAAGAAGATGCGAAGATGAATATTTCTGATACGGAAACTCTTTGATAATCAAAGGCCGTGAATTCAAACATTAAGAACATTTCATGTTATTCAGAATAAAGAATTAAGAAAAAGTAATAAAATCAAAGGAAACTAATAGACATCAATATCGATATATAAATGAGATTAAAAATGTTATTGGTCATTCACATAAAAACTTCCTATGTTGTTTCGCGCAGATCTATCGCCATCTGTTTCAGAATAATTATCAGGAAGAAATATTTTAAAACAGCATATTAAGGGTCCTCTACACAGGCTCCTGCTTCCTCTGCTGCTCCGTCTGACGTCATCAATCCTTTTCACCGCCCTTCGCTCATTGGCTGTTTCATATCCCTTTTTCTCATTGGCCATCATGGTCCTAGGAATACCACCTTCGGCGGCCACTCTTCCCATTAAACTCCTTGCACAATACCACGACGACGGCCATCATGGTCTCATTTTTTGTCATTTTTTTTTTCAATCTTCAAAATTTTTCCCGTTGCAAGAACAGCTTTTAATTTTTAAATTCGCCTTCCTAGGTTCATTCATTTTTAATTTTTTTCCTTCAAATCGCTCTTCAAATTTTCTCCAAATACCGGCTCAATTTCAGCCCAAAAACCCAATCATCATTTTTTTTTCTCATAGGGGTTATAACGATTCAGTTTGTTGGCGCCCCGATATTCATGGAAAGCTAACTATATTAAACTATATTAAAAAAAAAGCAACTATATTAAAAAGAATTTTAATTGCAGAGCTTTAATTAACCTCGACATAAATGAATTCGCTGTTTCACATTTCACTACATATTCACACTGTTTCATTTGGAACTGACTTGCTGGGTGTAGTGTTACAATCTAATTTGAAATAGATACCCATATTCATGTCGTTTTCTCAGAAATAAGTAAACACGTTGGTATAATTTGAGGTATCAAACTACATTCTAATAAATCTACACAGGGATTTATACACATCACCAAACACCCTCCTAACACCCCTCCAGATTTTTTGATAAACCCCCTTAATGAATTCGAAACATACAATATGTTTAATGAAAATAACTTAATAAAATCTAATCCACAGCCCCTAAAAATATTGAACATCCCAAAGTTTATGAATCACGGATAAACCCCTGAACCTACACCATTTTCTGATACTTCCGAATTGATGTTGCTCTGTATTAATCTGGAGCTGTACGTAGAATTCAAAGCTATAAGCTATAACATTGCCTCAAGTATGGTACTGCCACCATCCTCAATTTCAACTGTGGATATTGATTGTTGTCTCCTAATATGCTAATATTAGCAATAAGCAGGATTTTTCATTCTTAAAGGACAAAGTTTATAACCGATAGTATAAAGAAATGCATATACTAATTAATCTCTTGCCGACAGAGACGACGTCCCTATGTCCCGGATCAAACCCAGAAATTTACCCAGTGTGGAATATCCCGTTTCGTCCTTATTAACTATCAAACTACTTTTTTACATTACTAAGCGCCCCCCTCCCCGAATAGCAAACACATACTCAAGTTTAAAGGTGCCCACTATTCAGAGGTTTCACCGTATTAAACACATACTCCTTTTATTTTGCTAGCCGTTTTACTTCAACTCAATGATTTGAGATGTAGATTTCATTTGTCATTTTCCTTCAGAAAATTATGCTCGATGACGTTGTGCTAACTAATTCCCTCGTGATTTTTATGTTATGATTTGAAAGATATAATGTTTCATATTTTTGTGTTATTCAAGCATTAACCTTTTACCGGTCTTTAAATTACTATGAAAAATTGCATCTGCATGACACCGAGCTTTTCAGTTGTAACCATTATATCAGATGTATAGAATGGAAGCATATGCTATTGTAAGATCAGAAGATTTGCACTTTTTCTTTTAAAGAGCCCTGAGGAAGATAAGAACAATCGAGAAATGGCGGCGATAATACTGATTGTAAGCAACAAAAAAAAGCCCCAAAACTGAGGGGGCAAAAATATACTTTTGCCCCTGCTCCAAAAAAAAATTGGGTGCACGTGCCCCACCCCTTGAAAAATTACGCCTATGTTGCTCAAAGTTAACACAACTGCCAAACTGTTCAACGCATAAAGCCACTGCTGCACCTTTTTAAAGATTTTTTTTGTTAAATTATTATTCATAAATGCCTGCAAATGGTCAACGAGTGAATTAGCTTTGCCCTGTGATGGCAGTTTCAACGTGCAGGAATGGAAAATCAATGGCTCTCTCATAAACCCATCTGAGGAAATCTTGTTGCATATGTAGAACTTTGATGCAAAAGAATTTCCAGGATTTTGCAATCGTTAAAGTTGGGAAATCATGTTTAATTTCGACAACTGTTTGCTAACAATAAAACTTACTCAAATCACTAGGTTTACGCATTATGAATTTTATGAAGTCTTTAGAATTTTGAACTATCTTATAATTTAAGATAATCGGTCAGCTTTACTTTGCAGCGCTATTTAGGAAAATAATGCATTTTTTTTGTAGCAGTCAGGGTGTGGATAGTTATTTGTTATTTCAGTGTAAGAGTTACAAGCAACACTTCGGTGATGGTGAAGTTTTGTATATTAGTTCCTAATATTATGTAATTTGATAAAACTAGAATCTTGTTAATTGTATGTAACATAATTATCTCTTGCTGGATACAATTCTTAGTTGTTTAAAAATAAGCTGAATATATTAAAATAATAAACAACATTGTCATTTACATCTGTTCCTGAAATTTACATGAAATATTGCATGCGCGATTTTATACATAAATAAAAAGAAATTTTAAAAATTTCTTCATATTCTGATTCCACCAGCCCTGTTTATTTTCTCTTGGACTCCCTTTTTTTAACTACCTAAGCAATATTTCTCAAAACCTTTAAATAAATTAAATGAAGTTCAATTTTATTAAGAACGTTCTTTTTCTTTAATACATTTTATTATAGAAATTTTAAATATACTACAGCCCATCAAATAATCCCCCGTGAAATGAATTCGCTAGAGATAAAGTACATTTAAAAATTCCTTCGTAGCATAGTTGCTCATGTATTTATTGTGGCCTTTAGCTAAGAAGCTATTCGATTTGTTTATCTGGAAAATTCTTTCATATTTTAAAATGTGCGTATGCTCTCCTATTACTCTAGCTTTGGATGGAATGAATAAAAAATATGCCAAGGGATGTAATATTAAAAGCTCGGGATTTGCAGAGAGATATTCATTTTTATTTAATCTATCGTTTCATATATTTATTTAATCTATTTTTTCATTCATTTATTTAATCTATCTTTTCATTCATTTATTTAATCTATCTTTTCATTTATTTATTTAATCTATTATTTAATAATTTATCTTGAAATATTAGTATAACAATATATCGTTTTTGATGTGAAGTAAATCTGATACAATGCACTCAAGTTTATAAATATGAAAGTCACTGCTGAAGTGTGCTATGAAAATCACTGAAATACCAAAGTCAAAGCTAGAAATTTGAAAACCACTAATCTAGATATTGTTATGTGAATTCGCTTAAAATTTCATTTAAGCATTTTATTTAGCAAAGATGCTTCTAGAGGTAACAAAATATTGTGGCTGTTATAGGAGACGAAATGTATTATAAAAGTTTTAACCCCTGATAACAATGGTTTATATCATGCTGTTTTAAAAATCCAGCTAGGTTTGAATCCTGATAATCCTGGACGGTTTTACTTAAATCATGATTAAAGCTCTTACAAGAGTTCTACATTCATGATTCGTGAGTTAGTGGTGAATAATTATCCATTATTCCATGAATGATCACTTCCTTTTACCTTTCCATTCTTATCAAGAATCTTACGCCTTACGCCACTATGTTCAACAGAATAGCCAAGGGTGGAAACGGGGGGAGGTCACAGGGGTCATGACCTCCAAAATATATTTTTTTACTGTAAAAAATTCCAACTTTCATGATAAATGAAGGGCATTGTTCTAAGACCATGGCAAATTTTGTTCTTGACCTTCTAAAATTAAAGTCTGTGTAAGCTTGAGAATAGCCACGCTGTACGAAACTGGTTATAATAATTTTACCACTCTCGCTTTTGCAGACCCTCGAGTCAATACGAAATTGACAGCATATCGGGGAAATTCGTTTAAATTTTAATTCATATGTTAATATATTGGCTTCTTTAAAATTCGTTAGAAGTCCTTGGCCAAAAAATATGTTAGATATCATAATCCGCTTAAGGAACTCCTTGGGAACATATCGAAAGTATCTTACAAAATGAGATTCTTCAAAAAGCCCATTGCATTTGTTAATGTTAAATGCATTTTTGCTTAGGATAAAATAAAGATATATATATATATATATATATCATCATCATCATCATATTCAACCATTATCTATCCACTGCTGGATGAAGGTCTCTCCAAATGCTTTCCACACAAGTCTATCCTGAGCAATTCGCTTCCACGTCACCCCAACCTGTTTTCTTATTTCATCCACCCATCTAGTTTGAGGACGTTTTCTAGGTCTTCGGTGGTCTCTTGGAATCCAGTTCAGAATTTCTGTTGTCCATCGTTGATCAGTTCTTCTTGCAATATGCCCAGCCCATCGCCATTTCAGCCCTTTTACTTTAACAATGATGTCCTCTACTCTAGTTTGCTCTCTCACCCAAGTGTTCCATTTCCG
>QLNU02013614.1:7027463-7065355 GCA_006491805.2 Dysdera silvatica
TCGAAAAATATATGAAATAATGGAAAAGAGTTAATCTGAAAAGAAAATCAAAATTCGTTCAAAGTGTACGACAAAAAATCTTTTTCTGAAATCTGTTCTATTAGGACAAATTTTTGGAAGCTCCAGTACCTTTAGAGTCAGCAGAATTTGCACAGCCTTTCGGTTTATTGGAAAATGGTATAATGGTCCTTATCTCCGGATTCAAAGTTCAGAAACTGAATAATGAATTTACGTTATTATATCTTATTCCGACCGCCAAGATGCTCAGAGTGGAGCTTTTTGATGGATTTTGATAGCCTGCTTGCAACATTTCATTCAGAGTAAATAAAGTAGATACCATTGCATCTGTTTTTCAGTTTTCTTTTTATAAGAGCACATTATTTTGATTATATTTATTTTATTATTTATAGCTAAACTTCACGTAGTTAATAGTGAAATACTGAATAACTAAAAATCACAAATATTTGTCAAAGAATTAATTAGGTCGTACTTTTCTTGCTTTACACTATGGTAATCATTTTTATAAAATTAGAAGCTTTTAGAGAAATCAATGCCGAACTTACGTAATATTTATCACATCAAATCAAAATTTATTTATCTAAGTAAAATATATATACAAATATATATTCAAATATATATATAAATATATATTCAAATATATATATATACAAATATATATTCAAATATATATATAAATATATATTCAAATATATATATACAAATATATATTCAAATATATATATATATATACATCTCTACATACTCATCATGGGGGATTTCAATGCAAGAATTGGACAACAGGAACAAGGAGAGACATCGGTTGGTAAATACGGATATGGGGAAAGGAATGAACGTGGCGATCAACTCATCGAATTTGCAGAAGCTGAAAACCTTAGCATCATGAATTCATTTTTTAAGAAGAAACCGCAAAGAAACACCCAAATGGGGGAACTAGTGAAATTGACTATATCCTGGCAAACAAGAAATCAATTATTGAAGATTGCAGTGTACTGAACAGATTTAATACTGGAAGTGATCATCGAATGGTGAGATGTAAAGTGCACTTAAATACTAAATTAGAACGACAGAAGCTCATTAGGAAACAAGTAAGTAAGAGGGTGGATCTAATGAAACTGAAAGTAAATACCGAGGCATTCAAGTTGGAATTAAAAAATCGCTTTTCTGCACTGGAAGGACTTATTGATGAAAGTGATATCTCAGAAGCAAATGAAAACATTGTTAAGACAATAGTTGAAACTGCTGGGGAAATTGGTGGTGTAACCTGTAAAAAGCACAATAGCAAATTATCTGAGAAGACGAAACAGCTCATGAAAAGGCGAAGAGATATGAAGGTGGACAATCGAAATACCAGTTCCAGGATTGAGTACATAGAACTTTGTAAAACTCTGCGCAAAAGCATGAAAGAAGACATAAGAAAATTCAACTGTGAGCTAGTAAGGAAAGCCATTGAAAATAACAAGAGCCTTAGGGTTGTTAAAGGAAGTTTATCTGTTGGGAAGAAACACATCATTGCATTAAAAGGAGAGGATGGCACCGTAACAAGAAATAGGGAAGAAATACTTAGAAGAGTTGAAGAATTCTACAAAAATCTATACGAAAGTAACAGTGAATTAAACGAAGACATTGAAATAGTCGAAGGAACAGCTCCTAAAATCTTAAAAGAAGAAGTTTCATTTGCAATAAAAAATATGAAGAAAGGAAGAGCCCCTGGTGATGATGGTATTACATTAGATATCCTAAAAGAAGCTGGAGAATATGTAGAAGACATACTTGCAAAATTCTTTACCAAATGTCTTAACAGCGGTAACATACCAAACCAATGGGATTCTGCAACAGTAATTCTTTTGCATAAAAAAGGTGATAAAGAGGATTTGAAAAATTACCGACCAATTAGCTTGTTACCTGCTATTTATAAAATCTTCACAAAAGTGCTAACACATCGCCTGCAGAAAAAATTAGATGCAGCTCAACCAAGAGAACAAGCTGGATTTCGAAGTGGATTCAGTACAGTGGACCATATTCAAGTATTAAGAGAATTAATTGAAAGAACACATGAATATGAACTTCCATTGTGTGTTGCATTTATTGACTATGAGAAGGCCTTTGACTCTATTAAAACATCAGCAGTCATCAACTCTTTAAGATCAACAGACATTGAGGATGTGTACATTGACATGGTGAAACGTGTGTATAAAAATGCAAGTGCAAAATTTCGGTTACATAAAGATACCAAAACTATCAAACTTGGCAAAGGGGTGAGGCAGGGAGATACCATTTCTCCAAAACTTTTTACTTCAGCTTTACAGATGATTTTTCAGCTGATAAATTGGAATAACAAGGGAATAAAAATAAATGGTGAATATTTAAATCATCTGCGGTTTGCTGATGACATTGTTATTTTTTCAACGAACCCATTAGAACTCCAAGACATGGTACAGGAGCTCTCAACTAGAAGTAAAGAAGTTGGACTCAAGATGAACCTACAAAAAACTAAGATCATGTTCAATAATTTCGTAGAGGAAACAAAAATACAAGTTGACAACATTGAGCTAGAAATTGCTGATTCATATATTTACCTTGGCCAGCTGATTTCAATGGATGGCAACATTATGAAAGAACTCAACAGACGTATTAAACTTGGCTGGAGTGCATTTGGAAGAAACAGTTTTATCCTGAAGGGGAAATTGCCTTTGTGTCTAAAAAGAAAGGTCTTCAACCAGTGTGTATTGCCAGTCCTCTCTTATGGATCAGAGACATGGAGTCTAACAGTTGGAGCAATACGAAAGTTACAGACAACGCAAAGGAGCATGGAGAGGTGCATGCTTGGAATAACTAGGAGAGATCGAAAAAGAAACACTTGGGTGAGAGAGCAAACTAGAGTAGAGGACATCATTGTTAAAGTAAAAGGGCTGAAATGGCGATGGGCTGGGCATATTGCAAGAAGAACTGATCAACGATGGACAACAGAAATTCTGAACTGGATTCCAAGAGACCACCGAAGACCTAGAAAACGTCCTCAAACTAGATGGGTGGATGAAATAAGAAAACAGGTTGGGGTGACGTGGAAGCGAATTGCTCAGGATAGACTTGTGTGGAAAGCATTTGGAGAGACCTTCATCCAGCAGTGGATAGATAATGGTTGAATATGATGATGATGATGGTATGTATCATAGAAATAATTGGCACATACAATTATTTTCGTCCTTTGCTGACGATGCGAATTAAATGCACTGAAAAAAACATTACAATAAATTCTCTGCATTTATAGCTCGTTCAACTTTCACTGCAATAAATAACCTTTATTGCCCCCAATTTTTAAATTTTTTACAATCAAAGCCGCTCTTTTCCTTTTAAATGTCCATGTTTTAAAATACAGTATCTTTTATGAAACATGTCAAAATTATTCACTGATTTGAATAAATGGAAATAATCTCTCATGTTTCTGAGCCTGCAACACGAAAGCCGAGGAAGAAGCATTTTTATTGCGAGACATTTTGGGACCGATTCAATAACCTTGCTATAGTTTAAACTCAAATAAAACAATGTAACATAACGAACAATTTTGAAAAAAAAAATAGTAGCTTTCCATCATATTACCAAAAAAAAAAAGAGTTTCCGACAAGCTTTGTTTCAAAAATGTTTGAAATTCTGTCTATACAACTATGTATAAAACGTTTTAATACAGTACTTTTGAGTATAAACGAATGCGGAAAATAGTCTTGAAGAAAAGTTTCTATAATAGTGATGAAATAATGATTTAAACGATAATGCTAAAGTAAACATTCAAATAATAATGGTAAAATGAAACTTTGGTTAATAATGGTAAAATGGAAATTTGGATATGAATGATAAAATAATGAGTTGAATAATAGTTCTAAAATAAAGAATCGAATAATAATAGTAAAATGAAACTTCGAATAATGGTAAAATAGAAATTTGGTTAATAATGGTAAAATGGAAATTTGGTTAATAATGGTAAAGTGAAACCTTGGATAATAATGGTAAAATGGAAAATGGTTAAAATGGTTGGATTGGATTAATAATGGCAAAATGGAAATTTGGATATGAATGATAAAATAATGAGTTGAATAATAGTATTAAAATAAAGAATTCGAATAATAACAGTAAAATGAAACTTTGAATAATGGTAAAATGAAATTTGGTTAATAATGGTAAAATGGAAATTTGGTTAATAATGGTAAAGTGAAACCTTGGATAATAATGGTAAAATGGAAATTTGGTTAATAATGGTAAAATAGAAATTTGATTAATAATGGTAAAATGGAAATTTGGTTAATAATGGTAAAATGGAAATTTGGTTAATAATGGTAAAATGGAAATTCGGATATGTATGATAAAATAATGAGTTCAATAATAGTGCTAAAATAACGATTCGAATAATAATGGTAACATGAAACTTTGGATAATAATGATATAATGGAAAATCGTTTAATAAAGGTAAAATGGAAATATGTGTATTAATGATAAAACAATGAGTTAAATAGTAATGGTAAAATAGTAATTTGAATAATATTGGTTAAATAAATATTTAAATAACAATAGTTAAATAAATATTTAAATAACAATAGTTAAATAAATATTTAAATAACAATTGTTAAATAAAGATTTAAATAACAATAGTTAAATAAAAATTTAGATAAAAATGGGAGTAAAAACTTTAGACAGTAATGGCAAAAGAAATATTTTTGGATAATAAGATGTTATAATAAGACACTTATGTTATTCAGACCTCCATGCATATAGCACATAAAAGAATTGAACTTGCGAAGACCTCGGCGTGGCCTTATTTAAATATTTGCGGAACCAGGTGGGCTAGTAACTCTTATGTCAAAACCTCTTCGGAAACGTTAGCAGTTGATTCAAGAAACAACGAATGAAAAAGGGGCAAACAACTTATCAACCCTGATGATCGGTCTACTAAATATATGGTTTATGTCTTAGAAATTCCTCCATGATGGATGAGACTTAAATAGACTTACGTTCTGCTGAAAAATATGATTGTGAAGCCTTGCGAATATATTCATCAAACATGCACATTGATAGAAACGTAGGACACAAAATATTCTAGTAATTTCATAACATTTCTCTTCAATAGATCATTACGAAAATTGCAATTGTCTAACGTAGTCATTCTAAACCAAATAAAAAATCATTTGGAGAGGTTTGTCCTACAAATTCATATCTTGAACATCACGCTTCAATTGCATTTAAGATAAATTGAAGAGAGGAATGTAAATTCAGTGATTTATTTATTTTTTATTCTATTCCTGCCACTGACAAAGAACATCCATTTAGCATGGAAACGGACTTCAAGATAAATTTGCGCAGTTGGAATGTAAATTTTCTTCCATTCTACGTCAGTATTTGTGAAAGATTTGAATATTCAGTTGGTTTATGCAGAAAACCCATTTTGTAAATGTTTGGAGTTGAAAGAAAGGGATTCAAACCTTTTAAAAATTCCTTTCTGGAAACTTGTTAAACTTTTGACGTAAACCTAACACTTAATAAAATTCGGAGAATGATAAAAAATCCCATAAATTTAAAAACTTTAAATTAATGTATCAACTATGTATGTATGTAATCCCCTACTTATGTATGTAATCAGATATTTATGTATGTAATCAGATATTTGTGTATATAGTCAGCTATCTCTCTTGAAAATCGGTTTCAAACATCGTTATTGTAAAATGTTTACAAAACGAGTAATTTTTTTATAAAAAATAAATATGTTCACATATATCTAATACTAGTGTTTTTTATATCAAATAAACGTTACCTTTTATTTTTAGCTGAAAATTTTCAGAGACACGAGATCAAACACATCATGTCACACATAATTTATTTCTTATAATATTATTTCTGGGGGCACCTATGGTATATGGCTCATTGCGCATCTATGAAAATCTTCTGTTTTCGCCCGGAGGGGGCGCCAAAAACCAACCCGAGCCAAGCTGCCTGGGTTCAAAATCAATTTCAAGCCGCCCCTAGATATATATATGAATACAAAGAGTTGTAGCTTTGTAACCGCCCCATTGTAAACCTCTAAGCCTTCCTTTATGAACTTTTTACGTAGGCAGTGGCGGATTTATAAAATTGCCGCCCTTAGGCACAGCCTGTACTGCCGCCCCCTCCCTCCTTTACAAAGAAAGGAATATTTGTTTAAAAAAAACGCATATCATACTCTTAACATTTGATATGTAAAGGAGATTTTTCATATAATTATTCAAACTAATAAGATACAACTCGAAATTATTGCTACCATATTCGCCAACTTCGTGAATTCGAGACATTTTTTGAATCCACAATAATTTTAGTATGGATTCCTGGAGCCTCTGATGTTTTTACGTGTATTTCGTATATTTGGGGAAAAAAACACGTACGCATCCTTGTATGAATTTTTTCGTTATCAGTTCAAATTTTTCATTATTCATTCTTCTACTATTAGTATATATAACAAACGTGTTAAGCCTGGTTTATAAATGGGTACGCTGGGCAAATGACCAGGGCCCAAAATTTTTAGGGCCCTTTGTCTTTCGATTCTGTAGTTTGTATTTGCAGGCAAGTTAAAGTAGTCGCTTATATGTCATAGCTATTGGGGAAACAGGGCAATAATTAAAAGAAACATTATTTTTTCAACATTGGACAATTTTATGTTTAAGCACTTTGGTACCGCCCCTAGGTCTGTGACTTGTGTGCTTACTTAGAAATCTGCCACTGTGCGTATGCTTATGCGCAGATGTAAGTACTCCCAAATAGTAACATTTTCAGAACATGCAATCAGATTGGTGTTAAGTATGTTGTGATCAACATATTTAGAAGAGCATTCAATGAATACTAAGTTAAGAAATTTTTCTTTAAATAAATATTGTACACTCGATGAATAATACAATACACAATAGGCATAGTTTTTGACTACTATGTATATTTACTACTATTATTTTGACTACTATGTATACTTATTGTACAGCAAATGAATACAGCTACCCCTAATGTTTCTATACGCTAGAAAACTAAAGTAAAACACGCTTGAGGAAGACCACGTATTACTTCAGTTCTCTTGTATTTTAGAATATTTATTATGAAATGTGAAAATATGAACAAAATAAAACACATAAATTTAAAATTCAGAGGGAGCAAGGAACGTTATTTGTGTATAAAATAATTTGTATTTTTTCCCCCATGAGCTAGCGGGACGCGAGTTGAAGACCAATTTGAAGATGAGCTAAAACATCCGTGGGCGGCAAAAATTATTGTGTAATAAATTCCCCCACAAAAATCTCGCCCCGGAGGCTTTTCTGTCTTGACCATTATTTAACAATTTTGTTTGTTATCCCTGTGAAGGGTAATAATATCTTACATCCTCATATACGAAGAAAACTGCGTTTGTTCTTGTCCTCATTCGTCTAGTAGGTCAAGACACCAAGGGCTCAATGCGTTGACCCTGGTTCGAGTCCAGGATGAGGACGGCACCTCTTTTTCTCCCAAACAAAAATAGCTCTAGATTGAGCTAAAATAAATACGTGGGTGGCAAAAATTATTGTATAATAAATTCCCCCGTGAAAACTCACAAAAATCTCGCCCCGGAGGCTTTTCTGTGTTGACCATATTTGGCAATTGTGTTATCCCTGCGGAAGGTAATAATATCTTACATAATTTATTTCGTCTGAGACTATATGTTCAAATAGCTTGTATTTTCGAAAATACATATATTTGGTTGGAGTCAATGGCGAAGGTTTGAAGAAAATTTTGCGGTCCTACATAGAAGAAAACGTATAAGCGTATAAGAAGAAAGCGTATATGCAGTTGAGTGATTTAATTAGAAAAAGGAAAAGCAATAAAAGTTTATTATATGTTATATCTTTCACTTGGAAAGTTCCGGAACCCCAAAAATGTTTGAGTGGCCAAAGGCGGCCTGGTCCCCTCTAAGTTGGCTCCCTTAATTGGAATATGTATTTTACATTACTTAAAACTAGTAATAGCACTCCCAAGGAGAGTAAAGTATGTGTATGTTTATATGTTTCAGGAATCAATAAAATTATAATTGAAACATCCCAAAAAAGGAAATTGACGCAAAGATATTACATTGAAAAATGATAAAAGTTGGCATAAAAGTTATATTTTAAAATTATTAACTTCACAATATCATTCCAAATAAGAACCTAATTCGATTTTAATTAAAAAATTACATATTGACAAAAAATTAAGTAAATTAACAACATAAGTAATGCAGCTAAAATTTTTATAGCTTATAGTATTGCTTCCCGGGGTGTGTCCGGAGAACCCTGGGTTTCCGAGGTGACCTCTTTCAAGGGTTCCAAAATAAATTAGTTCAATATCGTCGGAAATTTTCCCAAAAAATCAGCAACTTCTGTAATATCTCCTCCCCATGACAACCACTCAATATTAACTAACCATGGACAATAACCTGCAACAATAAAAAAAGTATTATCTACATTTTTTGTACAGATTTATTGCTATGTCTATGTCCAAACAGTAATAAAAAATAACACGTTAGGTTTTCCTTAAGTACAGTGTTAACTCCCAATAACGGACACCCGTGGAACCGGACATTTTGTCCCTTTAATAGAAGTGTCTCTTTTTCGGAGATATATGTATTGATACATACGCATACGGTCAAATGGTTTGGGAGATAGAGAAATCATCCCTTAGAGATTTCCCTTATTCGGAGGTGTCCTTTAAATAAAGGTGTCCCTTATTCGTATGTGTACCTTAAATAAAGGTTCCCTTATTCCGAGGTGCCTCTTATTTGGAGGTGTCTCGTATTCGGAGGTGTCTCGTATTCGGAGGTGTCCTTTAAAGAGAGGTGTCTCTTAAATGGAGGTGTCCCTTATTCGGAGGTGTCCTTTAAATAGAGGTGTCCTTTAAATAGAGGGGTCTCTTATTCGGAGGTGTCCTTTAAATAGATGTGTCACTTAAATAGAGATATCGTTTATTCGGAAGTATTCCTTCCTGAACTTAACACAGTATATATACAACGGGTTTTATGGCTAAGCATGTAGCAAGAAAAGGATTCGACGGAATAAAAGTTCGGAAAACACTCGTTTATCATTTAGAAGTGAGTGCTAGAAAATAAAACTACAATTGTGAAGATCATAGTTACTGGCTAAAATGGATTATATTTTTGTTTTGATATATAATGTGTACCTTTACAGAAGATGATAAAAAAACATTGCATGCCTTCGTGATTGATTTTATTATTCTATTGTTAGCCCGTATGTTTCTGAAATATGGAATTAAAGCCCATACTACCCAGTGCTGCACAAGCTTTCTTCTGTATGTCATTGAAGATGTACTTTGTTTGAAATCCTATCTGTTTGGGTAAGAGATGCAGTGTAACACCCAACACGACAATTACTGTGCCCCAAAATGTTTGCTCCAAAAATAATGTTTTGAAAAAAGGCCCTGGGCTTCTGAGCGACGACATGGTCCTTCTCCTACTCGATAACGCCTAGCCACACTCAGCTCGAAACTTGGAGCTTTCTACAACTCTTCCATTTCCGAATATAATAATAATAATTTCATATTCGAAACACCTATATCATAATTACGAAAGTGTATCAAATGTAAATATTTAACTTGGTTATGATAAAATTAGATAAAAAAAAATTCACCCTCAAGCAAACACCATCGATCCCCTCACGTTCATTCTGGTTATTAGATGGGTAGTTGTTAGTTTGATCATTATGCTATGATAATTATAAAAATGAGATAATAGCGGACACATAATCGTAGAATAAATTCAATTACAATGAACCTAGCTGTTATTTTTGTAAAAAATATTCGTTCAAATTATCGTTTAAAATATTCGTAAAAACATTTCGTTCAAATATAACAAAAGTTTTTATCGAAACTGCTATCCTAATAAATGCATAGCAATTGCAATAAATGCTACGAATACAAAACGTGTATCACAAATAAATATGGTTGTTTAAAACATCCACGATATATTACTCAAACTTTTGAGTAAATTAAGGTATTTCATGATTGCTTGGCGGATCACCTTTTTCGTATTAGTGTCCTGTTTACTCCAAACTGTCCGCTTTGTGCAGGGTATGAGAGTATGAAGAGACAACACATTCAGCAATGCATGTTCTTCGCTGGGACACTGAGACGGAGCGCTATTGGGAAGCAGGATTCCGTATGTGATAATGACACTACATATTGTATTCCTTTCAACTTAACACGGGTGGTCCTAAACTATATGTCAAAAATGTAAAGGCAGGTAGAGGGGACCTAAATAAGCAGATTTCGTATAGGAATGTGTGTGCGGTAATGACACATTAAAGCGCTAGCTTGTAAAGCAGTATGAATCACAGGAAACTGAAAAGACAAGTAAAGACAAAAGAAAACAAAAATTTATTAATAGTTTACAAGAGGTGCTCGAAAGAGCGGCCACCAACAGCGATACAAGATTCACAGCGACGGCGCATGGATCGGCGTACATTAGAAAAGACGTCAGGCATGTCGATCACATGTCCAGCAGCAACAGACAAGCGGGCAACAAGATCTTCTTCAGAAGTGACGGGACTCTCGTACACCAGGCTTTTAATATGACCCCAAAACAAAAAATCCAAGCAGGTTAAATCAGGAGGACGCGGTGGCCAGGGACCTGGACCGCCCCGTCCTATAAAATGCTGGCCGTAGACAGCATCCAGGTGATTCCTGACGTTTCGACTGAAGTGAGCTGGGGCTCCATCGTGCTGGAACCACATTCGTCTGCGAACAGCTGGAGGAACATCGACCAGAAATTCAGGTAAGAACTCCTGTATGAAGATGTTGTATGTGTGGCCAGTTAAACGACTAGGTAGAATGTATGGTCCTACTAAGTTATTGTGCACAATGCCTGCCCAAACATTAATGGAAAACCTTTCTTGGTAGGCGTGTGCTATTGTGCCATGTGGGTTACTATGAGCCCACAGGTGAGAATTATGGATGTTAAACATACCCGACCGCGTAAAGGTAGCCTCATCAGTAAATAAAACATCTGCAGGGAAGGTTTGATTGGCTGCAGTCTGCTGTAGGTACCAACGAGCAAAGTTGAGACGTGGAAGATAATCGTCAGGGGTCATTGCCTGCACTCTCTGTAAATGATACGGATGCATTCCGTCTTCATGTAACGTCCTCAAAACATTTTGATGGCTCACACCCAACGCACGTCCTACAGCTCTCGAGCTTGTCGAAGGATTATCCTCTACTGTGTTCAGTATTCTTTCTTCCACTGCAGGAGTTCTGCGATATCTTCCAAAGCCAGTTCCACGCCTGGAAGCATAAAATGATCCACTCATGCGTAACTCCCGATGCAGACGCTCGAATGTTCGACGATCCGGCTGATTCCTATCCGGGAATCGCTCCCTGTACATCCTTTGAGCAGCTAATCCATTTCCTTGTGCAGCCCCATACATGAAATGCATGTCGGCCAGCTCCGCATTGGTGAAACGATGCATGCTGCTCGAGATCCGTGCGGGAAATGATGAATCCAGCTAGAGAAGCGCTTTTATACGCCGCAGTCATCAGCGCTCTCTACCGGCTCAAGGCGACATTACCGCACACACAATCCTATACGAAATCTGCTTATTTAGGTCCCCTCTACCTGCCTTTACATTTTTGACATATAGTTTAGGACCACCCTGTATATCAAATTACTTGCCATTTGGAAAAAAAAATATTTAATTAATCACCCACTGAAATTACACAGACACTACCTTGTATGTATAGTGTGTGCTAACCATTCCCTTGGTAATATTGCGTTTTCTCCGGGGTAGAAGATTACACGAAAATGCACCGGAAAAATGTTATCGCGAGGAATTTCAGTTCATAAACCAGTGTTTGCCTCCTAAGTTTTCACTATGTTGCTTCTATTTGTTTGTTATTTATGACGCAGGGTCAGTTAGCATGACACCTCCAAATAAGGGACACCTCTATTTAAGAGACACTCCAAAACGCACTCTTTTCAAGATAGTCAGATACGATCCTAGGCTTTTAGTGCAGTGGTTCTCAAACTTTTTAGTCGACGGAACAAGGGGGGGGGGACTGGGTGCTCTCAAAGGACGAATACCTTGGATTTTCGGAGGGCGCGGGTTCTGTTACCTATGAAGGGGCACCGGCTGGTATCTTGGAACGTACCCAGCAACGGAAGCCTTAGTAAAATCAAGGAAAACTAATGATTTTGTATTTATCAAACTATTTGTACAGCATTTGTTGCTTGTATGGTAAAAGTAGGTTGTTACATAAACTGGTTTGTTGGAGCAATTTAAATCGAGTTTAAAATAAAATAGATGCAATATATCATCTAAGCAATAACATATTAACATATAATAATAATAATAATATAATAATAATAATAATAATAATAATAATAATAATAATAATAATAATAATATAATAATAATAATAACATAATAATAAATAATTATAACATAATAATAATAATAACAAAACTATAAAAATGGGCAACAAATATATACAGAAAAATATACACAACAAATATATAGAGAAAATTATATATAACAAATATATACGGAGAAATACATACATCAAATATATACAAAAAAATATGTACAAATAATATATACAAAAATATATACAACAAATATATATAGTACGAAAATTAGGTTATACTGTTCTATTGGTACAGGATATTGTTTACATACGTTTAGTTAAATCTGAATAATTGTCAGGTGAAGAAACAATTGGAGAATTTTCAGCTTTTTCCCGGAATTGTCGGCGACGTTTTGCGAACCGTTTCCGGAACCCTTGGGGTCTTCGCGAAACCTTGGGTTTCCGCTGCACGCACCTTGAGAAACACTAGCTTAGTGTTTGATGCGACATTACAAATACGCCCAGTACTTTAATTCTTCATTTTGTTCAGTGATCTATCTATTTGTAGAAAACCTTTTTTTTCCATAAATTTGCATATGTGTCTCCATGACAACAAGTGATGTAACAGTTCTACTTCAGGTGTACCAAATCACTCAATGAACGAATCAGTGAACGATTTTGCCCATCTATCCCAAACGAAAAGACACGTTCATTGAGTCGATCTTTGAACGATTAGACACACAGCTGAGTTCTACGTGCCAATTCATAGTAACGATGAAAAGAATTGCTAATGGCATTCTAACATACATTATACAGCAATAATAACATATTAACATATAATAATAATTATAACATAATAATAATAGCATAGTAATAATAATTATAATGTATAGTAATAATGATTTTAACATATAGTAATAATGATTTTAACATATAGTAATAATAATAACACAAAATAATTGTAACTTAATGATAATAACTCATAGTAATAGTAATGTATAGTAATAACACACTGTAATAATAACATATAATAACATACGATACTATGTTATTATTATATGTTGTTATTACTGCAGGTTATTACATATAGTAATAATAACATATAGTAATAATAATATACAATAATAGTAATAATAACATATAGTAATAATAATATACAATAATAGTAATATAAAGTTATTATTATATGTTATTACTGTATGTTATTACATATAGTAGTAATAACATATAGTAATAATAATAATAACACATTTTCATTCATAATGACATTACAGCCGAAGGAGACTCGCATGAGAACAAACTGATGGACACATATCTGCTGTAGTAGTTTCTGACTTCATGAACATTCGAATAAGTTTCAACAATCGAGCATTTAATTATAAAATCCATATGCAATGTTATTAATTTCTTTTATTTGAGAAATATCAAGGTAAGAGAGAATTGCGATAGAAAAATATTTTGCACTTCCATTTTATTTTTAAACTCCATTTAAACTTCTCCAATTCCAAAAACCAGCTTATGTAAAAAACTCTACTTTTACCACACAAAGCTAAACAAATGTTACATATAGCATTCTTTCCCCAAAGCTAGTTTGTTCATAAACTCTCAATTTATGTTTACTAAGAAACAGAAGCAGAGGGTGTCATGAACAAATTCGATAAATATGTGAAAGGACAAGCAAAGCGAAAGGATATAAAAATTATATAAAAATTTCTCATTTCTAAACTGAGAAGATGCCTGCCAAAATCCGCTTTAAAAATCCAAAGCACAAAGAAATGGTATCTTGAAATTGAAGGGAGGGGGAGAAACTTTGTATATTGAAATGTTAATTCTGCTATTTCAGTCATGTGTATCTGTATGATTTCAGAATCTCTTTTTTTTTTTTGCGCTGTCTCTTTCTCCTTTAGTGTTAATACGCCCAGGTTATTGATGAATGAGTGTACAAGCTTTAGGGTCCCCAAGCAAATGTCTGAAAAAATTTTTGAGGGCTATACAGCGACCACCCGGCACTATTGTTGTGACAAAACGCCGAAAATCCAAGAAGTCCATGTCGAAATGAGGCTTAAAAAAGCTTCAATTGGAAATTTATTTTGCTTGCTTTCTAATATTTTATTTGCCTTAATTTAAAAAAATACTTCCCGAAAAGTAAAATAGTATTGAACACTTTGCTGTTTGTTTGTGACTTTGAATTTGAATTTTGCTTTTAGCTTGCTGAATTCTTAGTGTATTATAAATAATGTTTGAATAAGAAAAATGTTTCATTAAAAATACCATAGAATTTCTTACCATGCTTTACGCATTCCTCATAATGCTGTACTCTCTGTTTTTGTATTCGTTTTATGGATGTTTTATTTTGGATGTTTAATAATATTTAAAAGTGTGTTCTCATTTACTAAAGTACACTTTCATTTAAAGTATGTTCTCATTTCTATTAAAGCAAAGTTCTCATTTCATTAAAGTGCATTCTCATTTAAAGTATGTTCTCATTTCATTAAAGTGCATTCTCATTTAAAGTATGTTCTCATTTCATTAAAGTATATTCTCATTTAATTAAAGTATATTCTCATTTAATTAAAGTATATTCTCATTTGATTAAAGTATGATGAAGTACCACGAAACCTGCTTCTTTCTCTGACACATACATGTTATAACCGCTTGTTGTCCCAAACTACTTCATCAATATAACCAAAACCTATAAAATACCTTTTGATTTGCACATTTCATATGAAAACAACATGATTCCTTTTTCCAGACCTTTTCCATCGATTTCCTTAGAACGTTATTCCAAAAGACATGGAGCTGTTCTTTTTTTTCTCACTCCCTCCTCCTCCCCGCTTTATCTTCGATGCGCCAGAAAAAGGAGTCATTTCCGGTTACTTATTCACCTATTTAGCGCTACTTTTATTTTTCAATATGTCAGCAATTTTTTTGTCATTATGCCAACGCTCTTTCATAAATAATGAGCGGTCTATGTCATTTCAATGTAATCCCTTTTTTTTCATTTATTTTACGAAAAATTATATTTAACGAATAGCTTTATGGAATGAAAATTATAAAATATGTGATCTCTTACAAAATGAGAGACTTGTGCAATACACAGGTGTAACTATTGCTTCTGCGTGCAGCTAATGAATGGAAAAGTTGCCCATTCAAGCGACCAATATTTCCAGGAGAGAAATGGTGCGAGACCATATTAAAGTAGCAACAGCCCTACCCTCCAGATGAAGTACGAGATGATGACTGAGACATGGGAAGACTGAGCGTGAATCATGAAAAAGGCAAAACCAAGCCTATAAGATTCGATGGAGGAAGGCAGTTTCTAGGGAGCGATGGTGAAGCAACAAAGCGCTAAACACGCAGACACCAAAACCCACATCGGCACACACCAAAACCCACATCGGCACACACAGAAGACGTGGAGAGGACGGACGAAGGAATGGAAAGGACGACATGGCAAGCGAAGAACAGTAACCGCAGCAGAGAAACACTCCACACGGCAGGAGAGCTTCCTGGACAGCAACTGCAAACAGAAGCAACAAGCATAAACCGATGCGGAAAACACTGTCGCGTACTCTGATGCATTCTTTGTAAACAGACGTATCTTCAATGCAAGAACAAGCCTTGAGAGAGGAATCAGTAGGAAGTGAGGCAGAAAAGGCATTTATAAACCAGTTAAATCCTAACCATCGATGCAAGACATAACCAGAGTAATAATCTAGGAAATCCAGCAGAGAAAGGGGGTGTAGAAGGGAGAAGAAGGAATAAAAATGAAGGAAAAGGAAGATAAGTGTACATGTATGTCTGTTCACATAAAGAATCGGAGCAGGAATCCGCAGGAGTTACTCACTTACATACATTGTGCATAATTAACCGTTAATAGCTGTTTTATATCTAGCTATTGTCGTTTTCCACAGGTACAACACACATTATATAACTTTGAGGTGAAATGAGCACAAAATACCGAAGTTATATGTGTTGACACTTGCAGTGTGTCACATTGGTCAAAAACTAACTCACCTATCGAGTCTTTTCGTTCATGATAGACGCGCAAAATCGTTCATTGGTTCGTTTGGTGAATGACTTGGCAGACCTGTAGTTGACACAACAAGAACACGTCGTGAAACGATCTTTTCAGTGCGTTGCGGTACCGTAATGATAACGCTTTCACACAGCGTGCCATTTACCCAGACTCGGACATAACGGCTCCAAATAGGGTGTTTTCAGATTAATTCGACCCCCACAACGGCGCCAAAAAAAAGAAGGCTTAGGACTAACTGCTTCCTGTGGTCCAAACGTTTTCGCATGTGGACCACATGAATGTAACTAAGATTCTCAAAAAATAATCTCTTAAATTTCCGAAATAGCTATAAGCCAATTTAATAAATCTAACTGCGATTATATGTTTTTATTTCATATAATATTTACGCGCAGTATTTTGTACATCTTTATTATGTTTTACTCTGTTGGTTCCTATATGAGTACTCCATATACTTTACGTAAAATATAGGCAAGGACGTATTTTCCTTTATTGGATAATTTCATTCTAAATAGATTATTTAAGCTAAAGTTTGGAATGTGCATCAACGCATTTATTTTTCAAGAAAAACTTCGTTTAATTCATTCAGCATTTCCCGCAAGTTCTGTTTTCTAATTTGCGTTTAGAGAAATATCATTTCCGAAAACATTTTCGCTTTAAAATTTCGAATTGATAAGATTCCAGGCTATGCCACAAATTCTATGTCAGAGTTGAATTTACCATGAGAAGTTAAGTAAAACTGGAAACATGAATCTTTAAAACACGCCTGGACATCCATTTCCCCCAACTAAAAGAAGCGAACATTTCCAAAATTGCTATTCCTTGGAAACAAACTGAATTTTTAAATCTTTCACAAATGCCAATGTAAAGTAAAAATGAATTTACATTTAAACTGCGCCATTTCGTCTTGAACTTCCGCTTCTGTCGCAACCGGATGCTCTTAGTCAGTGGCGTAAATAAGAAAAAGTAGTAAATCTACGTTCACGTCGTAAATTTATCTTAAATGTACTTATAGCGTGACTTTCAAAATACGACATTTTAAGTTCCTCCGATTTTTTTTTTATTTGATTTAAAATGGTAACTTTAAAATTCCTTTTGCACAATCAACCATAGGCAACTAATGCTCTAAGAAGGCTAGACTTCCTCCGCATATACATGTATGCAAATTTTCGATCAGATGATGAGATATAAAGTACATTTTAATACCAACTTAAAAAGACAGAAGATCATCATAAAACAAGCATATGAGAAGGTGGAATCACAATGAATGAAAGAATATATGAAAGATAAAATTAAAGAAAATAAAGCATTCACACTGGAATTAAAAAATAACTCTTTAGCACTGAAAAGACTTAATGAAGAAGCTGACATCTCAAAAGTAAATAAAAACATAGTATTAAGACAATTATTGAAATTTCTGAGGAAATTAGTGGTTTAACATTTAAAAAGTAGAATAGCAAATTACCTGAGAAAACAAAACACTTCGTGGAAAGACGAATAAATTTGATGAAAGTGGACAATCAGGGAAACATTTCAAATTTTGAGAATGTAGAACTTTGTAGAACTCTACACAAAAGCATGAAAGAAAACGTAAAAAAAAATTTAACGGTGTGTTTATAAGGAATCGCACTAAAAACAAGGTGAACTTTAGGAAAGTTAAAGGTTCTTTATCTGTTGAGAAAAAACCCATTATTGTATTAAAAGATAGGGTAGAATTGTAACAAGAAATAGGGAAGAAATACTTAGAAGAATTAGAGAATTCTTCAGAATATTATATGTAAGAAACTGTAGATTGAACAAAGACACCGAAATAGTTGAAGGAACAGCTTCTAAAATCTTAAAATAGAGAGTAGCATTTGGAAAAATTAATATGAAGAAAGGAATAGCCCGTTGTGATGATGGCATTACATTAAATATTCTAAAAGAATCTGGAAAACACGTAGAAGACATATTTGCAAAATCCTTTACCAAATGTCTTAACAGCGGTAACATACCAAACCAATGGGATTCTGAAACAGTATTTTTTTATAATAAAAAGAGGTGATAAATAGGATTTGATTACCGACCAATTATCTTGTTATCTGCAATTTATAAAATCTTCACAAAGGTACTAACATATGTTCAACTATGGTCAATGGAAATTCTCAGCCGGATTCCAAAAGACTACAGAAGAATTAGAAAACGTCCTAAAACTAGATGGGTGGATGAATTAAGAAAAAACACTGGGGTAATAAGAAAGCGAATTGCTCAGTATAGACTTGTGTTGAAAACATTTGGAGAGACCTTGATCCAACAGTTGGTAGATAAAATATTTGAACATGATCAGCATAGACACAAAATTTCAACGAAATTAAAAATAACACCTACAATCACAATACTTTTACCCCTACACTCTCATTGTTTTCATCGTAAATGTAGAATTTTGATATTTAAAACATTAATATGTGATACAAACTAGTGTATCTCTGACCACTATATTCGTACGTTTGTATATACATTACATACATGCGTTGATGTAGGTGGGGTTTTCTGGTTATTTAATAATGTGTATAGTGTTTAGATAGTTATGTAAACTTTTCTATATATATACAGGGTGTCTCAGCACCAGGGTTACAAACTTCTAGGAGGAGTAGGGTACACCTAGATGGCTCGGAATCACATAGCAATGCTGGTCGCAAACCACTCACAGCGCTAGTTCTAAAACCGTCCAGCATGCACAAATAGTGACAACCAGTGCATGAGAAGCGCAAAATGCGATGTCCTAATCATCTATGCACTTGGACAGCTGACCTGAGTTTTATCTGGCGCTTTTCATGAACTGGTTGTAAATATTTGTGCATGCTGGACAGTTTTAAACTAACGCTGTGAGTGGCTTGCAACCAGCATTGCTATGTGATTTCGAGTCATCTGGGTATACCCTAACCCCCCAAGCAGGGTTGGTTAGGTTTTTGGCACTACGGTAAAATCTACGGTATTTACCGTGGTTTTTACACCGTCCTGTTCAAAATCCCTGTGTCCAAAACTGTCTGAAACTGCTTAAAACCTCCTTATGCTAAACTATGTAAAAAATGAACACTAATATAAATAACCATATGTAAAAACATTAAAATTGAAAAGTGAATTATGTACACCAGTTATATTAATTGATTTTATATTACCAGGTCCAACATATGGATGCAGAATGTATCGTGTTATTGTTAGATTTTTCATATATACAGTCATATGATATATATATATATATATATATGCTGATGACAGCCATTCTGTTATATTTAAAGAAACAGAATTTGCATTAAGTTGAATATTGGGCTTATTTAAAAAGAATTACATTTGTACTATAAAAAGCGAAAAGTGGCATGAAAATGAAAATATTAAATTGCAAACACTACAGAAATAAGTATGTAGTATAAGAGAAATATTAATAATCAACTACAATCGGCCCTCTTAACATCCGATAACACATAACCAGTTTAGCTGCTGTGTTTGTGCCTAGACGATTTCTGAGTTTTGAATGTATTACTCTAAAGTTGGAAAATATTCTTTCAATCAATGCAGAACTTGCAGGCCATGAAAGTAAGAAAACAATGTTTTGTACAGTCTTCCGAAAACCCTTCTATTTCTAGAATTTTTCCTGCTGCTGTCCACAATGTGACTGGACTGACACTTCTTCCAGATGCAGTGAAGTAGGAGGAAAAGGCACAACTTCAGCTTCATATGCAATCAAAAGGTGAATGCTGTTGGGATATTTGTTTACTAACCATGAACGTGCAACTTCTTTTTGATTGGTAGACAGCTCCTTCTCCCTTATATTTCGGATTTAGCAAATAAGCCAGGAAATGAAAAGGTTTCATGGCCAGATCCATTCGTTTTGTAACGTCTTGAATGCGGAGCGGTAAAGACTCTTCTTTCAACAACATGAGCCATGTATGACAGGCTTCACGAATGGTAGTGTTGTCTTTTTGCAAATAGTCCAGTGAAACAGCAACTGGTTTCAGTTGTTGCAATGCATTTTTAGCCTGTTTATATAAGTTAAACTCATTTATAAGAGTGGTTATGTCTTTGTCATTTTCATGTTCCTCAACTATTTTTTGATATGCTTCTCTATTGTGCAGAAAAGTTTCAATACAAGTCAGTTGTCTCTTCCGTCTTATATCATTTGGCAACTGGGGCTTCAGTGAATTATTAATTGCATTATGCAATGCACTAGGTATATGGTGGTTGCTGTAAAACTTTTGAACCTTCACAATGTTCTTTATCACTGAAACTGGCGTTATATCCCCCCCCCCAGTAGGTTTAAATAATGAGCACTGCATCTATACATCACCAAGCTGTTGTCTTCCTGGCACTGAAGTTCTTTTGCTCTCTCCATAACTCTAGCATTATCAATGATCACGGTCTATACATCGCAATTATATTCATTCTTTGCCTTTGCAATAGCTGATTGTAGAACATCTCTATGATATTGTACATTTTTTGTATGTGCATCTGGTTCCACTGCATCTGAAAAATAATATTTCCCCTTACTCTGAATGCAAGTTGCATTAACTGAATCATTGTGTATGTTACTTTACCCATCTTCACCCAGGTTGACTTGTTTGCCGTCAATAAGGATCTTGGTTTTATTTGTAACTTCTGCAGACAATATGTCCAAAAGTTCTCCTCCTAAAGCTTGACGACTTGGTGGACTATATTCTGGGCGCAGAGCTGAAACTAATTCTTTGAAATTATGATGTTTTACTGCAGTAAAGGCAATATTATTTGAACAAAAAAATTGGCAATGAGTAAATTCAAATTTTCTGCAGTTCTGTGACGTTTTTAAAATATGTGAATCTAAACACTGTTGAGATGTCATCTTTTTTTTTTTTTTTTTTTTGGTGACACCATAAATCCACTTTCATTTTCTTCTTGGAGTTCTAGGTTTGATGAAGGATGATCTACAGTTTCTTGAGAATCTGTATTACTTACAGTTTCATCTTTATATGTTTTCCGAGGTTTTCAGGATAAAATATGTTTTCTCCATCTGTCTACTTTTCCAAGTTGAACATTTCCACGATATTTGCATTTAGCGTACTAACTATTACTTCCTAATTTTCCCACTTTTTGTGCTTGGAGAAAATGCTGCCATGCGCTATCTGGTGGTCTACCGCCCTTGTTCATTTTCAGTTCAAACTTTAATTCAGTTTTCGCACTAAAATAATATTTTCTTCTTGAGTTTCAGGCACTGTAAATATCAAATGACTGCAACAGAACAAGATACAATATGAGCTGATAGGAGTAAGAAAACAACTGATAAGCATGTAAACCAGTTCCCCCTTAAAGCTACACCCGTAGCTTTTGCCTAAACAGCAGGTGCAAGACCCTGCCTGTTTCCAGCTACCTATTTTTACATAAAAATTTTTTAATTAAAGAAGAATTTTCAGATTATTTTCTATAATTTCTAAGAGCAGGTGTATTTTTGTTTATTTCCTACTTATTTTATTTATTAACCTGTAAGCTAAGTCAAATAATCTTTAATGAATGAAATATAATTTGAGTAGAAATGGGTATATAAACAACAATTAAAGACATAGAAATGATAACATAAACAAAAATTAAAGACATAGAAATGATTGTATAAACAACAATTAAAGACATAGAAATTATTATATAAACAACTATAAAGAAGAATTTCTGTTTAAAACAAAACCATCAACGTCGTGTTCTTTTAAACATTATTCATTAGTAATATTATTATTCATTAGTAATTATTTTTCATTATTTTTCATTAGTATATTATTCATTAGTAATTAGTATCATTCTTGTAGCATCTGTAAATGAAACTTTATTTTTCAAACTGAATATTTTTTCCATTATAGTTTTAAATTACCTTTTTTTTCTTATTGAAAACACAACTTTCTAATTTGATTTTGAAATTTTTATGGTGTATATTTATTGGTTTCAAACACAAAATATTTAGCTTCTTGCGACAGCCACCTAATAGCAATGTTTAAAATTGAAAACAAATTAACATATTCTCTCTTTTTGTAATATATATGTAAAACAAAATTTTTGTATTAGTCTATTATTATTTTTTTATTTTAGTCTATATAATTTCGGGCCCTGCGGTGGCGCAGTGTGGTAACGCGTTCTCCTATTGCGCGGCTAATCCGGGTTCGACTCCCAGCAGTGCAAAAAGAACGCTTACTCAGAGATCTCATAAAAGATCGCACTGCTCACTGTAGTCCGGGGTTTGGTTCCCCAGGCCTTAAGAGGTTCGGATTCCTCGAAAAACAGTAGGTCCCGGCGCAGCATGACCACTGTAGTCTTTGAGCCGTAAAACCAAAAAACAAACAAGTCTATATAATTTTAGGAAAATTTACTAGTTTTCATATATTTTCATATTTTCACAGTTTTAGGTTTTAGACACTTTAGTATAATTTTGCACAGTTTTAGACAATTTTGGACGGTAGAAAAACCGTTTCGGATGTCCAAAATCCCCAACCCTGCCTCCAAGAAGTTTGCAACCCTGGTGCTGAGACACCCTGTATATATATATATATATATAATGATTTAATACTCTATTATCCATCCCATAATTTAAGTAATGCTTGTACCATTTACCATCCTTTAAATGCTTTCCTATTCCAAGTGAAACAATTATTTCTTCTTGAGATTTGTTTTGAACACCACTAAAAGAAAAACATACGCCCAAAGAGTGTTACGTACGGTTCACAGTTCTAGTTAATTATATTTAAGCAATCGCTGATTGATATAATTTGAGCATGCTTCAGGGAATACTCGAAACTTTATAATTTTTCATTCAAGTCAACTGAAAGGAGTTGGAAACTTTAATTTTTGTCCTTTTTAAAATAATTATAAGGAAACGTTTAGCACAAACACAAAACAAACACTTTAGCAAGCAAAGGAATTAGTTTTCTCCACAACTACATTTCATTATTATGAACGAAAACTAAACCTTTCTTTCATTTTATCATATTGTCTAAAAGTTTGCGAATTCAAAAATATGCCATTAGTGTTTTACAGACCATCATGGTACATGAGTTATAATTGTTTTTGAATCATATCCAGCGTAAAAAATATTTTTGATAACTTGACGAAAAGGCAACACGCGTCCGTTTGGATGTCATTTTCTTCTGTTGAAAAAAGATGTTTTATTTTGACTTCAAAAATTCCTAGATCTTCCAAAATCGGTTTCATATCTTTGCAATAATAATTCTTCCTCTTTTTCATGCATGTCCTAGACCCAAGTGCACGAAAAATCACCCTATTTATTTAAATGGCGACTCATTTTATGGGTGCTTATTATAAAAAACGATAGCAACCTTTAAAAACAAAGTAGTTCTTAAAAATGGGAGTTTTAATATAAAAATATGCGAAGGTTTTGATCGCTAAAAATCAATATGTTCCCAGTGATTTTGGTAGGCGCTAAAAGTGTAGTGCAAAACTTTAGACTCTTCGAAGAGACATTATCTCATGCTACCTCATGGACTTCCCAGGAAAAATCTCACGGATTTTATCCATGAAACTTCATAGACTAAGATAAGTCTCACGGATTTTATCCACGAAACTTCATGGGCTAAGATAAATCTCACGGATTTTATCCATGAAACTTCATGGACTAAGATAAATTTCATGGATTTTATCCATGAAACTTCATAGACTAAGATAAATCTCACGGATTTTATCCACGAAACTTCATAGACTGAGATAAATCTCACAGATTTTATCCATGAAACTTCATGGACTAAGATAAATTTCATGGATTTTTCCTTATGTAACTTCATATACTGATATGTGTAATGTCCCTCGATTTTTCTCATTAAGGAAATGATATACCATAACGTATTTGCAATGATGAAATGAAAACCACGATATATTATAATTATTACCGTTATATTCGTATATATCTCAATTTTAAGTCTAGGTTAAAGGTGCATCAAGCATGATGCCCCTTTAACCTACACAAAACATTTTAATCTTCCCTAAAATAACAAAGGGCAAACGATATCAAAAATTACCTTCAGCTCACAAATATCTGAGTTGTTAAAGATCATTTTTGAATAGTGAGTAACTTGTGTTTTTCAAAAAATATATAATTTATTTAAATTTTAAACGTAATCTGCTACTAAACCACCACGTATGAAAAGCGTCTTTGCATCTTCCGCCCAAAATAACTTGACGAAACTTTTCAAATCCTTTTAAACTGTAACGCCAAATCATGTTACAACATTTTTGCAAAACATGTATGTGATTATAATCATAATTTGCAAGCATTTATTATCTTAGAATATAAATGGAATTTCCCCTCCCTCCCCCCAAAAAAACTGCATCATTCCTATTGTTCAGAAAGTTTCTAAGCACTGGGTTTTCTTAGATTTCAGAAGTAACAAATTCAGTTTCTCTCATGGACTCCATCAAATATTCTCTCCATGAATTTCTCAATATGTACTCTCTCTCTCTCTTCAAATTCCAAAAATCAAAAATTAAAATTAATACGTAACATACAGTTTTAATTACGTGACATACAGTTTTAATTACGTGACATACAGTTTTAATGAAGATGTTAATTAACTGTTACTCGTGCTCTAATTAGAAAGTAAAATTCAATAATGCGATTTTGAGAAGCGACGCCTGCATTAGAAATTAATGAAGGTTCTAACGTAAACAACATACCCACGGTTCGTAAATAAAAAGTAAGTTTTTGTGAACCTTAGAAGATTTTTTTAATTAGGTATTCACGGTAAATTTTTGATATGCAAAAATCCAGAAATTAATGTTTAGACGAAACGCTTGACAAAAAATAGGATCAGAAACTTACAAAAAATACATATATGAGCATATTATTTAATTTCCCAATATCTTCGTACTACTTTCCGGTTATTTATCTTCTTCCACATTTTTTAATTAAATACCTATACTATGATACCGCTTAAAGTTTTGCTACTTAAAACATTCATTTTTTTAGATATTTAGACAATTTTATTTCAGATATTTTTTATTTCAGACACTTTTTTAATTTAGATATTTTTTTATTTTAGACGTTTTTTGAGATATTTAGGTGATTTTGCATGAATTTTAAATTCTTCATAAAAATTTAATTGTATTTACTGATATAAGTATTAATTGTTTACATTACTAAAATATTAAATTGCTTTTTGGTGACTACTATATCGATATTCTACTGCCGATACACATACAGTTAAATTTATGATTAAAAAATGTACTAAAAGAATTGAAAAACATGTTTTAATTAACGTATGTTCAAGCTTTAAAACATACTCCTTATATGCAAATTTCTAAACGAAGATTGGAATATATTTAAATAAAAGTTATGTTCTCACATAATTGTTTTATATTGAAAGTATTACTTAAAAATATTATGATCGATTACAATTCTGGACTGTTCCGAACATGTTAGAGACATATTTCTTCCCGCCAGTGGCGCAGTATAGCCCAGATGCTCTTGCGCCATAAAAAAGCCAAACAATCAATCAATCAATCTTCCCGCCAGAAGGAGTGGCGCCAGCGCACCCCTCCTCTAACTCTAGTAGACCCCGTTCATGCTTTCGGTTCCCGCGCTGTATTACAATTACCAGTTTCGCTCTTTTCTAGCTAGATTTTCCCGTTATAACGTTGTCTCGTGTATATCGCAATATCTTAAAAATTGTTATTTAACTATTTCTTCTCGTGATTGACTTCCAGTCACAGCTCTCTTAGTGGTAATACTAATCATATTTCTATCAAGCATCGGCTTTGGACTTCACTTTCTCCCCAGCCCCTGCCTAGAGAAGATCTATGCTAGAGTTTTCATTGATTCAACGTATTTCAGTCAACGCGCGACTTCATTTATTTACCGCTTCATCATGTCTTCTAATCAACTAAGTATGCTTTTCTTATTTTTTTCTATACATATAATAATTACTTTCCGTATTTTAATTTTCTTAAATTTAACGTTTCTATAATCCTTTCGATTAAATTTTCTAATTTTATTTCATTACTTTACTGTTTTTAAAAGCTCTTTATAACATTTCTATAATTCTCGTGATTAAATTTTCAAAACTAATTTTAAATTATAACGCTTATATAATCCTTCCGATTAAATCTTTCTAATTTTACTGATTCTTAAATTATAACATCTCTATAATCCCATCGGTTAAATCTTTCTAATCTAATTTTATATTATAATGCGTCTATAAACCTTTCGATTAAATCTTTCTAATTTTCTTTCATTGATTTTTAATTAATTTAAATGATAGCATCTCTGTAATTCTATCGATTAATTTTTCTAATTTTATTGATTTTTTTTAAATTATAACGCTTCTATACTCGATTTATAGGAGATGTCTACGCAGAAATTGTCCCTCGTCAGGCCGAGAAAACTCTCACCGACTTTAACGATGTTGAATTGTCCCCATAGGAATATGAAGACTCGGTAAGTGATTTCATCATTATTATTTCACGTAATCGGTCTATCGCTTTGTGCATGATAATGTGTAAAAATAATAACTCAGATGTTAGGTACACAATTTTTATTTATGTGTAAGCCATTTTACAATACTTAATTTTCGCTTTTTGCGATACGCTTCACCATTCTCATGCCGGAAAAATAACCATCCAACTATTTTCCTCGTAGCTGAATACACGTTTTCGTGTGGGAAAGGGGTTACTCTAGAGGTAAATTTGGGAACTTTTTTCGATTTCTATTGTTTCGAGCGTATATTTCTCTCGATCGTTGTATCGGGTGGTCACATGTCCGCTTTCATATAAATTGAACTTGGAATAAACAACCTCTTCCATTTGGGAAGAAAATACCTTGTCGAAAGCAGAATTAACCTCTTTATCCATTCCGGAGTCGTACAGGTTCTCCTATTTTGATAGATTCATAAATTTTTCAATCTCATGGTAAACAGATATAAAGGAAATGGTAAAAAACTTAGGTTCTACAATACAACGGGCAATCTCATCTTTCAGCTTTAACAGTTTCTTCCATCGGGAGGGATTCGGGTGTATTGACTTCTCATTTATTTCACCCTCCTTTAGGATTTTCATGCGATAAAACTTTATATGATCCGTAGAACTTTGAATTGTGAGGTTGCCTTTGAAATGATAGGACGAAGAGGGAAATGTATCCTCGAAGTTTAACCACTGCTTTTCATTGTAGAGAATCTGAAAGAATTGGTCAGGTTTCAGAACAACGCCTTGATGATTTGGGTAGCACCATAGATCGTAAATGTCGAAGGTGAACGTAAATCTCTAGGAAAAAATAAAAAAAAATATGTAAAAGTTAAAAAGTGTAAAAATTAAAAATATAAAGTTAAAAAAAATTAGAAAAATATAAAAAAAGGAAGAAAACATAAAACGGTAAAAAATAAAAAGTGTGAGGAAAAAAATAAAAATTAAAAATAGAAGTTAAAAAAATTAGAAAAGATAAAAAAATTAGAAAAGATAAAAAAATTTAGAAAAAGTTAAAAAGAAAAAATAGGAAAGTTTAAAAAAAGGCACCAAATATTCGTGCAATCCGACCTGACTTAGCTATTTATGTAAAAGTATCAGAACCTGAATTCGCCGGCATAACTTTTCTTCCCTTTTTCCACAAAATTAGCTTCCTTCGTTCCAAAATTCTTAAAAGGCCAAACTTCAGCGTAATTCTTTCTCCAGTCTACAAAATCCATATCTCTCAATCTAAGGACGACATCCCAATTTTTAAACGTTGAGGTGTTTATCAAATCTACTACGAATGCAACTTTCCCGGTTAACTTAGGCCAGACTAAAAGAGCCTTGTAGCACAGACTAACGGAACAATCTAAATACGTAGAGACGGCAGAATTCCGTAAGTCTGCCATTGCGGTTCATTGCTGGTCACATAACCACAAATTCAAATTCAACCAACCCACAATTATCTGTCAACCAAGATCAATACATGAATTAGATTTTTTAGAAGCATTCCATATCAATAAGAATTCTTCTATCATAGTCAATGAACCAAAATCTACTCCCACTTTCGGTCAAGATTGGAAATGTTTAATAAAATTTTCACATTAATTATTCATCCACAACTGGCAACACAACAGTCACGCAATAACACCATCTCCAGTTTTCTAATATTTATTTTCTCATTTTGTATTCCTGACGAAAGACGGCCAAGTCCGTCAGAAACGTACGTTGAAATAAAACGTTTTAACAACATTACTTATGCTTATAATGTTGTTCTTTGCTTATAAATCTAATCTGCGTAATGCTGCGTCAAATTATCTTACCTACGTTTGAACTCAAAAAGTAACTTTTAGATATAGGAGAAACAATATATAAATATTATTACATTTCCGAATTTCATTAATTGTATATCCTTGTCAGGCATAACTAAAACCAAACTAAGGTAGACATAACAAAAAGGTAAAACGAACAAAAATAACAAACAGAAAACGGGATAAATAGATAACAACACAGACATAAGAGTAAACCTCTTATTCCTTTAAATATGTAATATTTACTAATCACGGTAAAATATTTGGTTTCAAATATTTAAAAATATTATTTATAGTTAATTAAGATAGCAAATAAATACTACCCAACGTAGCAAATAAAATGTATTGAAATCTTTAGATCACTCTTTCTTTCCATACATTTGAGCAAAACGATTTGAAATAAAACTATAACTGACCAAGACGTCGTTACCGTTAAAGCCGGAGCATCTCTCAAATTTTATTTTATATCCTAAACAATATATTGCTCTCGTTAAGTTTGTATCTTAAAATATAAATGAACTAAAACTGCGCATTTAGAATTTTTAATGTCGTTTCCAGTCAAAAGTTTGTTCCATGATTTTATTTAAAACTGGCCTAACGATGTAATTCAATGTATTTCAAAGTACGGAGAAGCTTTTCTGAAAAGTAAATTTAATACTGCCTTAGACAAAACCCTTAATAAGCGGATAGTATGTAGGCAATTATGGTACGGAGAACTATATTTTCTTCATAGTTTACCCTTAGTAGAAGACTCTACTAAGGAAGACATTGTATTATACTATTTCTTATATTTAGAATTGCTTCCATCGCAATGTAGCGTGATGGAAAAAAAAAACACTTTTTCTTTGCAAAAGTAATGTTTATTTTTATTTCATTTTTAAGCCTCAGGAGAATGATCGTTGAAATTTAACGGATCGTTTCAAAGCACACGAAACGAAGAAAGCCTAAAAGAAAATAAGATTTCAAAGCATTAAAGGAATCAACGTGTTAAAAATAACCGGCAGCAATTTTTGACGATTTTAAATTTCGTTTTCGCTTGGCCGTACAAATACGCCTCTAGGATTCTTCATGCCAACATAACGAATCGATTTTGTTTCTATATCGCAATCTAAGTACTCTTGGTATACTAGTGTCCAAAATTAAGGTTACATTCAATGTTATTTCAATGGGAGGGGTACATATTTTGCTCTGTAACTCTCGATGTGCTTTATTTATAAAAAATCATTTTACAGAAAATTAAAGGACTATAAACACTTAACATAATTACAAAAAAAAAAATTTTTTTTCAGGTATCCTTTGAAAGAGAATCCACGATTAAAAATTGGTGGAAAACAAAAATTTCTTAAAAAAATTATTTAAGATGACAAATTTCCTCACCTAGATGTAAAAAATTATTAAAAAATGATTGTTGTTGCTTATGTAAGCACATTTTTTATCCTAAGTATGTTTTTTATGAATTTTTGTTTTCTACCATCAATTTTTGTACCATTTTTGATCGTGGATTCTCTTTCATAGAATAACCGAATTTTTTTATAATTATATTAAGTATTTATAGCTCTTTAATTTTCTATAAAATGATTTTTTATAAATAAAGCACCTTGGACATTACAGAGCAAAATATGCATCTGTTCCACTGAAATAACGTTGAGCGTTACCTTAATTTTGGACATTAAATTATGTTAAAAATGTAATGCATGTGCAGGATTTCATGTAGTATTTTATCTAGTTATGATATCAGCAAGGCTTTGCACCACTAGACAGTGAGTGAGTGGGTACTTATTAGATATGAAGTTTTGTACCTATATGGATATGACTAAGAATAGCTGTGTGCCAAATTATTCGGTTATCGAATCAGTGCACGAGTGGTGACATCTTCTCGCTTACGATAGGTGGAGAAAATAGTTTATTGGTGCGTTCAGTAACTGATTGGGTACACCTGTAACTGAATCCATGTAAGACAGTGGCGGATCCACCGGAGGAGGGGGGAATAAGGAAATTTCCCCCAAATCCATAAAAATGAAGTGGAAATCAGTTATAATGAGCCCCGATTATAAAGGCCAACCGCATATAACTACGGAAGTTTTACAAAAAGTTCGATTTACTATTTAATTCTTTTTAATTGCTCGGTAAATGCGTGGTCCAAAAAAAGACTTTTGCCTTTAATCATTATACCAAACAAAATATATAATTTTCTCGCTATATCCGGATACTTGCTAACTGCGAGCTCGTTATAAGCGGGTCCTACTGCATTTTACATCCCCCTCACCAAAAAAATTCCAGCTCTGGGTCCACCTCTAAGTTTTCGAAAAAAAATGCACCCAAACTGTTCGGATATGACAAAAAATTACTGCATTCAAAATCGTAGATGACTACGATGCATGAGATAGAATATTCATTACAGATTAAATCGACATTTTCCCGTCATTTCTCCACTTTCAGTTTTCTGCCAGTGTGTGGCGCTGACGCCATACATTCAAAAGGAGCATGAAATATCAATACTTTGTGTTTAATTGCAGTTCACTCCAGTTCTTAACGGGAACGGACACGAAGGCACATTACTTTTCATTTTCCTTCATTTTTCACCTTTATTTTCCCTTTCCCCCCCCCCCCTTCTATATCTTTTCTCCAAGGTTGCCCAGGTTTGGCTTTGCAGCGATGGTTGGAATTTAATCGGTAGTTGAATTGCCTTTTTCTGTTCCTTTTCTGCTGCTTTCTGCCCCAACAATTTTCCTTGTGGTGGCGATGTGTCTGCTTCCAATAAATGCATCGGAGTAATCGGTAGTGTTTTTCTTTTCGGAATACGTTGCTGCTTCTGTCCGCCATTGCTGTTTCGGTTTCGTCTTTGTGTGTATGGAGCCTCTACTGCTACGGTTGTTTTCGTTCGCTTGCCATGCTGTGCCTTTCCGTCTCTTCGTCTGTTTGTCCTTGCTGTTATGCTTCTTGTGTGTTCGGCCTGGCGCTTTTCTTGATCGCCCCTTCTTCTGAACTTCATCGCTCACCAGTCCCTGCGCTTCTTCATCAAATCTCACCAGGATTCATTCTGCCTTTTCTAATTCATGGAATTACGCCATTTTTCAATTCATCATTCAGACATCATTGCTTAGAGGGCAGGAACGGCGCTTCATTACTAGAATTTTACCATAACTCTCTTGGAAATACAGTTCGCTTGAGTGGGCAACTTTTCCAAATCATCTTGCATACAAACTACTACTACTACTTACAGTTCACTTCAATATGTGCCGGCGAAGGGCATGAACATCTGTTAGAAACGCTTTTTGATTCATTATACCCAACGTCAAAAGAAACATTCTTCAAATTTATTTCTAATACTTAAAATATTAATTGGTCTAATCTCTAGTTTGTGCAAGGCCGATAGGGAAACCATTCATAGCCACCGAAACGTGTCTCTGTAACTTTTTCCCTTGGGGAAAATTTTTATAGGTAAAAATCTTATAATAAATATCTATTATAAATATTAATAAAATATAATATTTATTATTTATTGATAGAATTTCTCACGAATAAGTAGCAATTTGATGACAATAACAATATCCTTTCAAAAATGACTGTTACAATAATGTCAAAAAAACTGTTATATTGATGTCAAAAGGACTGTTATGTCGCTGCCAAACGAACTGTTATATCGCTGTCGAAAGAACTGTTATATCACTGTCGAAAGAACTTTTATATCGATGTCAAACGAACTGTTATATCCATGTCGAAAAAACTGTTATATCGATGTCCAAAGAACTGTTATATTGATGACAAAAGAACTGTTATACGGATGTCAAGAGGACTGTTAAAATAGTGTTGAAAAAGCTGTTATAATCATGTCAAAATAACTGTTAATATTAGGTTTAAAAAACTGTGATTATGGGTAAGAGTGAGTTGAGTGAGCTAAATCATCGACAAATAAAACGGCAGAAAAACCATTGTTTACCTCTTAACGGCAGACAGAGCGCCTGAAAATTTATGATCCAAATTTGTTGGCATTGTTTAAACGCATCCACGTTCGGTGAACAATAAACTAAAGAAAGAAAAGTGTCATCAGCTTCAAATTAGCCTTCATTATAAAATAACGCTGATATTTCGAATGATCTGAAAATGATGATGGAATGATGCTAAAAGGAATCTGAAAAAGACAGAATATTTTTTTGTCAAACCTTAAATACCGTAATTCTGCTTCGTAATGACAGAGTAAGCGGAAGAAATGAAATATTTGTTGCTGATGACTTTTAATTACCCCTTATGATCTATAGTAATAATGAATTTGCATGTAATTTATCGAACTAACTTCTACACTAAAATAAATTCTGATATCTCAGCTGTCTTAAAACGGTTAAAAGATAAAATTTTCAACATCTATTAATTTTATTTCGATACACAGAACAGCAGTTAATATTGAATTGAACGTGCGAGAATCAAATGGAATTTTATTCACACGAATTCAATTTTTTGCATGAGTTGATAATGATTTGCAATTTATTAGTCAACTTAATCCATCCGGGTAGCAAAGGGTAAGAAGTTTCGTATCTGATAAAAGCCCCTATGCCCAAAATCAGATTTAGATTTTAGAATTAGATTAGTGAAAATGACAGTAATAAATAAAATAAAAGAGATTTGTTGAGCAGTATAAGTATGGGTTGTATAAATTAAGAAAAAAGTGGTAATATCATAATTCTGTCTCCAATAGATTTACACGGATAACTTTTTCATATTGAGCAAAGGAATAAATTGATTTAAGTGAGTTAAGAAGAGGATTCCATACCCTAGGGCCAAAACAACAGATGCGAGAGGGTCGTAGTTTCTTTCGTTAGTAATCTGGCATGAGATCGTTAAATTTTCTTGTAAGTTGGTATGGTCAGCAAAATTTAATGGAATGAGGTAAGAATACGCGTTTTTTGTATGGTAGTAAACATGAAAATGGAAGTCTTATACGTAAATAAGTTTTCCATCATTAATATTTCATGATCGTAAGTTAGTTCAGTAGTTCTGAAAGAATGTGTTTGATAATTTCGCAAACGGGGGCGTTATTCAGATCTCGTAAACCTAATAAGATCAGACGTGGGGGTGTTTCCTCCAGACTAGAAGGCAATAGTAAAGAAAATAAAGCCCTGCGGTGACGCTTTCGCCCTTGTGCGCCGTTAATGCAGGTTCGACTCCCAACAATGCAAAGAAGACTTACTCGGAGATCTCATAAAGATCACACTGCTCACTGTAGTCCTGGGTTTGGTTCCCTAGGCCTTAAGAGGTTTGTATTCCTCGGAAAATTGTAGGTCCAAAGGTTCAAATTCTTCTGAAAATTGTAAGTCCAAAGGTTCAAATTCTTCTGAAAAGAGTAGGTCCCGGCACAGAATGACCATTTTAGTCCTTGTAAAACCACAAACAAACGAAAACTAAGAAAATAAAAAATTCATTAAGTAGTAAAACTCAAGAAGATGCGAGTAAATAATAGCTGCCGTTTCAAAATACTCCAATATTTCTACTAATTTTGTGACAGATATGGTTAATGTGAATATCCAATTTGAGGTTGGATTGAACGTTTTACACCGAGAAAATCTGTATTTTGTGGGAATGAAATCATTGTATTATTTGTACAGTAAAACCACCCTACAACGATATCCGATATAACGATAAATCCTCTACAACGATATCCGATATAACGTAAAACCTCCCTACAACGATATTCGATATAACGATAAACCCTTCTACAACGATATCCGATATAACGATAAATCCTCCTACAACGATATCCGATATAACGATAAATCCCTCTACAACGATAATTTTTCTCGGTCCGTATAATAGTGTTGTAGAGAGGTTTTACTGTATAATGAACCCTCCCTATAACAATAATTCTGTATACTGTGAGAGTGATTCTGATATAATTAATTAATAGTTTTTTACTGTTATTGTTGTTATTTATTTATTATTAAACTGAATTAGTTTATGGTTAATTTGGTTTATGGTTAACCAATTACAATAGTGTTGATTATATTGAATAAGTAATAGAATTATTTGAGATATAGTTGGTTATTTATATTATTAAGTCGCCAACTTGGCTAGAGATCAATACCCCGCATAATAGTTTTACAAACATCTATTATTTCCAGGTTCGATTCTCGTGAACTGAATATCTAGGTTCATTCTCATGAAAACCCATAAGGGTTTGATTTCCTAAATTGAACTTAGGAAGTTAATTCCTACTTACATTAAAACATCCATGTTAAAAGAATAAAATTTAATAATTTATAAAGGCTCGTGTCGAATTTTAGTGGATAGAAACATTGGGTTATTAACCCACAACCCCCTAAGGAAGGTGTGTCCGAGTAAGCCGAATAATTAAACAAATTTTAATTTAATTAATACGAATATTACAGCCAATAATTTAAAATAGTATTTGAATAAACATTTTTATTTACCATTTAAATATGCACTTAGAATTTTAAAAAAAATATCCCAAAACAAATACACTTATTATTAACGAACTGATTTCAATAAAACATAAGATTTCATTGCAAGTAACATAGTCCTTCATTATACAATAATTAAAATAATTTCCCCAAGATAAATCCTTCATTATAAATAACAATAATATTATCTTTCTTTTTTTAACATTCAAAAACATTTTTGTATCAAATTGTTTAGATAATTACTTTTTAATAAAATGTGTGCGTCAATAATACAAGTTAAAACTTAATTGGGTATACCACGGGATATTTTTTTTCAAGAAACGTTTTAGTATAACTAATAATAATAGTTATCAAGATGTTTAGACATTAAATTGCCAACATCAGCAATTATGATTTTCATTTTTGAGGGAAAAGTTCACTTCCCTTTTATTGAAGTCTGGCCCCCACAAAATAATCATTTTAAAAAAAGAAAACATGCAGATTAGTCCCCAAGCCCCCCCCCCCATTTTTTCTGTGCCACTGAGCTCTACTACAGTTGAAATAAGCCGCATATCAATGTCAGTTTCAATAACTTGGTTTATGAATAACGTTTGCCCGCCATTCATAAAGCCCGGGTTTAAACTCTATCGGAACCAAACATTTGCCGTCTTTCTACTGATCCGTTCTCCCGGGTTTGATATCCAATCCAACAGCCCTTCGGATCCTTCTACGACCATTAGGGCTAGGCACAGCATAACCTTAGCTGTCCCGGTGCCAGTGGCGAACCTTCAATTTTTTTTCATTGGGTTTTCATCCATAAGTTAGAAAGGGCAAATTACTTTATGAAAAATTGAAATTTATTTATAATACAAAAATGTGGCTCGTATTATCAATATCAGAATTGGGGGCTTTAAACTCCGACCCCCACCCTGATTGCGTCAATGCCTAGTGCTATGAATCCTAAGCAATAAGTCGCAGTTCCGAATCGTAACGTGTTCGACTACCGCGCCGTTATCTCAGGTTTGACTCCCAAAAAAATAACGCTTACCGGCTAACTACTCACCGTGGTCCGGGGGTTAGTTCCTAGGCCCTAAGAAGTTCGGATACCTCGGAAAACTGTAGGTCCCGTTGCAGCATGAACCTAACTGTACTCGCACCGTAAAAATCAAAACCGACAATGCCAACGCATTCGTTGTGCACGAGTATTCATACCTTTTGATCGGTTAATTGGTTTTTTATGGCGCAGGGGCGCCAAAGGTCCTTCGGCGCCATTTTCATGCTTTCAGTCACCCCTTTATGCCATCGAAGGGCGACAAACTTTCTAACTCAGGAAGATCGTTGGCATCCTGCGGTGGGCTAGTTGGTAACGTCCTTGTCTGTGGTACCGTTTACTCAAATTCGACTCCAATAGCTCTATAAAATGCCTGCCGTTTTTCTACCCACCGTAACCCGGAGTTTAGTTCCTTGTACAGTAGAGATTGGACTCCTGAGAGAAGGGAAAGCTGTAGATCCCGGCGCAGCATTACCTTAAACGTCCTTGTGCCGCAAAACAAATGAGATTAATGTAGGGAAAAACTTTCCTCATTGTAGACGATGACGTGAAAATTTTAGATGGTAAATTGCTCGCAAAGAAAAGACTTATACAATAATTTCTGCCACCCACGTATAGATTATAGCTCAAACTAGAGCTTTATTAATTTTGGAGAAAAAGAGACGCTTTCCCCATCCTGGATTCGAACCAGGGTCCCTCCGTGAAGAAAAGAATGATTTCACGGTGCCTGCTGGGAACCGAACCCATGACCTCTTGGTCACCGGCCAAGTGCTCTTGATTTGATTATGCCCATCTGTAAGAGAGGAAAATAGTCCCACTGATTCAGCAAGTGTCCGCTTTCGCTCGTCTCTTCTAGGCATGCACCAAGTGGCCCTGGTGTTGAATAAAGAAGCGATAAATGTATTGAAGCTTGCCTTTAAAGAAAATCTACTACCTTTCGAAAATTTGCTGATTTTTTATGTTTACGCGCCCTTCAATAAATATGGTTTGGAACCCACAAACTTCTCATTTATACTGCAAAAGAATCAATGAGGGCGGTGCAGGAATGTATTCGCCCTGTATGCTTTTAACACGGGTACGATTCTCACCAATACCAAAAAATAAACTTTGGCCGACTGACTGCTCACTGTATTCCGGGAGTTGGTTTCCTAGGCATTAGGAAGTTTTAGTTTCTAACGAGAAAATATAGGTCCCGGCGGACCATGGCCCCCTTGCGCTGTGACTCATAAGCAAGTGGGCCCTGCAGTGAAGCGAATTCGAATTCCAATGATGCCGAAGAAAGAACGTTGGCCGGCTGACTGCTTATTGTATTCCGGGAGTTGGTTTCCTAGTCTTTAAGAGGTTCCGATTCCTCGGAAGACCTTCAGTTCCGGCGCAATATAACCTTATCTGTCCATGCGCCGTAAGCACACGAGCCTTAAAACAAAAGATCAATCACATCGTTTACTTTACGGCTCAAGGAGTGAGAAGGTCGTGATATGCTATTACCTACAGTTCCTGAGGAAATGCGGACCACACAGTGAACAGTTTATTAATAAGCGTTCTATTTCGATACCGTTAGGAATCGCACCCCGATTAAAGGGATATTAAGCGAACACGCGATCACTGCAGCACCACTGAACACCTGATCAATTACATGATCAGATTTCTGACGTATATAATAAATGTGTGCGTATATAAAACATTGCATTTTTATATATTTGCATGTATATAAAATATTGCAGTTTTATATGTTTGCATGTATGTAAAATATTGCATTTTTATATGCTTTCGCGTGTATAAAATAC
>QLNU02013614.1:7065455-7077663 GCA_006491805.2 Dysdera silvatica
TTTGACCAAGTTTCTGTAATTGCTAATAAATCTATTTTGTAATATTTGTTATCCATTAGTAACTCTATTTCATCCACTTTGTTATTTATACTCCTGGCATTGATGTGTAATATTCTTAGTAAATCTTTATCATTATCTTTAAGCCATTCAGCATCTTCACTATTATAAATGTTACTTATATTATTTACTCCATCCCTATTTTACACATATCACATTTTTTATACACATCATATTTTTCACACACATTACATTTTTTAGATATAACACATTTTACATATATATTGCTTGCATTATTTGATTCATCATTATCATTATTACATTTATTACACTTTGTATTTTCTAACATCTGTATAATAGCATCATCAATATCATCACTCCAATTAACTATATCACTTATACTGTCTGCAGACTGACCATTTCTTTTCACATTATTGTATTCTGTACCTGTCTCATAATTCATCAGCCCTATAGTTTAAACCATCATCAATTAATTCACCTTTCACTTCATAAATATCTATAATTTTGCAAGCAGTATCAAATCCAATATTTTCATCCACATTAAATAAATTTTCCATTGTGCTCACATAATTTTGATTGCTATTAATTGAATTACACAAATTATTTACATAATTTTCCATACTTCTTTGTGTCTCGTTAATTTTATCTATTCTACGGTTAATGTCATTATCATGGGAATATTCATTAACAAAATTTAACATCAAATCGAAATTTTTAACGATGTTATTATCAAAATTACTAACACGTTCATTATCAATATTATTAACATCATTTAACAGCATTGAATAATTGCTTTTATTATTTGACTCCAAGTCGATATAACCAACAATGTTTTTATCACCGATATTTTTAAATCACAAATTAGTAATACCATCAGTATCAACCCCAAAACCACTCTCAATAATAGTCCCATTATTTCCAGTTATAAATTGTCATTGTAGTTTGTCGATATCAGAGTAGTTATTAATTACGATAACATCACTGTTATCATTTTTCTTATTTTTATAATATACGGAAAGAAGAGCACAGCGCCCACGGCGTTGGTAAGCGCCCACAGTTATAGGGGGCGTTGCTTTGGTGGCAATGGGCGTCACATCTTGCTCTGGTTTCAGCTGGAAAGATTCAATTTGACTCTAACCTGGGGCTGTGCTCACATTTTTTTTTGAAAAACTTGTTTCAGTAGAACTCAAAATTATGACAATGCCAAAATAATTTGTATTATTCTTCTTATAATTATTTTTTATTTTATTTCATTTTTGCAGCGTACACACTTCAAATTTTTTTCCAAATGTAAAAAAGTTGTGAAAGCATGATTTTTGATGACCGTCTTTGAGGAGCGTCTTCGGAGCCCTTCCATGATGATTAGGCGGGGACAGGGCCCTGCCGGCCCCGCCCCTGCGACCGTTTACGGTTTTCTACCTTTTAAATAACTTTATATTAATTTGTATATATTTCCACGGATAATATATTCTTCTAGTTTATTGAGGAGTATCCCTCTAACTAAGACATCAAAGGCCTTACTCAGATTATAATAAAGCTATTAGTTAAAGATATACTTAAGAACTATAATTGCAGGAATTAATAATATAAATCAATAATTGATATTAAAATACCAAGGAGGTAAGGTGAATTGATTAAAAATAAATGAATTGAATTTCAATTTAAGGGAGTGTGCTAAATAACCAGTCAACGTGGAAAGGTTTAATGGTTGATGAAAAAACAAATTTGTCAATGGGGTGCCGGAGCTTCATTAATTATAAGGGATCTGTATTCAGGCATGATGGAAAGAAAACAATCACTTAAATTTTCCTAAAGTAGAATTATCGTAGATCGATATGTTCACAAGAAATTTGAGGAGCATTTTATTTAGTAGTAGTAGAGAGATAATGGCTAGGTATGGTGACATGATAAGTATTTTCGTTTTTCGAACAGGCACGGACCTCGTCCCTTAGGATATATTTAAAAACTCCCCCCGAAAAACTATCATAAACAATAAGACTCTATACTGATATTAAAGTCCCATTAATATGTGCAATCATAAAAGTACATTAATGATTTCTGGTTTTTTTTTTGGCCGATAAAGTAAATTTTTGGATGTTCATAGCGTTTTAAGCATTTTTAAAAAAAAATTTTAAGCAGTTTATAGCATTTTCGATTTTTTAAAAATTTTTATGCGTTTTAAACAAGGCTTTAAATTTTTTAGGCCTTTTATTACACGCTTACCAATGTTTTTGCAATTATTTTTTTCTGTACCTTCAGCTTTTTTGAGCTACATATTACGTAATCTAACCGAATAATAGAGATTATAAGACAGAATAAATGGTTTTGATTTTGCCAATCGGCAGACAGCTCCGCAGACAAATGAAAAATTACTTAGCCTCATTTCCAATTCTTGTGGCGTCCGCAGATTCCAAAGACCAACCAAAGTCTAGCAGAGGTTTATCAGATTAGCAAAATGGTAAATGGTAATATTGGTTTGCTTGCTACAACGCAAAGTTTATCCAGTCCCACGGCGGATTTAGAAAATATTTTCGTGTGGGCGCACAAAACAAATACAGAGACCTAAGAAAAAACGGAAACAAAGGTGGGCCGGAGGATAAGGATGGATACTCCCCACCCACGGATTCGCCTTTGTTCAGTCCTAGTAATGCTGGTAGAGTAGTGCGGTGTGCAAGGTAACAAAAATAAGCAAAATTGGCCCTTGGACTGAAAAAGGTTGAAGCCCCCATCTTTAAAATATCCTGATATGCAATTTCGACAAACGGATGATTTCATGAGAGGTTTCTTTTCAAGTCTTTGTAACATCGGATTGTCCTTGCTTCATATTGCGGCAAAAACGCAATGTGATGCTACATCGTGATGCTACAACGTAGTTGATGATGCTACATCGTGATCCTACAACATAGTTGACGATGCTACAAGGTTATAGCGTTAGCATCGTGTTGATGCTACAACATTATGCTACATCGTGTTGATGCTACAACGTAGTTGATGATGCTACAACGTGATGCTACAATCGTTGGTCGCATTTGGAGAACGTGGTACCAGGTAGGAAATGTGCAATGTTGTAGTGGGATTGGGTAGTGTCGGATTAGGCTTTCGTGAGGTCATTGACAGTTTGTTTCCTGGGCTCCTTGTAACAAAAATGAAGCCTGTGCAAGCACGGTAGGAACCGTATATAACGAGGATCTTGGTACCATCGAAAATTCTTTCTATATCCGATTGTTCGTTAAATCTGTTCTGGAATTTAAATTTTGAACTTTGAAAACGAAGTCTGTACAGGTAACCTATTTACATGCAACATACATACATACAAAAAAACCATAAAATTCGGAGAAAATGTCGTGCAAATTTACTCCTTGATAGAATTACTGTCTTAGTGATGAGGTTTGATGGGCAGCGAAAAAGAACCGGCCCAAGACATTTGTCTTGTTTGTCTATGCGATTATCCGGCCCTATTATTGGGGTTCGGAGACTGACCCCCCCCCCGATGGTCAGAGTGCACAGAGCGTCACCTTAGACATCCTGCTGTAGAATATCCAAAAACAATCACTTGCGAAGTATTTAGGAAGTTTTGGATGCAGCGATATATAACACATACAGTATCGTCCCGAATGGCTGTGGAAGCTTTGTTCAGCTACCCGTTGCGAAGCCTCCCCTTAAAAAAAGCATTCGTCGTCATAATGGTGTTGCATTAGAGCAGCATGGGAGTGCAGAATGGAACAGCGTAGTGTTCAGCGACGAATCTAGTTTTTGTCTCACCAATGAGGATTTATTGAATTATTTATAAAACGGCGAAAGCAAATACAGTGGAACTTGGTGAAGTGACCACCTTGGTAAATCGACCACCTGAATAGCGTGACCACTTTTTATAAGAAGGAACAGGTAGGGACTTAGTCATGCCTGTACTAAAGTCTGTCGTGTATAGTGACTACCTCTCTTTGGTGGCCATTGCAATCCAGTCCTAAAGGTGGTCACTTTAGGCGGGTTCTACCATATAGAGGCGAAAAGTAACAACTACTCGCAAAAAGAAAGCAAGCGCTCTTCTTGAAAGGATGCGAGAACTTCAATCTTTTACCGTAAATTGAACATTTACACAATGATCATTTCATTACATTTGGAATTAAAACAAAAATGTGAAAATACAGAAAATTACATTTCCAGTTAAATCTACTTCCAATACTCAAAAGTAGAAAAGGATTTCGAAATTTGTCCCCGACTGCGCATCGTTTGGCTTCCGTCCCGCCAAATTACGCTTAGCTCGTTCGAAGTATAGAGATTCTAGCCCCGTGGCCTTTGTTTCCCTTTATTCGTGTTTGACGGAGATAAATTGCCAGGTCCTTGTACCGTTCGCCTTTTGTTCTGAAGAGGCCCATCCTCTCGTCTTCCTTCCTTCCTTCCTTTCTTCGGAACTTCCCAAGATAGGAATGGCGGATCGGCTCTCGAATTCTAATAAATGTCAACCCAATATCTGTGTGATTGAAGCAAAGACTTAATATCCGTTTGTTTAAAGGAGTTCTCCATCTAGCTCCTTGAATAGCTCAAAAGCATAAATTGGATGGCCCTGCGGTGGCGCAGTGTGGTAACGCGTTCTCCTATTGGCCGGCTCATCCGGGTTCGACTCCCAGCAGCGCAAAAAGAACGCTTACTCAGAGATCTCATAAAGATTGCACTGCTCACTGTAGTCCGGGGTTTGGTTCCCCAGGCCTTAAGAGGTTTGGATTCCTCGGAAAACAGTAGGTCCCGGCGCAGCATGACCACTGTAGTCTTTGAGCCGTAAAACCACAAAAACAAACAAACATAAATTGGATGGTTGAAACGTTACCGTTTTTCATTACTAAATACTTTTAGCTCTTATATCCTCTTTAAAGATTAATCACTAGAATTGTATCCTTATACGTTGAATATGCGAAGAGAACTGACTAAATACTCGTCTTACAAACGCGTTAGATCACGTGACCTCTTAAATTTAGGTGAAATAATAATATTATTATGAGATAAAATGTAATTTCCATAGAACTTTTATATCTATTTTATTGTATCAGTTCTAATTTTATTCCTTTAGTCGACCTCTTAGATTAACTATTTAAACAAGGATTATTAGTTTGTTTCCATACAGAAAAAAGATATGAAATAATAGAAATTAAATCAAGCTTATACATAAGCATTCATATAAATTTTGTTTCAAATATATGTTCTGGGATGAAGCATATAAAAATGAAGTGGCGAAAAACTTAATCATATTTAAATTATCCCCCCCACTCACTCTTTGTTTTCTTGAACGGTTTCTCTCGTTCATATAAGTTTCTATGCGTAGTTTTCCATATTCACGTAGGTATACATATCATTGATTTAGCGTTGCGTGACAATATTTCCATATCACTCATATAGAATATGTTATTTCTCAAGTAGGAAAAACCGTTAGAGATGCATGTTATTCTGCAAGAACCAGCTGGAAAAATTGGACCAGCTGGAAAAAAATCACTTTTGTATGCTCCAAATTTAACAGTTACTTGCAGTCGCTCGGGAAAACTCACGACTATTCATGTCAGTTTCTTCTTGAATAATGTGAAACCGAAAGTGACAGAGAATTTTCCTTTTTTTTATTCGACCAATGATCAGCTCAAATTGATCCCGATTTGTATTCCACTCGTTTTGAAATAGGCAATATTCCCAACTGCACGATCTTGCTTATCCCTCCAAAATGGACAGGGATTTGCCAGACGTTGGACACGTATTTCTACAGACAATTGAAATTTTTGGCCAAGACCATATATCATCATCATTCATTAGTTCCCGGAAGGAAAGAAGATGCTTGTGTATTAATAACAAGGAATAGAATCCTCAAACTTCAGTCTCCGATACACAACAGCACCTGTTGAACTTCAGTCTCTAATACAACAACTAAATAAACTAACTCTAATACAACTTTGGCGCAGTATAGCCCAGATGCTCTTGCGCCATAAAACATCCAAACAAACAATAATACCTAACAGCACCTGTCCTTGCTCCAGTGATCCGTCACTGATGGTATACTGTACGTCTGGACTTTTGAAGGATTTTAAACATTTTCCAAATGGTCAACAAGTTTGTTTCTCTTTTGAGGAAAAAATGTGTCAGTAACAGGATTGTCCATTTCAGTATTTCATCAAATGTTCGCATTGCAAATACGTCATTTACTTTTATGTTTTTTTTTACCATGCTTATCACATAATGTCCTGGGTCAAAAGTCCATATCTATAAAATAATTTTAAGTGCTAATATTGTAAGCTCCTTGAAAAACAAATTGAATAACAAAATGAATTTAAAGGTTTTTCTCAAGTTCTTTAAAACTTTTTATGAAAGCTGAATGCATGAGTTTACATAACCCTAGCTCCCTTAAATTGCCGAACAAGGGATTGTCACTACCACGACCTCCCATTTGACTTCTCCAGCCACCACCATGGCACTTCGTTATGAAGTCGAATTTACTGCGCTGATAGATGCATTGTAAGTCATTGCTTATTTATTATGCTTATGTTTCATCAGCGATGAATAAAAACCCTTTTATGTTTCCTTTAAATAATATTTACAGGGGATTTCAGTCAAGGCTGTAGCCAGAATTTAATTTTGGGGGATTCGAAATTTTTTACAAAGTAACGAATAAAGATGTGTCACCTTTATCGTAAAGAAGAAATATAAAAGGATCAGTGGCGCAAGAAAGGGAGGGGCTCAGAAGGCTCAAATCCCCCAGTGGAGATTCAAATACATTATTCTTTCTTTCTAAGACCGCATCATATAATCTTCTTTGAAGCCACTTGACCACCCCATGAATTGCGCTGGCTGAAATAGTTCATGCAAAAGTAAATCAGAAAATATCAGTTTTGCCTTCAGACATCATTGTAAATTTTTACTTGTAGTTTTTCCATCAAAATTTAATTTTTTATAATGTGCCCCTTTTAAAGAAAATGATTTCTATTTTGCTCTTTCTTTAAAGTATTCTCAAATTAATAGTTTACAAAACGAAACTATATAGTCATGAAAATTCAAGGTTTGAGAGTTTTTCTCCCTTTTCTACAAGTTTGACAAGTAAATATACATACGTATTTTTGCCGTCCTATTACAAATTTAGTTTTAAAATGTCCAGATAACCCTCTGAATATGAGCATGATTTTAGTGGCTGAATACGTTGTAAGAAAAGAGTTCCATACTGCAAAATCTCTGAAGGCTATTCTTCTAATGCTTCATTAAGTTTCAATACCTGAAATGAGGATTTCTGCAAAAGGTTGATTGACAATAATATAAGGACAACCATTTGATTCTAGTGGAGAATAAAGTCAATTTCCACTAGAACATCGAAAAAGAATAGTCGATTTGAAAAATTAGTTTGCAAATTTCCATTTCTTCCTGTCTGATCCCTGACTAGAAAAGATGATTTATCAAATGCTTCTAAAAGTAAAAAATGCTTGAAGATTGCTGGCAAAAATAAATTTGCGCATCTTCGAGGAGGAAGGAAGAAACTCAAGAAATCATAGCTAAGACAGACGATGCATTTTCGGCGTTCCGAGTCATTAGCATAAGAAATGTGCGGGAGCAACCAGGGGTGAAATGGCCAAATGGAGTGAGCTTTTTCCCATTAAGTCAGGATGATCAAACGCTTTTGATTTTCAGAATTTGCTCTGGTGTTTAGACAGTACCCGGAGTCAAGATATATCTAAACTGTTTCATCAGTTTCACTGATTTTATTTTCGCTTCCAGTCAGAAGTGGTTCTGTCATCTCTTCAGATGCTTATATTTTAAACACCTTTCAGAGAATTTTCAATTATTCTTTTTTGTTTCGAAGCTTATTTTTACAGAGATGTCTTTTTGGGGATATTGCTTCTTACAGCCTATGCTCTATTTTGATGTTAAAATTCTCCCTCTGGCACAAACTCACTCACTCACGATTTATCTCTCAGGACACTTTGAATTTTTATGATTTCTCAACATTTTACTTTTAACAAAAAATAATCAAAATAATCCCGAACTTGTAAATGAAAATGATTCTGACACTTTGAATTTGCAGGAAAATCCCGGAAGACGCAGGATATCTTTTAATTTCAACCCGCATAATAGGCCAATGCGCTAGAAATACGCCACTACATGGCTAAGTATTTTATTTATATAAAAATGCAGATACACTGGGAAATATGAGAAATAGAGAAAGATATGTGAAAAGTAAAAGGGAGAGAGAGTGAGAAAAGAGTACAATTCTACGAAGAGAGTTACTTTAAAAGGATTACCAAGTACACGATAAAAACAAGATTGACGAAATTAGAGTCCATAATACAATAAAATCTTTGAAAAGCGAACATCTCGGGACATGAGTATCTTTCCGCTATTACGAAGGTGTCTGCTGTTTGGGAGTGTTGTGAGGTAACAAGCATCGAGACTGGGACTTTATTGTGTCCGTCATAGGTGTCCGCTATTGGGGAGTGTCCGTTAAGGAGGATTTATTGTAGAGTAAAACGTCGGACCAGTCAAAATTTTATTAGATATGGTAAGCATTGGTTGCTTGGTTAGATGTATTCTTTCGTTCGAATAAAACTTCTGAGTAGCGGACACCTTGGAACAAGAGTATCTGTCCGATATAAGAGAGAGGCTTAGGAGATGAAACTTAAGAACTGGGAATTGGAAAAAAGTGTCCGTTAAATAAAGGTGTCCGCAATACAGGAGTATCCATTAAGAAACTTTTATTGTAATATTTGTGGATAGGCAAATGAGAAGACAAGATTTTATAAAGAGGAAGAGTTCCTATTCAGAATTCTTCGTTTTCGAGCAGTAAAAAGCATTTACAGTAAAACAAGAATTGCGAATATCTTGAAACCTGAGTAGTCCGCTATAAGGTGTCCTTATTCGGAAGGGTTAGGAGATATCGAGCATTGGGGTAAAATTGCAAATTGTAATTGGGTAAATTTATGTTGAATAAATGTGTCTGCTAGTCGGGAAATATCTATAAGGATTTTATTATATCATCCCTATACGTACAGGGGCGCCGAGAATAAACGCGGGGCCCTGGGCTGGGTCCCCAAAAAATAGGTTATTGCTAGACTGGGCCCCTATACTTTATCCGGGCCCCCGGGTTGCAGCACCCTGCCCCCCCTCCTCTCGTCGGCTTTCCGTACATATTCAAACTTTCAATTGTATTATAATGGAATTTCTTCTTTATATTTAGGATAAACCGTGAACTTTCATTAATTTTCGCAAATAGAAAATAAACTACCTTCTTCTTGGAATACATTAACGTCCAAGCATTTTTAAATCATATGAAAAATTAAATTTTTCCTTCTTTGCTTTTAAATTCTTTCATAAAATTCACTTCAAATTGGTTTTTATTAATCTTTAAAATTTTTCACTTTTAAATATGAAATTTTTATTTCAAAACCCATTTTCATTTATAAGTTTTTTTTCTGATCTTAAGCCAAACCTCATGCCAAATTATTTTAATTAATTTTTTATTTGTAAATTCGGGTTTTTTCTAAAAATCGTCTTCATTTTATTTTAACTATTTGAAACATGCTTCATTTAAATTAAACAACAATATTAATCAACGTTTATTGGCGTAGTGATTAATATTGTTGTTTAATTTAATCTGCGTAGTGTTCGATTTATGCAAATGCTTCAGTTAGTTTCAATTATACTGTCATACATTTTTTAAACGTCCACGTTTTCTTTAGTCTCCGACACACACCGACACACACACACACACACACACACACACACACACACACACACACACACACACACATATATATATATATATAAATAGGTAAACACTTAACTAGAATGGTGCTGATTGAACACTTTGCATGTACTCACACATAAAATAGGTAAACATTCTAACTAGAATGGTAAAAGCATTGAAAAAGAGTTTGTAGAAAAACCTCGTATGTAATTAATAGGAATTTTAACATCCAGTCTATAGATGATAATGCGCTTACAGCTAAAAATAATCAATATTAGAAAATATATGAATAAAATAAGGAAGTATATGAAAATTGTACATGGGGAAGAGAATTTTCAAAACAAGTAACATATTATGAACTATTGTAAGTAAGAAAAAAAAAATCATATTGCTGAAAAAAATTGGTGATATTATTACAAAGAAGTGTATAAAGGTATTATTTACCGTTATACTAATAGACGAAGATAAAACTGAGTAGAATCAAATAAACAAATTCCACACACATAAATCCCTTAAAGTAACTCAAAATGACGATTTATAACATATTGACATATCATAATTACATACAATATTTTCATAGAATACATACACATATATATAATACATTAAAAAAATGACGACGAACTTCATGAATCGCCATACAAATGCAATGTATATTATATATAAAAGATAACAATATTTTTACAAAATATATTAACAAAATATACAACGACCTTAGCAAACTCTTCATCAGGGGACGTTTACTAAAGGTATATTTACTGAAGGATCTGAATAGTGGATTATTTCTGACAGATAGTCGGCATTTGCCAATGTGACTATCGCGTCTCCCAACAACCCATTAATACTTTAATTACTAGATTACAAAGAAGTTAAAATAGTTTATATTCATCACCCATATATTTATACATTTAGATTTCAAAACGGGCAAATAAATACTCGTTATACCAATGATAAACAACAAGGTGGAAAAAGCTAATGCAAGCGTCCGTTTTTTAAGAAAAATTAACTTCATGGTCCGCACTTTGTTTAGAACTATCCACTTCTTCATATATTATAACTTCCCTCAATGGCGTCGACTTCTTTCTCCACACACACGTGTTACATGGGCAAGTACCAAGATTAGTTTAGAGGGAGAGTGGGCTTTATAACCTACACCCACATGTCCCTTGAACTGTCCATTTTGGGAGCGGGTAAGTATAGTAGTTTAAGCTATTTTGGAGAATAACGACAAAAGGAAATTAATTGGAACTTGATTCTTCATTAGAGATTTTTTGAGCTTGCGAAAGGCATTTTCTGCTTCAGATAAATTGCTGCAAATTTTTTTAATACGAAGAATTTGTGTAATGATAATATTTCTAAGTATTTTCAGCTTACGTTCGAAAATAAATTAATCAATGAATTGATATCAAAGTTGAATTCATTTCTTTTACCATGTAAGCCCAAAACGTTTGAGTTATAATTAAAAAAATGTCAAGAAAACAGATTTTACCATTGGAACTAGTTTTTTTTTTTGAGTTTCAGGGAGTTCGGATATACTTTTCTGTGGATATTGCCGAAGTCAGAAGTCAAAAACAATGATATCGTCTATGTAGCGAAAAGCAGTTAGGTTGTAGATTTGTTTGGCTTCTATTTCTCAGTAGTATAAGGATAAGTTTGCCATGGAGCTGCAGCAGGAGGAGATTAACGGCATTGAAATCAATATTCTTCATTCATCATACAAAATAATCTGAGAATCTTAGAGTATATAAAGAACTATTATAAAAAAAGTATGATAGTCAACACATATGACTTTGAAAATATATCCACAGGCATTCCATTAGAAAAACTTATCGATGTGTGCGAATTTCTTTATGGAAATTTTAAGGACAATATAGAGGTCGACTTGGCATACTGGCGAAGTTCATATAAATTTTGCATTTTCGAAAATGTGCTCCACAACGGCAATAGCTATTTTTTACAAATCAAAGAAATACCTATGGGCTCTTCTTACTGTAGCTACATGGCAAACACACACATATATATATATAATTTTTTTCCCTACTATTTCTTTACATATTACATTTTACATTTTCGTTCTAAGAGACATACGTTTCTTAAGTCCTTCATTATTGTATTTTCACTTCTGTAATTTTAAAAATTATTTATTTATTTCTTTTAAATATGCACTAATATTATTACTGTACACTAACCAAATAATTTTTGTGTAAATAAATAGTTTGAAATTTTATTTTATGGAAGCCGGTTGTTTAATTTTTTCCCCAAGGTTTTTGTAAACAAAAATTTAAAGGTAAAATAGCATAAAAGATTTCATTTCGCTGAAAAATTAAAGATAGCAAAAATATAAAATGTAAATAACAAATAAGCTTTTGGTTTTTATAAAAATTAAAAATTTCAATAGAAGATTTGAATTATTAAATGGATAAGAGAATTCAATTCGTAGGTATAAAGAAATATCTCACAACATCATAGAAATATTTCAAGATATCA
>QLNU02013614.1:7095982-7119286 GCA_006491805.2 Dysdera silvatica
GCAAATGATTTAAATATTCACCATTTATTTTTATTCCCTTGTCATTCCAATTTATCTGCTGAAAAATCATCTGTAAAGCTGAAGTAAAAAGTTTTGGAGAAATGGTATCTCCCTGCCTCACACCTTTACCAATTTTGATAGTTTTGGTATCTTTATGTAACCGAAATTTTGCACTTGCATTTTTATACACACGTTTCACCATGTCAATGTACACATCCTCGATGTCTGTTGATCTTAAAGAGTTGATGACTGCTGATGTTTTAATAGAGTCAAAGGCCTTCTCATAGTCAATAAATGCCACACACAATGGAAGTTCATATTCATGTGTTCTTTCAATTAATTCTCTTAATACTTGAATATGGTCCACTGTACTGAATCCACTTCGAAATCCAGCTTGTTCTCTTGGTTGAGCTGCATCTAATTTTTTCTGCAGGCGATGTGTTAGCACTTTTGTGAAGATTTTATAAATAGCAGGTAACAAGCTAATTGGTCGGTAATTTTTTAAATCCTCTTTATCACCTTTTTTATGCAAAAGAATTACTGTTGCAGAATCCCATTGGTTTGGTATGTTACCACTGTTGAGGCATTTGGTAAAGAATTTTGCGAGTATGTCTTCTACATGTTCTCCAGCTTCTTTTAAGATATCTAATGTAATGCCATCATCGCCAGGGGATCTTCCTTTCTTCATACTTTTTATTGCAAATGCTACTTCTTCTTTTAAGATTTTAGGAGCTGTTCCTTCGACTATCTCAGAGTCTTCGTTTAATCCACTGTTTCCCTCATACAGCTTTCTGTAGAATTCTTCAACTCTTCTAAGTATTTCTTCCCTATTTCTTGTTACAGTGCCATCCTCTCCTTTTAATGCAATGATGTGTTTCTTCCCAATAGACAAACTCCCTTTAACAACCCTAAGGCTCTTGTTGCTTTCAATGGCCTTCCTTACTAACTCACAATTGAATTTTCTTATATCTTCTTTCATGTTTTTGCGCAAAGTTTTGCAAAGTTCTACATACTCGATCTTGCGACTGGTATTTTGATTGTCCACCTTCATAAGTCTTCGCCTTTTCATGAGTTGTTTCGTCTTCTCAGATAATTTGCTATTCTGCTTTTTACATATTACACCACCAATTTCCCCAGCAGTTTCAATTATTGTCTTAACAATGTTTTCATTTGCTTCTGAGATGTCAACTTCTTCAATAAGTCCTTCCAGTGCAGAAAAGCGATTTTTTAATTCCAACTTGAATGCCTCAGTATTTTCTTTTAATTTCTTTAAATCCACCCTCTTACATACTTGTTTCCTAATGAGCTTCTGCCTTTCTAGTTTAGTATTTAAGTGCATTTTACATCTCACCATTCGATGATCACTTCCAGTATTAAATCTGTTCAGTACGCTGCAATCTTCAATAATTGATTTCTTGTTTGCCAGGATATAGTCAATTTCACTAGTTCCCCCATTTGGGTGTTTCCATGTCCATTTTCTTTGCGGTTTCTTCTTAAAAAATGAATTCATGATGCTAAGATTTTCAGCTTCTGCAAATTCGATGAGTTGATCGCCACGTTCATTCCTTTCCCCATATCCGTATTTACCAACCGATGTCTCTCCTTGTTCCTGTTGTCCAATTCTTGCATTGAAATCCCCCATGATGAGCTTGATATGTTGTTTCCCTTTGGTGTGTAACTCTTTGATTTCTTCATAGAATTCTTCAACCTCCTCGTCGGTATGGCTTGACGTTGGTGCATATGCTTGTACTATCTGAAGTTGGTATCGCTGGGTTAGTTGAACAACGAGCCTCGCTGCTCGATCTGACGTGCTTTCGACTTCAAGAAGGTAGTCTTTAATTCTTTTGTTGATTAAGAAGCCAACACCACTTGTTCTTCCAGTTTCCGTTCCTCTATAATAAAACAAATGTCCACTTTTAAGTTCCACCAACTCTTCACCTTTTCTTCTAACTTCACTGAGTCCTACAATGTCCCATTTGATCTTGTCTAGTTCCTCTTCCAATTCCTGAAGTTTTGCTTCAGAAGCAAGGGATCGTCCATTAAACGTAGCCAAGGTCAATAACAAACGGCAGCCTGGGCCATTCCAGTGATTCTTAGCACCCCCTGCTTTCATGCCACACTGACCGCTGCCTTGATCAGGAGCACTCCAGCACCTGGAGACTAGGGGCCATGGTTTCTGGTGTGTCAACATAATGGAGGAATTAGCCATAATTTCACCACGCTGGCTAGACGGGTTGGTGAATTAGCCCTCCCCTTCCGCCTTTCTATCCGTGCAGCAAATATTAATTTGCCACATAAATAGAAAGCTCAGCCTGCACCACTTGAAGGCGGGGTAGGACACTAGGTTACTGGCCTGGCCGGTTCCACACATCGTCACATACGTTCAGCGTGTGGGTCTCCTTCCAGTTAGATACCAGCAACCCTTTTGCAGGCCATATATATATATATATATATATATATATTTACGTTTATATATTATTTAAATGTTGTATAAAATGGTTAAAATTTTGAGAAAATTTTTTATTGACAAATTTCTACAAAAGTGTGTGTGTGTATAATGTTTATATTGTTTGTTATGTTTATTTTCGGCAGACTATTGGCGCCAAAAATCTACATAATATACGTAAAATGCACATTTTAAGTAATTAAATTAAACAAGTGAGTGTATATGTCTAATACTATATTTTCTTGATTAAATATATATATATATATATATATATATATATATATAATGTGTGTGATAATATAAGTATAATATAAGTAATAATAAGTCTTTTATACAACAACAAACAACAACATCATCATCCCAATATTTTAAGCACTTTGTGTCATAAAATTTTACTTATTTGTATTCCTTTTCAATTTAGTTTAAAAAAATATCTCTTTTCTTTTATTATCACAGTGCGTGAAAAAGTATATAGACAACATATTATGAATATAGACAACATAGGATGGAAATACTTTATTTTCATTTTATCAAAATGAACTTTTTGATATTTATGAGCTATAATATCACATTTTACAATAACATCTACAAAACATAAAACAACAAATATGAAACTTACAAAAGTTGACCTCATAAAAATTATCACGAAAGAAATATAGAAAAAGTATAAGGACATATTCTAAATTACATATGATTTCTCTTAATAATCAAGAAAACAATCTTTGTTTTCAATTACTTGAATAAGCTGGGAAGTCATCGATGCTGAAAATTCTTTTAAAGTGTCTATGGTAATGTTATTCCAAGCTTGTTCGATAGCTAATACAAGATCCGGTTTACACTGATATTGTGTGCCATTTCTATAAACTTCTCAGGCTAGAAGGCCCCATAAATTTTCTATAGGATTCATATCTGGACTCCTCGCCAGCCAATCAAGTAAATTTACTGAATTGGCTTCAAACAAGAGTTTTGCACTCTTAGAAACGCGTATGGCAGCGTTATCCTGTTGGAAAAAATAGTCACCTGGAGTCATTAGTGGGGCCTCAGGTAACAAATTTTCACCTAACGTATTTGTCAGAGTTCATTTTGTAGTTGATAAAGACTATTGGAGTGGTTCCGTTTGCTGCAAAAGCGCCCCAAATCATTACTATGTCCCCACCGTTTTGACGTTTGGAAAAAACTTCTTTGGTTTTACGCAGATTATACCAAAAATAACGAAAACTATCTGGCCCATCGAGGTTGAATTTTTTTTCGTCCAAAAATATTTCATCATCCCATTGTGGACGGGGAGAGGAAAGTATTTTTTTGCAGAGTCCAGTCTTCTTTCCTTACGTTGCTTTGTACAAGGCGAACGTAACATTAACTTTCCATACCAAATATTCGGATGTTTATTCAAAACATTTTGAACTGTTCGTGTGGAACATGGTAAATCCAAATTTCTTCGAACTTCATTTGTAGTTTCTTTTTTCTCGCAAGCTTTTCTTACAACTATTCTTTTCTGTCGATGCATTAGAATTTCTGGTCTTCCTGTTAGTTTATTCATTCCATACATTTCAAATTCTTTTAGAAAATTATAAACTACACTTTTAGATCTTTTAATTTTTTTCGAAATTTCATGGCCACTCAATCCAGATTCTTTAAAAGCAAAAATTTTCCCTTTTTCAAGGTCAGAAAAGTGAGTTCCTTTTGGCATCGTACAAAAATCGTGCAGAAATGAGGCAAATGTGAATTTTGTTTAGAAACCCAGTCTTTATATTTGAAATGGTCATTTTATGTTTTCAAATATGCAAACTTTACTATAATTTTAGATGAAAAATCAGTTGTCCTCATATTTTTTTCCAAGATCATATGGGTTTAAAATTCACAAAGTAGATTTATACCTATCTATTTTTGGAAAGTTTAACTAATTTACATGAAAAATAACTTAATTTTATCATGTTTTTCCCTAAGAAATTTGCATACGTTTCCGTCTAAAAGATTTCTAGATTTGGCGGGTTTTCGCTTGTCCTTATACTTTTTTCGCGAACTGTATGTAAAACAAGTTAGCGTTGATTTTTTTTTATGCTGACATACGGAAATTAATTTAAAATTTTTAAAGCATATTTAAATTTAAATTTTTTATATTTATTATTATCTTTGAATATAACATATTTATATCAGTTACTACTTATGCGAACGTGAAAATACAATTTTTGTAAATTCCCCAAGCTTGAAATGAAGGGCATAACCAATTTTAACAACTTAGGCATTTGTTTGTTTATTTTGTGGTTTTACGGCTCAAAGACTACAGTGGTCATGCTGCGCCGGGACCTACTGTTTTCCGAGGAATCCGAACCTCTTAAGGCCTAGGGAACCAAACCCCGGACTACAGTGAGCAGTGCGATCTTTATGAGATCTCTGAGTAAGCGTTCTTTGCACTGTTGGGAGTCGAACCCGGATTAACAGCGCACTAGGCGAACGTGTTACCACACTACGCCACCGCATAGCCCATGATTAATTTGCGTAAATTAATATATATGCCATTCCAATCGAAATCAAAATTTTTTATGAAGAAATAATGAGCTGTATAAAGAATATGGGCACAGCCAACACAGTTTTTGTTTACGTGTACTAATCAAAGCTTGAGTGTCAGCAAATATTCTGGCGAATTTCTGTTTAGAAGACAGAAATTATTAGATTTGGTGCTTCGTTTCTGAATATTCATTAATTCTCTTTTATTTTCCAAAAAGATATATCCTTCGTTCGATTTTGAAAATCTACTTTTGGCAGAAATGTTTGACTTTTAAAATCAGTTTTTCAGTTTAAAGTTTTGAATTCGCAAGATTCGTCTGTCAATCCACGAATTTTATGGCCAAGTTGGATCCATCGCCAAGAGTTACGCGAGATTCAAAATGTGAATAATTTTTGAAAGACTTGAACTCTCCTTTTTTTCAAATGCAGGAGACAAACATTTCCGAAACGAACCTTGTGCATAAATTAACCGAATATTCAAATCTTTTGAAAATGCCAATGTAGAATGAAAGGGAATTTGCATTTAAACTGCACAATTCTATCTCGAACCTCACTTCTGCCAAAACCGAATGCCCCTAGCCAGTGGCAGGAATAAAGAAAAAAGCACTAAACCTACGCTTCTGTCGTGAATTTATCTTCAATTCAGTTATTACGTGACTTTCAAAGTACGACTTTTCCGATAAATTTCTCCAAATGATTTTTTTTTATTTGGTCCAAAATGGCCATATTAGAATTAGCTTTGCGCATTCATACATCAGCTGCAAATATTCTGGGAATGCTAGAATCTTTTGGAAATCTACATCTATATCTGCGTATTCGTATGATACGTATTTTTCCATGATCCATCATCGCATCTGCAGAAGTGACTTCGAGTTTTATTTGTCGTGAATGAATCCTGGAGGCATTGGCCATACGCTTATCACCCTCATAGGTTGACAATTTGTCCGCCCATCCGTTTCAATCGTTTGTACATAAGTTAACGGAGTTCGGTCTCAGTTCTGGTGGCGTGCGGATGTCTGTTCTCTGCTGTCCGGGCTGGCGGGTGTTGGTTCCGGCTCGCTTAAGACGGAGTGACTGGGATATTCACCAGGCCGCTGAATTGCGGTGGATTAATGTCTGTTTGTGCTATTCTGGAACCGAGCTCCGCCTTTTCCTCGCGGATCGGTCTTTGCTTCCGTGATCGGGCGATCGTCCTTTGTTCTGCTTCGGGCTGCTAGGCCACCGTCTCCTCCTTTTGCGAAGACCACCGACTGGGAAAGCGTCACGGTCAGCGGATGAGATTCTTCCTCGGCGGCACATTGCGGGATGGATGGCTGTTTGTTCGTTCTGGTTGCAGGGCCGGTTCGCACTTCCCCCCCGGCCGCTTCGCGGCGCCTCACCCACTCAACGGTGCCCAGTGGATTATCATTAATGGTTCCGGTAGACATTAAATGACAACACCAGTGGGATTGTGCGCCTTGTACGGATCGACAATCCCCACCACCCAATGCTTCCCAGTGCCTACATGGTCCACTGGCCGTCATAACATCTGACGTCAATACCTGTCTGGGATTACAGCGCCCCCTTAGGCGGCCACCCTTCTCATTAAAATCCATGCACGATAGGTCAAGTGAAGTCTATAAGTTAGCTGAAAACGTGTTTTACAGCAACTTTGAGCTAATAGTTACTGGCGTAGGTAGTTTCAAACGCTTTTACTAATATTTTTGCCCTGATTACTTTAAATATTTTGTTTATCATTAATCTTTCACATGGAGGCTTAAAGATCATAACGATCTTTATGCACAGTATATTAATATTTTTCATTACGTGTATTTATTAGCCATACAAACGTATGATTTGTATTTATAGAATCGACGTATGGAGACTCGAAATGAGAGACAGAAACGTTAATACTTGTTGTATTGGAATAACAGAACAAAGTGTCCGTCCACTTGCATATGGCAAAATTTGAGAGAAATTTTTATTACTATTTTATGATATTGAGAGAAAACTTTGATCATGAATTGATCAAAGCCTAAATTTATTCTTTTTTGTTATCGTAATAATCGATGATAGTAATGATTGAAATTCTGGCCTGCCTTTCTTGCCCTTTTGATTTCTATCGATCTTATTTTTATTACTCTATGATTATTAATTTTATTAATCTTTCATACTTTTTTTATAATTTGTTAATTAAATTAAAAGCTTTTATTTCTTTTCCTTTCGTTTGCGAAGATACGAAATTTATTTATTTACTTTCTACTTCAAATTTAAAGAAGAAATTATCAAAGGTAATATGCGTCAAATTTTCAAAACGCAAAATTCCAGTTGCATTCATTTTCATGTAATTAATCAAAATTCAAGGTACACAAAACCAATTATACAATAATTTTTGCCACCCACGTTCATATAGCTCAAACTAGAGCTTTTTTTATATTTGGAGAAAAAGAGGCGCCGTCCTCATCCTGGATTCGAACCAGGGTCCCCGCGTTGAGCCCGCGGTGTCTTGACCTACTAGACGAATGAGGACAAGAACAAACGCATTTTTCTCCGTATATGAGGATGTAAGATATTATTACCCTTCACAGGGATAACACAATTGCCAAATAATGGTCAACACAGAAAAGCCTCCTGGGCGAGATTTTTTGTGAGTTTATATAATAATAATATATAATAAATTCCCCCTAGGAAAACTCACAAAAGTCTCGCCCCAGAAGCTTTTCTGTGTTGACCATTATTTGGCAATTGTGTTATCCCTGTGAAGGGTAATAATATCTTACATACACAAAACCCATTATCAAAATACATGTATCGCATCCAAATTCTAGCTAGTGGAAATTTTTCGCTAGATTCTAAAATTTACTAATTAAATAATTAAAAGTTAACATTTTTTTATCTTTTTTCCTGCAGAATGAAACATTCGCAAAACTACTTTTTAAAATAATTTGAAAGATTCAAAGTTGCTTACAAAAAAACAAACAAATAAGTAATTTCAAATAACCTTAAAACTTTCGTCCACGGAAATACAACTGGTTTCAGTTCCCCGAAACGGACCTCAGTTGCGTCTCCATTCCGTCTCCATGCATTCCATTCATGCTCAATAGGGTTTATATACGGAGACTTCGACAGCCGCTGCATTCGCTGGATATATCCCCACTTTGAAAAATATATCGGCAAGTTGAGATTCAGGTTCTCACCTGCGAATGAGAATTACAAACCCACGAGGTTCCACTATGTCATCTGTGTACCTCTTACCAGTAACGAAACCTCTGTCGAAGATTAGGAATTCTGAGTGCCCGTGCCATGACGCCATCAGCTGGCATCATGGCACGGGAGCGGCATCAAGGACAGGTGCACCACCTCCAAATTGGTACCCCTCCTTGATGTTATGTTGATGTAGCCTATTCTCTCCACAAACTGATGAAACGGTGATTAGTTCGCAATCTGATTTCAGACTTTTTTTCGGTAAATAGAGCATTGCTCCATTGATTTAGAGTCCAGTTCCGGTATTCTTGACTCCATTATAAACGCGCATGCGCCGTAGTGAACAGAAGAAGATCTGTTGGACGTCTGACGTACAAAGCACTTTCCTTAAGCCTCCTGTAAAGAGTTTTCTGTAGGCAGGTACTCTTGTGGCGACTCTCAGCTCTCGCGGAATTCCCTTGCAGACATGGTTTCGGGACATCTTGCAGATACTGAAAGATACGGTTCTGCCTAGAGCTTACAACTGCTGGACGACCTCTTACTGGTTACCGTCTGATGTTTCTAGTCTTTCTGGAACCACCTCCACAATTTGGAGGTTAGGCATTATGGCGCACACCTTGTGTGCTTTAAAAACTTCTGCGACCGACCTTATTCTACCATTTCGATAATTTTAGCTTTCAAAAAAGGCTAACTTTATCCTATAATTAGTTCCTGCTGAACTATTATAACAGAATGTTTCGCGATGATTGCAAGAAACTGGAATATGCAAAATACACACTAAATTTGCTCATGTGGTATCAACTAATAAAAATTACAAATGTACCACAATTAGATTACGGTCTAGTTTGAATAATCTGCAAGCAAATATTGTTGTAAGATAGTATTACCCTGCTCCAGGACAACACAATTGCCAAACAATGGTTAACATACAAAGTCACCTGGATGAATATTTTGTTAGGTCACTTGGGAGGATTTATTACACAATAATTTTCAGCACCCACGTATAAATAGCTCAAACTAGAGCTTTTTTGTTTTAGGAAAAAAAAGAGACGCCGTCCCCATTCTGGATGGGTCCTGGAACTCTGGATAGGGTCTCTTTTTCTCCTAAAAACAAAAAGCTGTAGCTTGAGCTACTTATTCATGGGTGAGAAAAATTATCCTCATTCTGGATGGCGACGGCGTCTCTTTTTCTCCTAAAAGCAAAACAGTTGTAGTTTGAATTACTTATACGTAGGTGAGAAAAATTATCCTCATCCTGGATGGCGACGGCGTCTCTTTTTCTCCTAAAATCAAAAGACCTTTAGCTTGAGCTACTTATACGTGGGTGCCGAAAATTATTTTACAAACATTTATTGTTTTGTTTGTGTAAACACCTTATTTTTTCATACTTCTTACGAATGATACTTAACTTTTGGATAAGAGTGTGTTAGGAAAAGTTCGTGAATTATATGGATATGGAAGCCGAAGGAGCACAAAGCGAAGTGATATATGTAGAGTTCCTAAAACCCGAATAAGACATTGGATCGTCCGCGGAAACTATAGAGCTGTCACAGAGATTCCTACTGATCTATTTACCAGATGGCGCAAGGAGCTTTATAGCGTTTACGAAGATCTCTTTTAGCGTAGAATGACCTTGCTCCATTAAAAACCAAGCAACGAAGCTCTTAATCAGATATTGAGGAAAGCTGATATTTTTACATACAAACTAAAATTAAATACATTGTTTAGTACACTGTGGATCATATATTGCTCTACATATTTTTTTTTTTGTGTTGGTATATATTTGTTGTATTATCATTTAAATCTGAATATTAATGTACTTGCATGTAAAATACAAGAAAAAGGATATAAAATGAAATTTTACGAGGCATAAGTGCATCGTAAATCGTGCTCATACAGCTGGCTAATATCTTCGGGGAAAAAATGAGACTTCATCTAAAGAATGACGAGTTATTTATTTCGTGCTAAAAATTTTCAAGCTGCGCATTTCTTCAAATTTTAGAAAGAATAGATCTTTCTTTTTTTTCTGATCGAATCCTTAAAAAATTTTCTCAAAAAATTTTTCATTATATGTTTCAAAATTCACGGATAAGAAATGGCACTAAAGTGGTGCATTGGTAACCTGCGGTGTAGATTTTGGGTGCAAAATTTCGATGTTCGATTGGTAGATGGAAGTACTTCCCATGTTTTAGAGGGTGGAATGCTTAACTTTAAAGGGCGCAGTTCTCTCTTAGAGGGCGCAATTCTCCGGGCCCTGGCAACCCACGCTATGCCCCTGGTGGTAAGGCGTTCACTCATTGTGTGGTTTATCCCGACTTTGGCGCCAAATTGGGCCAAAAAAAACTTTATAGACCGTAGTCCAGGGGTTGGTTTCCTAGGCCTGAGGAGGTTCGGATTCCTCGGAAAACTTCAGGCCTGCAGCAACATGACCCTTGCTGTCCTTGCGCCCTAGAATTCATGAATAATAATCACGAATGGAGGTTCATTGATGTTTGGCCTTGCTCCATAAAAATACAACCAACCGTTGATGTTGTCTTAGAAAACCAAACCTGCATCAGCAGTTAATGCAGATTCCAATAATGAATTCGTTATCCACATTCCATAAATAAATTCGGAAAATTATTAATTTTTGTGTCTTATGGCGCAAGGACGGCAAAGGTCATGCTGCTTCTTGACCTATGGTTCTCCGAGTAATCCAGACCACTTCTCCCAAGAGAATAAAACCCCGAACTACGATGGGTAAAACAGTGAGCGATCCACGATAATATTAGGAATCATACCTGGATTAGTGATATGACACAAGAATACGTTGCCACCACTGCAGGCGTTCTAACTCTTTCACTAAATGAATGAGTGGAAGGTTTTACCCATCTACTATGAATGAACTTTCTCGTTCACTGAGTCAGTCATGGAGTTAACACATTATGCCACACTAGGTTAGGGGACCTAGGTCTTTCCTAGGAATCTGAAATTCTTAAAACCTAGGGCACTAACGCAGTTTAGGAGCCCGCAATTTGATTAACTGGACGCACTTGTTACTACTGAGCCACTGCAGGAACATATTAATTAATTTAATTAATGAATTATGCCATATAGTTATCGAAAAGCAAACTCAGAAATCAATAACCGCAAAAAAAAAAAGCAGCATTGTGTTACCTAGAATACATTAACAATTTTGGCAGTCGTGGTTTGAGATGTTGGACAGAGCGTGTCGACGTATTTCGGAGAGACGTTGCCGCCCTTCTTCAAAAATCGGCTGAAGTGAATTCAAAAGGCTTCCAGCGAACCAAATGCAATGGCAACATTTTGTTCGTCTGGGGTTCACTCCAGCCGACACCTGACGAAAGACAGCGTCTGAATACATGAATACGCTTTATCTAAAACTTGTCTTCGCGCGATTGCAGAAGAAGCCGCAATTATTTATACTTATGGCTTCAATTGTTATAGATATATATAAGCCATCGGTGGAAAAATTGCAAGCGTTTCATACCATTGGCGTACAAACCTGGGTCTTCTCAGTGATAGACAAACGCGATGCCTCGACATCGTGGCATCCCAGGGTTCTGCAATGGCTCTCCAAGGGTTCTACAAGTACAGTAGGGCCTGTCTAAAGTGACCGCCTTTGTGACTGTGGACTGCAATGATCACATGTGGTCATTATACATGACAGACTTTGGCACAGGCACAATTAAGTCCCTACCAGTTCTCTCTTATAAAAAGTGGTCAATTTAGCAAGGTGGTCGCTTTACCGGGTTCCGCTGTAATTTGTAAACCATCGCTTATAATTCCCAAAAAATCCGCAATTTCTACAATTTTCCCCAATAACTGCCAGTGCCGTGTTTCCCAACGGGCTATACTAAGCTATAGACTGGGCCTGCAAAATTTCGTGAATTGAGTCTGATGTAACAAAAATATATACCACACGATGATATAATCAGATGTTTTGCCGAGAAGAAAGCTAGACGTCATGCTTTCCATTTAAATTCCAGTGCTTGATAGGCCCTTTTATTTTTTGCTAAAATTAAAATTTATTTCAATAAAATTGAATTTGATTTATTATATACCAAGAAGAGATAATACTTCAATATAAGTTAATATTGTTTAATGTTTATTTCTCAATTTGTGAGTGTTTTTCAACGTATTTATTGTCAATGCAAAAGTTTTTGGCGTATATTGAATGTAACAATTTTTATGTTCCTACTGCTGATTGGGCGGCACGGGTAGGACGGGGCGGCAGAAATAGCCTAAGGGCGACAAAATGGTAAATCCGTCCATGACAATAACCATTTAGAGGTAATGATAATAAGTAACTACAGATAATTAATGAATAACAGAGAATTAACTACTAACCGATATCCAGGAACAATAGAAATATATTACAGTGGAACCTGATAAAGTGATCACCTGGAAAAAGCGACCACTTTTTATGAGAGAGAATTTGCAGAGACCTAGTCTTGCCTATACCAAAGTCTGCCGAGTATAGTAACCATCTCTCTGTGGTGACCATTGCTGCCCAATTCCAAAGGTGGTCCCTTTAGGCAGGCTCTACTGTACTTACATTTTATATTCAAGTATTTATCGCTTATTTTTATATTCATGTCCGGGCAGTGATACCTAATGCTCCTTCAGGTTTTTCTTAAATATAGTAAAACCTGCCTAAAGTGACCACCTTTAGGAATGGACTTCAATGGTCACCATAGACAGGTGGCCACAATACACGACAGACTTTGGTATAGGCAAGACTAAGTCACTACCATTTCTCTCCCTTATAAAAACTGTTCATTTTATTTAGTTGGTCACTTTACCAAAGTGGTCGCATTACAAGATTCCGCTGTATTTATAGAGAGGTTAAGTGTGCCAGGTATATGGTAAGAAAACAGTTCCGTGGGATTAAAAGTTTGAGTTTAAGCTTTCTGACGAGTCGACAGCAGTCCTTCATTAAGAGTATCGTCATCATATTTAACCTTTATATATCCACTGTTAAACGAAAGTCTCTCGAAATAATTTCTACACAAGTCCATCTTGAACAAGTCGTCGCCATATGACCTCAACTTGCCTTCTTATTCCATCTTCTTGTCTAGTTTGAAGTCATTTCGTCGGTCTTTTATGATCTTCTGGAATCTAGTTTAGAAAGTCGGTTGTTCGTCTGTGGTCAGTTCTTCTTGCGATGTGCCCAAGCCATTGCCATTGCAGTTTTCTTCGCATTAGCAGCGATGTCGCCTACTCTTATTTCCTCTCTCTCTAATCAAAGAAATTCTTTTACGATTCCTTTTAGTCCCACCCATAAAGGGTACATTGGATTCCCTTCATCGTAACTTCACCCCGACAAAGTACTGCTGCTAAAGCATTCGAAAGTTGGGTGATCTTTTGCTCCTTTACTAGTGCTTAATCTTTCGTAACGTAAATTTCTTCATTAGTACTTCTTAATTTTGTTCCAATAATTCCGAATTCGTCTATTTAACGCAAAATTTCTCTTGAAAGCATCCTTATTTATTGCCATTCTATTATCTTATTATAACAAAAATAAATTCTTTTTGTCACAATTTTTCCTACAATTCTAAATACAATACAAAATTTTCAAACACAAAATAATATCCTTCCAAACGCTATTTATACGCTATATTTAATATGTTTATTTCTATGTTTAATGATTAAAGCCATTTAACAAAAATAAAATTTATAATATATATATAATCTTGTAATTATATCTATCCTGTTATTATAATATCCTTTAATATAATTATTATAGAACTATATGTATATAATCATTTTTGCATCTTGTCGAAAATTTGTGAACATAAAAAATATCTACATAAATTTTTTTTCATCACATTAAATTAATTTAGTTCTTTAAGGAACACTAAACCTATATTTTAAGGCTGCAACTTCCCTTCATTAAAACTTACCATTTTATCTTTCATTATTTAGCGATATCTTTACGATTTTAATTAATTAAAAACAGTTTTCTGATCTTCGTTTCACCCTAGTGCGTTTCATTGGATAATTTATTAGCTATGAATAAAATAATTAAGCTTTTTTGCCTTTCAATGACATCAAACTTAAAAATTTTTAACATCGATAGAAAGTTTCGCCTCAATAAATAGAAATTTTTCAAAATTAAAGTTTTACATTTTGACAAATTAATAACTAAAATAAAATTCAAATTTTTATGTAAGCGTACATTTATTTTGCTTTAATTCTGGCACGGATTAATTAATCCAACAATTAATCTATTTTAATTTTTCTGTGTTTTCCTTTCCTAATGAATAAGAATTATATATGTATTACGTCGAATTTCGAGTTAATAAAATTTAAGCCTTAGCTAAGCCAAAGCAGTATATATATATATGTAATTAAAATTATCGATTTTTTTTTAATAATAATGGTAATAACGATAACTATATATCGTATTAAGTTAAAAAAAGAAATCCAACTTAATTTCTAAAATAACAAATAATTATCTGTAAATGAATTCGCGGTTTCATTTGGCTTTATTTATAAAATATTTAGTGTATCTCTTTTTCTCTCTATATATATATCCCTCTATCTCTCCTTTTCTTTCTTACCGTCTCTATATCGTAAACGATATATCGCTGTTCGAAAATTACACGATATAGCTGTAAGTACAACTGTATATACCTATCTCTGTCCAGTCGTCATCGAAAAAAGCTGACTCGTCAACCAACGCCTGATTTACGTATAGGACAGGGAGGTTCTAAGACTAGAGTCCTACAATTTTAGAGTCCTACAGAGACCTGTTATTTAAGTTTAAGCGTTATCATAACTCTGCTTATTTTTGGGGTTAATTTTTTTTAATGTTGATTTTTTGGGGCTTCCTGTTAAATTTTTGAGGCTCCCTCCTATCTTTCCGGCCTAAGGCCTATAATGACCTTCATTCTGCACTGTTTGTAATGATTCATATCCAGGATTGCCTTAATTTTTATCAAAACAATAGATCCTTTAAATGAACGATGACCCATCATATCGTTCCAAAGTAATATGTTTGCAAAAGGAGGATTTTGATGATCCGATTACATTCAAATTGCTATTGGCCTTGACAGGTTTGACGTACAGGTGTACTAGATCGTTCATTCAACGAATGAATGAACGGTTTTTTCCATCCGTCATAGAAGATAAGACTGGTTCAATGAGTCGGTCTTTGAACGATTTGACACAATGCCCCCACCGAAATCATTTGGAAATTCCTGGTTTTTTTTTCCAAAATCCAGAGAACTGTACTTTAAAATTCTAGACTCATAGGACGCAATAACACCCCGTCCTCTTCAGCATCTTACCCACGATTATATGTATGGTATTATTGCGCCACGACGTACAGTTTGCCGCAAGTGCAGAAGTTGGAGAAAGAGCTGCAAATTATCAATTTGGTATGCATAATAAATTATCATATAGATATATAGAACAACAATTATGTCATATGTAAGAAAAGGGATTACACAACATCCAGATTTTTTCTGCCCCTTTATTTTAAATTTACGTTATTCCTGTTTTTTATCGCCTTCGAAAATAAATGGCTCGAATTTGTTTGCAATGTGTTGAGATTGCTCTGTTCAATGGTTAATAAACGATAGAGAACAGTCCCCTTTATTTTAAAACACAACCCTTGTTATAAAATAGAAATGGCATTCAAACAGTGAATAATCTGCGACATTTTATTGATTAAACGAAGATTTATAATTAAAATTTGTTTAATCGTAAACAAACTTCTAATTAAACGAAATTTAAATGGAACAGGTTTGCTCTCTAGAGATGTGGTAGGCCAAAGAATTAAAATGTTCTCTTTTGAATCAGACATTTTAATTTTTGTCGTGTTATTTAAGATAATATTTAATTATTATATCATTTATTGAACCAATGTTTATATTAAATTGATTTCCATATAGTAATCATTATGCAAAGGGAAATAATTGACACACGCATTTATATATATATATATATATATATATTAGAAATAAAATACAGGGTACCAGGGAGGAAATTTACATGCAAAAGAATTTCCCCAACATTAGGTACCCACAGTACAGGTTTCTCATTGGTCCCTATTGGGGTTCTTCCATGATTCTATTGGAGGCCTCCCATTGGTTCTCATTGGGTTTTCCCATTCTGCGGGACTACTCTGATGAAGGGTTTTCCAGAAATTTCAAGTATAAAAAAGAGACAGAAACATAACATCGTCATTACTCCTGATGAAGGACTGCTGCTGATGCGTCCGAAAGCTTGGGTGATCTTTTTCATTGCTATTTTACCAGTGTTTAACCTTTTGTATGTAAATATTATGTTTATGTATATATTAATTAATATTTATTTTATTTGGGTGCATATAGGCAAAGTTTTCTGCGATACTACTGATATGTTTAGACTATTTTCACCGTTTCATACTTTCTTCAAATTGCTCCCACAAAACGGAGTTTTGCGAGTTTCAAACAGAATATCATTATTTATTGCATCTTGTTTGATTATTGCGGTTGAAAAATGCCTCAAAGTTAAGATAACATAAATGAATTAAGAGATATGTAGATTCACACTGCAAAAGCTAAATAAACAATTGATATCTGTTGCAACATACTCACAATGCTCTTTCCTTATTTGCTTAAATATTAAAGTCAAACATAAATCGTTCTTCAACAAGACATCGCATGGCGGAAAATAATGCGTCCAGAGAACGATTCGGTAAAAAAAAAAGGAAATGAAGGAACGTATGTCAATTGTTGTTTTAAAAATAAACTTTCAAGACAATAAAACGCCCAAACGAAATCGGGCTAACGTCATTGGTACACAAGTATATCGTCGCTGAGACCATTCAAAAGCGTTAAGACCCGCAATAACCCAATAAAGGCGAAACGAAAAGAAAGGAAGTAATGGAGATGTTTTCTCCCGACATAATGCCCTAAAAAAAGCGCGGGAAACTTCCCCATCTTTCCCGCGACATTAAAAATTGAAAAAAGGGCTTATCAAGAAAAAGTTACGACTTCCGTAACTACCGGAGTTGTCGCTCTTAAAGTGGTCCATTGATAGCGTCAAGTACCGTACGTGGAGCAAATTACCACAGCTATTGACATTTATGGAGTGGAAGATTCCGAAATTCGACTCGCCCGCAATGGTCGATTCCTCGCGGCCATTTTAACCGAGAGTTGCTAAAGGTAATGTCCGCCTCAGTGTTATTCGCCGTAATTTTTTATTACCTTCCTGGGGCGTCAGCCATCTAGAATTATTGAGAGTGTTTGGGTTTGTTTCATTACTTTGCTAATTGAAGTATCTCTAATTGCGACGTTAGTTTCCGTATCTCTCTACTAGTTAACGTTAGTTCGAATGTCCTTATTTACCAAACGCCTTTGAGCACACTGAGGACCCAATTCTTTAGAACATCACTAACAACCTAATTATCCATGACATTTTTATTGTCCGATTCTTCAAATTATTATTATTAATGATCTAATTTTTCAGAATATCAGTAACGCCATAATTCTTCAAAATATCGGTAATGGCATCATTTTTCAAAATATCAGTAATTGCATAATTCATCACAATATCAGTAATGTCATAATTCATCACAACATCAGTAATGTCATTATTCATCAAAATATTAGTAATGTTATAATTCTTCAAAATATCAGTAATGTCATAATTCATCAAAATATCATAATTCTTTAAAATATTAGTAATGTCATAATTCATCGAAGTATCAGTAATGCCATAATTCATCAAAATGTCATGAATATCATTGATAACCCTATTTACAGTATAAATATAAATAATGGCCAAATTCTTCGAAGCACTATTAATAGCATAATTATTCACGATAGAATTAGTATCACTATAATGTCCTAATCATTCATAAAAAAAATGAAAATCATCATAATGACCTAATTTTCCTGAATGTACTAGTATTGGTGACATAATTATTAATAAGATGATCAATATCACTATACTAAATTTTTCTGAGTTTAATAATTACTAAACACCCAATTGTTCACAAGATAAACATAAATAATGGCCTGATTATTCACAGTACCAATTATACAATTCTTTACAATGTTCAGTATAGTTATTGGTCTGAATTTTCAGATTATTTTTAACATTTTATATTCCTGAAAATGAATCGAATGTTTAAAATAAATGATTCAAAAATGTTTTTAAAAAAAGCAATTATCTATTTACAGTGACTTTTCTGTGGATCTGAATCGCTAAGAATGTTTAATTTGAGTGTCCCAAATCCCTTAATTTAATTTAGATGAATCGCTAAAAAAATGAATTAATGAAATTCAATGGCATCAATCAGTAGTACAATCTCATATCTTATTGGTATACAATTTGTTTATTCAAATAAATATATGGTGCTTGCAGTTTCGTCTTTGGCAGAAATAAACCTCCTTAAGTTAAATTTTTAAATAAATGAATTAATATTAACTTGTGTATAAATAAATTAATAATAATTTAAAGAAACGGTTTTTTTAATCAACTTTTTTAGGCGTAGTAATATTAATGCGGATGTTATGATGTGGTTAGATGGTGAAACGTTCGCAAAGAAAAGGAATGTTTTTTGTGTTCGGTGGGGCACGATCCCACGACCTCCCACTTGCCGGGCAGATACTCTACTGAGTTACGAACGACGAACATTTGATCCCTTACAAATATATTTGAAGACTATTTTCCTGTATTCTTCTAAAAATAATAATAATTATTTATAAATAAATTAATAACTTGTATGAAAATAAATTAAAAACTTAAGTGAAATGTTTAAAACTGCATGAAATAAATTAAAAACTTGTATGAAAATAAATTAAAACTTGTATGAAAATAAATTAAACTTGTATGAAAATAAATTAAAACGTATGAAAGAATGAAACTTCTGTATGAAAATAAATTAAAAATTGTATGAAAATAAATTAAAACTTGTATGAAAATAAATTAAAAACTCAGGCGAAAATAAATTTAAAACTTGTATACAATTAAAAACTTGTATGAAAATACAATAAAATTATAAGAAAATAAATTAAAAACTTGTATGAAAATAAATTAAAACTTGTATGAAAAATAAATTAAAACTTGTATGAAAATAAATTAATAACTTGTATGAAAATAAATTAAAAACTTTTATAAATTAATAACATGCATATAAATAAATAATAAATGCTATACAAATCAATTAAATATACCATGTATACAAATAAATTAAATATACCTTGTATACAAATAAATTAAATATATCTTGTATACAAATAAATTAATAACTTATATAAAAGTACATAAATAATTTGCATATAAATAAATTAATAATAAATTGTATATAAATACAATGTTACCTTCCAATAAGGGACACCCATGGGACCAGACATTTTGTCCCATAAAAGGAGGTGTCTCTTCTTCAGAGGTACATGTATGTTTATACGTATACAGTATAAAGAATTTAATAATAAATGTAATTAACATTAATTTTAAATACTTAAATGCTGTATAAATAAGTTAATATAATAGCATTTTAAGCTCGGTGTATTTAAATTTAAAAGTAATAAAACATGAAAATTTTTTAATTAATGAAAAAATTGAAATTTCAGCGAAGTGTATAAAACAGGCAATAAAGTTTGGTACTTAGAGAAATTTATTTGGAATAATCTGTCATATGAACTTATTTGGAAGCGTTTTTCTCCACATTAATGAATTTACTGATCATTTCGGGTCTCTCGCTGCCACCAACCTTTAAGATTTGAAACTTCGTAGTGTGCTTTTAGGCATCATTTAGTTTTTGATGTCAAACTTTTCTTCATCCACATCTTCGTCTTCCTTGCTTCGTCTCAATTGTACCAACCATTCTTTCCTAAACCTGTTTCCCTTTCCCTCCCCTGCAGAATAGAAGTCACTGTTCCCTTATTACAAAGGACGATGCCAGAAGTCTACGGGATTTTGCCCACGGAGTTCTACAACAAATCAGACGCCAATCAACGCGTCTCACTGAGTAGATAAAAAATGTCAATAGACACAAAGCTGTCAGATCATGCGGTCACGAGTTAGAGGTCATAGAAGGTCACCCTATGAGGAGGATCTCCAATGTAATTAGGATTTTGTATATCGGCGTTCCACAACAAATCAGATGCCATTCGACGCGTCTCACTGAGTAGATAAAATATGTCAATGGGCGCAAAGCTGTCAGATCATGCAGTCACGAGTTATAGGTCACTAAGGAAGAGTGCCAATGTTATTAGGATTTTGTTTATCGGCGTTCTACAACAAATCAGGTGCCATTTGACGCGTCTCACAGAGTAGATAAAAAATGTCAATAGGCGCAAAGCTATCAGATCATGCAATCACAAGTTACAGGTCATAGAAAGTCATCGCATGAGGAGGATCTCCAATGTTATTGGGATTTTATCTATTGACGTTTGGCCAACAGCAGCTGAGTGGATAAAATACACCGGTTCCCATTATGAACACCGAAGTTAAGCACCACTCTGCGCGGTCATAGCTACAGAGGGTGACCTCTTTAGAGTAGACTGTGTTACACTGTTGGCGTAATCTCAACTCGTAGATTTGCGGTAAAAACTGTAATAAACGAGTAGTCAGTGAGTTTTCTCATGATTCTGACGGGCTAGCTGAACTTAAGTTTTCCTGGTTTTCTCAGTCGCATAAATATGAACTAGTTTCCATAGAAAATATCCTCCAGGAAGGTATTGTACCCAAAATTTGTCTCAGGTAACTAGTTTACTGCTATTCTGTGACCTAAATCATTCAATAGCAGTGTTGTTCAGCTGAATTCACTCCCCCTCTATGAGAGTAATCTCACCTATACCGATTCACTGACCACCTACCTGAGCCCCGCTGGCAATCTCAGACTGAGCTGGAGACTGTAGCATATTTGTCGATGGTCGGCCTCTACCGAACTGAGCAACGTGGGTTTTATTTGAGAGGATACCACCCGAAACCCTGCGATGCTTATCATCTGCCATAACCTCATAAATGATTTCCGTGACTCTTAGCCGGACATGGCCCATTGCCCGCCGTCACCACGAGGAGGTGGTCTCGATGACAGGTGACCATTCTTCTTAAAAACGGCATTAACATGCATATTGTAGCATGAGATCTTTTAAATGATGGAAAGAACGATGAAGCTAATGATAGTGAAAACGTTATTACAATAGTATTTTTCACTCAGTGAAATACGTCGAATGACGCCTGATTTGTTACGAAACACCGATTGACAAAATCCCAATAACATTGGAGATCCTCCTCATAGGGTGACATGCCATGACCTTTAACTCGTGACTGCATAATCTGACAGCTTTATGAATACTGGCTTCTTTTTTTTTTATCTACTCAGTAAGACGCGTCGAATGGCATCTGATTTGTTGTGGAACGCCGATAAACAAAATCATAATAACATTGGCCCTTTTCCTTAGTAATCTGTAACTCGTGACTGCGTGATCTGACAGCTTTGCGCCTATTGACGTTTTTTATCTGCTCAGTGAGACGCGTCAAATGTCATTTGATTTGTTGTGGAATGCCGATAAAAAAATCCTTATAACATTGACCCTCTTCCTTAGTGACCTGTAACTCGTGACTGCATGATCTGACAGCTTTGCGCCCATGACATTTTTTATCTACTCAGTGAGATGCTTCGAATAGCATTTGATTTGTTGTGGAACGCTCATAGGCCAATTTTGGCATCCTCCTTTTCCATTACTTATCAAAACGTTGCCAACAAAAGAATTTCTGTCTCCCTTTTTCCCGTATTGGATACTTTCTCCTGTGTTCCTTAAATAGGGTGTCCCTTTCTTAGAGGTGAAAACATTATGGCCCCTATTCAAAGGGTTGGGACCAAAGAATCCCTTAAATAGACTTATCCCTCACGCAAGGTTCCACTGTACTTGTATATTGTCACTGAAGAAAATTTTATTTTAAAATTAAAATTAGCTATAGCGTCATTTCTCCCACCTTTTTTTGCTTGAGGCGTTTTATTTTCTTTCTTTTTTTTATGTTTCTAATTTTCCATTTTGTTTTTCATTTTTAATATTTTTATATTAAAATGGTTTTTCTATGTACCTTTCTAACCCTAGCAATATCTACGAAAATTTCAAAAGAAAACTTTGAAATATTTTGCCTTTCAAATTTACGTAATTAATAAACTTCTTGTTATGTTTGCTTATTGAGTATGACGTATTGAAGGGAATTCTAAATGTTTCTGCACCTTTTATCTTGCTATAACCTCATTTTGCGATTGAAAATTGCAACAAATATATTACATATATACAAAGTGGAAAACCAAAAACATCTATTCATCCCATCCTCTCATTATACGAAATCTTTGTAAACGAGATGTTTGTAGAGATTATCAATTAGTTATGAATGTATATTAAATATGTATATCTACGTCTTCCCTTTCATCTATTTCTCTCCAAAAATCACTTCGAAATTAAAATTCGCGATGTGCCAGAGTCAATAAAACATCTCACCACGATTTTTTCAATTTGAATTTAACTTATTATGCAAAATGTTAGCAAACAAGAAGTTCGCAAATAATGTCAATAGAAATTTTACTTCCACTTACATATTGATACTTATATTTCTCAGCTTTCTCTTTGGTTTTTCTACGCTCATTAATCCCAGTCATGTGAAACGTTCTTCGCCTTTGAATTCACGGTGTTTTGAATCCCAAAAAGTTTTCTAAACATAAATATTTACCTTCCTATTTTCTCTTTCGCTTTCGCTCTTCGAAATAAGGAGCCACTAAGAGCATTTTTCTTTTGAAGAATGCATTAAAAACCCTTTTCCGCTTTTTCCAAAACATGCGATTTTTCTTTTTCCTTCCATAATTTTTTTAATAGAACTTCTCTCCCATGAAGGGGAAAAAGCATGCATCTCGTTTTAAAATTCTGAAACCCTTTTTGAGGGAAAGCGTAATTTTTTTGTTCCTTGTTTAATTTCCGCGTTGCTGATCAAATATAAATAAAATTATCATGTTTCAAGAAAATATTCTAAATTTTTTCAAAGGACAAAAATCAAGGCCTTTTCTTCATCGACAAACTATATGTAAGATGACTCGAAATACAGTGAAAATCGGTTATAACGACCTCCAAGGTACCGTGCAATTTCGATCGTTATACGCGATATCTTTTTCAAATCATAGTATAGTAATACGCTTTAGGCTTTTGTAAATC
>QLNU02013614.1:7131846-7175027 GCA_006491805.2 Dysdera silvatica
GAAATGACGTCACGGTGCCAATCTTTTCCGCATGCCCATCTTCTCCCTACTCACCCTATCTCAATATAGAGCTTTTTTTTTGTTTTGGAGAAAAAGAGATGCCTTCCTCTTCCCTGTGAAGGATAATAATATCTTACATCCTTATTTACGGAGAAAGGAAGCATTTTTCCATGTCCTCGTTCGTCTAGCAGTCAAGGCACTCCGGGCTAAACGGAGAGACCCTAGTTCGTATCCAGGACGGGGACAAAGGCCCTTTTCTCCAAAACCTCTAGATTGCTTAATAATACCTAATTATTTAAAATTAAATAAATATTATAAAAAAATTTAAAAATTATAAAACCTCAAAAATATTATTATTATAAAAGATTTTAAAAAATTTTAAAATATTATAAAAATTTTAAAAATGTTTTAAAAATATTATAATTTTTTTTTAAAATATAAAAAATTTTAAAATGTTTTAAAATATCATAAATTTTTAAAATATTATAATATTTTTTAAAAAATATTATAAAAGTTATATAAAAATTAAAAATTTTCAATTGAATAGTTGGACCTACATTTATAAGGGGTGACTTAAAATTGTGAAGAAACTGGACGTATTTAATTTTTTTACATTGCTTGTGAAACATTGCAGTAATATAATTCTGCTAATTTATCTTTAAAGAAAAATCGTCATCAATCGTCATCAATCAAAATAGTAGCATTTTTTGATTCTCTAATTTGAAAGTTTTGCTCTATTTTGAACCACAAGGCACAGAGAACTTATTTGAGCTAACAATATTAATTTCCTTTATTTCAATCGCCTGCAGATTTTGGCATATTCATATTCATTGAATTGACATATTTTAAATTGAGTATCTAATCTTTCATGTACATGTTCATGTATGAATTGAATATCTAACCTTTATATATTATCTTATGGAATTGAATATCTAACCTTATACATTATTCTATATAGAATTGAATGTCAAACCTTTATATATTATTCTATATGGAATTGAATATCTAACCTTTATATATTATTCTGTATAGAATTGAATGTCAAACCTTTATATATAATTCTATATGGAATTGAATATCTAACCTTTATATATTATTCTATATAGAATTGAATATCTAATCTTTATATATTATTCCATATGGAATTGAGTACCTAACCTTTATATATTATTCTATGTGGAATTGAATATCTAACCTTTATATATTATTCTATATAGAATTGAAAATTTAACCTTTATATATTATTCTATATGGAATTGAATGTCTAACCTTTATATATAATTCTATATGGAATTGAATATATATCCTTTATATATATTATTCTATGTGGAGTTGAATATCTAATCTTTAGGATGTTTTGAAGAAAGGAAAGGTGGTGAGAAGATTTGCTTATTTACAACAAAAGGCGTACGATACAACGATTTGTCAATTTATCCCTGTGAACGTAAATGAAACGGGAGAAAAGGCCACAGGACTAGAATCACTAAAATCCAAAAAAGCAAAGTGTATCAGCAAAACGAGTGCTAAACGATGTATAGTCGGAGACAAATTTCGAAATCTCTTTTCGACTTTCTAGTCCTGCAATTAAATTAGCTTGTAACGTGAGTTTCTGGGGTTGATTTTTTTTTTTTCCAATCTTTGATTCACCTGCCATTCGATTACCAATAAAAAAAGAATCATCGCAAATTTCCTTTTCGCAATTCGTGGATAGCGTTCTCCCCACCTCCAGGGTCGGATAATGCCTTCTGTTTAGGAGGACTTGTTGCTCGGGAATTTAATATTTTTTAGGAAATTGAATAGGCTGACATTGCTACGAAAACAGCAACAGCAAAACCTGATAATCTACCCATTCTATTCCAAGATCCTAACACTCATGTCTCATCCCATCTGTACAAAAAATGGCAGTTGGAATGGGACAAGCAATTTTTTAATAAACTTCACCATTTAAAACTGAGGGATTGAAATGTGATGGTCTAGATATAGGAGTGGCCGCCACAAGGAGGGAACTCTCACTAGACTTCGCATCGGGCACACGCGTTTCTCCAGTCAACGACTTTTAAAGGGAGAAGATGCCCCGATGTGTGCAGCATGCAACCAACCGTTAAACCTTTTATCTGTTTTCTCCAATTTTAACCAAAAGCATTCCTTAACTTTTAACCAAAATAATTTTACCCTTCGTGACATTTTGTGCGATTCTTATAACCATGAACTCATTTTTAACTTGTTATCTAATATTGACTTTTCTCTTTTCATCTGATTTTATTATATCATTTCGTTTGTTACATTTAATACAATTCTTTCAATACATTTTTGCCATTTTAGTTTCAATTTATTCTCATTTCGTACCGCACATACGGTTTGTTTGGTGCAGAATGACCCTCGTTGTCCTTGCTTCATAAGAGTACAACGAGAGTACAAAGAGTACAAAGAGAACTAATTGTTTAGCAAATAATTTTCATTTAGTTCCATCTTCAATTCTGAAAGTTCATAACTAAATAAAATGTGCTTCTACCTTCGCAAGGGTAATCAAATCATGAAGAGTAATAGTTATTTGTTTGGCTTTTTTGTGGCGCAAGAGCATCTGGGCTACATTGCGCCAGAAGGGTAATAACATTTTCAAAATATTTTTAATATGCATTATTTTTAATGAATATCTTCTATTTTTCCACCTTAATAGTGTTAGGTTTTAAAGTGAAACAGTTATTATGTATTTAACATTAATAACCGTTTTGATTATTTACTTTTATGTTTTAGTTTAAATACATTTTACATTATATTTACCTTCGATTCTCAATTGTAACTATTTATTTTTATGAAAATAGAATAATTATTATCGTATCTGATGATGCATTATGAACTACTCGCAAAGAAAAGAGTGATTTATCAACCCCTGGTGGAACACGAACCCACAATCTCTTAGTTTCCGGCCAAGTGCTTTGCTATTAACCTACGAGCGTTGGATGTTCTTCCCCTTGCGATAGTACATAAGGCGTTACTATGGACAAGTTCGAAACCAGTGGAGCAGTGCAAGGACTGCTTTTCTGACCGAAGCAACGAGTCAAAAAATCTAGACGTCCGATAGGCGAGATTATCACTGATATTTTTATTAAGGGGCACAGGACCTTTGAATGTATTTGGTCAACACAAAACTGCACCATTTTTAAAAATTTATAACATTAAAGATATCCAATAGAAACCTTAAAAATTTTAAGCATGTGTTAAATGTAATTTTGTCTTCATACATAATTTTTAATAAATATGATTTAAGATTTTTGCATTTTAGAAATTTAATTATGCAAGTCAAGGTTTAAACGTAAAAATTACAACATGTGTACACTGCGCGCAAGATTTAATCTCAATAACGTCGCATAAATGAATAAAAATAAATAAAACTTTAAAGAAAATAAGAGTTTTAGGATGACAAACACAAAAAAACAATACAATTTTACATTAAAACAATTATTACTAAAATTTTTATTTTTGAATTACTGATTTTAAGAAAATATTCGTCATCAAAAATGAATTTTAAAAAAATATGCACAATATATTTTCAAGATTTTAGGTTTACTTTATGCGTAATGCAAAGTTATCATGTGCGCCAAATTTCTTACATAACAAATATTACTCTATAAATGGTGCCCGCAAGCTGCGAAATCTTCATTTTGAGAAAATTGACGTTGAAAACATATATTGACGATAAAATATATATTTTAAAGAGCTAACTTTCAAGTAATTTCTTGCAAACTAATGGATGGGTTTAAATGTACTTGGTTCATAAGAATCCGGCGTGAATTTTAAGTGTTTAAAAAAATCGATTTTTTAAATTTCAATAGTCCTTCGACCCCTTAAAATAGAGCAGTTCTCATCCAGCATTGCCCCACTAATTACGAACTTGTCCATGGTAACGCCTTGCATACTCTCGCAAAGGGAATAATGTCTATCGCCTGTGACTTAATGGTAAAGCACTTGACCGGAAACTAAGAGATCATGGATTCGTATCCTACCAGATATTGATAAACCATTCTTTTCTGTGCGAGTAATTCATCATATAATATAACTATTTAGTTAAGGAAACTGAAGAAATTAAAGAGTATCCTATACGTACTTAATTAAAATAATATACAAATATATTAAATTAATATAAAAAGACACTCCGGGCTAAACGGAGGGACCCTGGTTCGAGTCCAGGATGGGGAAAGCGTCTCTTTTTCTCCAAAATTACATAAGCTCTAGTTTGAGCTGTAATTAAAACGTGGGTGGCAAAAATTATAGTATAATAAATTCCCCCACGAAAACTCACAAAATTCTCGCCCCGGAGGCTTTCTTGTGTTGACCATATTTGGCAATTGTGTTATCCCTGCGGAGGGTAATAATACCTTACATCTTTATATACGGAGAAAGCGTTGTTTCCTGTCCTCGTTCATCTAGCAGTCTAAGACACAACGGGCTAAACGTAGGGACCCTAGTTCGAATCCAGGACAGGGAAAGAGCCTCTTTTTCCTCCAAAAAAGAAAAAAGCTCTAGTACGAGCTATAAGCTATACGTGGGTGGCAGAAATTATTGTATAGTACTTAATTATAGTATCCAGTACAAACTAAAATGCTTAGTATCCTATAAGTGCTTTTCCAATTTGAGGACGTTTCCACAGAAAAGCGTCCCCAAATAGGAAAAAACGTTAATCCAGATGTGTGTAGTTTCATGTAGTATTTTCAGGCATCGCTAAATACCAACTTTAAACAGAAACAGCCGTCGTTATTGAGAGAGGTTGCTGCACTTTTAAATGAGAGGTCTTTGATTAGCAAATATACCTTCAAATGCAATATACTTTACAGTGTACTTTTACATATGCGCGTGTGTATGTATGTGCATATGCATGTATAAAATTAGTTTCTACACATCGATGTTTTTTATGAGATCCTCGGGTTCTGCATATGAAGGTTCCAACGTATTTTGTCAAACAATTTGTTCGAACTAATTATTGAACTCAAATCCAGATAAATATGGAGTAATGTAGTTACAGTTCATTAAATCGAAAGTACATATTTCATCATTGAAACATGGTTACGATTTGAAAATTTACTCTTTCTTTGCATATTATATATTTTTAAACAACCAAAAAAATGTTTTGAGATCTTCATTTCCGCCATTTCGTTCTTCAGTGTCCTTTTGTGGCCAAATTCAGTCCTTTTCGTTTTTGTACGGTTAGACATTTTGTTTGCCATATCTGACAAAATATTTGATGTTTGGAAATTTTTTCTTCGTGTTTCACAACCAAAACATTTAAATTAACTTGCATTGGCATATTATAAATTTAAGTTTTGAAACAGAATTCTGTGATGTTCGTTTGTATCTAGTATATTTGTAGATTTTAATTTTGTATTTTAATAAAAAATTATGGGTAACATGCTTTAAAAATATATGGAAAACGAGAGCAAAATGGGAAAGAAATGAAAACTTGCATTTTAAAAGTAAACATTTAAATTTTGTTTTAAAATTATAAACGGGTAGAATATCGCAAATAGAATCAATTTAAGCTATCTGAACGAAATTAAGAAGATACAAAACAATTCGGAAATAAAATGAAAAATAAATAAAGCATATTTCAAAAAACTGAAATTAATGCAAAGAAATTAATCTTTCAAGTGAAATTAAATTTTCATTTAAAAAAAACTAAATTTCCAAACGAATTAGGAAACGCATTCGTTTCAAATCCTAACAGACGAAAAAATTATACATAAAACATTGAATTTTTAAGTAAATTTTGCTTTAAATTGAAGAGAAAGCGCAATCGTAAAAGTTAATCATACCGTAACTTAAAAAAAATAACAAAGAAAAGATGGGAACCGATGCATGAGAAAAAAACATGGTAAAAACAGTTTTTAACAAGAATAACACACTTCAAGGAACCTTATTTGTTCTTTGATGTTGTCAAAAATATATAATTTCCTTCCAAAATGCAAAAGCGATGTACATGATATATGAAATAAAATTTGAATATGCATAAACATGGAGAGGGGATGTTTCTATTTGCACCAAAACTAACTTTTATGAAAAAAAAATTCCCTTGGCGAAGGTTCTGTCCCTTCCTCAGGCAGTAAGTTTTAACCAGAACCATATAAGAATTTCGTCAAATTATTTCGCAGTGTCATTTCTTTTCATAAACAATCCCTCTTAAAAAGTATACTTATTTAAAACATTTCTTCCTCCTTCCCCCTCTTTCTGTTGGTCTGTCTCATTTCCTGACTATTATATAACCATATGGAAATAGTTAAGAACAGCAATAAGTGGACCTAATCGATCACCTGTATAACACTCAATGGATCAAACAGGATGCTCTAAATTTTTTAAAGTTTAAACTATAGCCTATTGTTTAGCGCGTAATGATCTGAAAAATTTAAATGGATTTCGCGCTCTACTGTGGTCGAACTTTGGACCACTTGATTATCAGGCACGTTCTACATATGCACGTTTAACCAAGGCGGGTTTATTGAGGTTAATGAAGGATGCGTGTCGTGAAGAGACTCTGTCGTCATGCATTATTATATGTTGTCTTATGCCGTAGGCATGGGTGTAGTCGAGGTCTAGCGCAGCCTAGCGGCGCTAGGACACTTGTTTTGGAGGCCTATGGGATCTAGGGCAATGTTTTGGGAAATCATACATTTTACAAACAAAATTCTGTTCAAGTTGCATATTTTTTTTAACAGAATTGTAGAATCCACGTATTTTTTATTTACAACTTGATTGTTTGTTTGGACTTTTATGGGGTAAGATCATCTTTGGTGCAGTATGGCCCAAATGCCCTTGCTCCATAAAAATCCAAATAAATAAATAAATAAATAATCAAGTTGTAAATAAAAAATATGTGAATTCTACAATTTTGCTAAGAAAAAAAATGCACAGCAATGGCACCAAGATTTTGAATAAATCAACTAAGAATTGTGGGAATTTGAACGAAATTACAGCTTGGAACACGTATCATAAACTGCGTTCCGAATAATAAAAGCCACAATGCTGTTTGACACAATGAAGGCGACAAGGGCGAAAAGGTGGAATTTTGGCTATCTTGTTCAAATGTTTTCTTTCTTTATTTTATTAGCTCACTTCAGAGGTCATTCCTGGTTTAGTTTGACTTGAGCACATACGTTTGTATAACGTTATTATTATTTTAAGCGTATATTCCCCGGAGCTATATGTCAGATCAAGAGAGGCATTTGGGGGTCTTGCAATGCCAGCTCAACAACCCATACATAATGATAATTTCTGCCCTTATCAGATTAATGGGCTATTGACTAATTGAGGGTTCCCTGATTCCCCCCCAGTGGATCCATCCCTGATTTAGAAGAGCACTAGATTATTTTTCTTTTTAGGACTACACCACTGGCCGTCAGATATCATTGTGTAATTCTATTTTATATAGTATTGTTTATCATGTCTCATCTTGTAATGATATTTATTATTGTTCTTTATAATGTAATGATATTTATAATTGTACTTTATCTTGTAATGATATTTATAATTGCTTGTCATGACGCATCTTGTGCCATTTTGTGTCATCATGCATTAGCATATGCTGCCTTGTGCCAAGGTATACCATTCTGTATTATATAATATTGCTTACCATGTCTCATCCTGTAATGATCAGGGCCTGATTAACGCACGGGCTTCCGGACAGCGGCTCTGTACCCCCATATTATAGTGTCTTCCATATTTCGAATTTTTTGGCAATTAAATGGAAAGTTTAAAATTTCACTTTGAAATTTAATTTTTTTAAATATAGCTTACTTAGTAATTTATTAATATTATATTTTTCTTAATTATAACTTAGGCACACACCATTATATGCTTTAAACTAGTGATTATGCAGATATTATATATAAAAAGATTTTGCATTTGTATTTATTTATTGAATAATTTTATTACTAGTGCGTTGAGAAGGGCCAGAATTAATATCGGGCCCCATTTTATCTTGATCGGGACCTGGTAATGATATTTATATTTGTGCGTCATCATTTAATCGTGTTTATAATTTAATATACTCATGTTTGTAAAAATTGCAACACCATGAAGGACTCGTCCGAATTGAATGAAATTTAATGTACAAACGACCTGTGTTGATACAAATAAACGATTAAAATTACAAAGCAAAAAAACAATATTACATGTCGAAAATCAGTATTTGGTGAAGCCACCACGCGCTGCAATAAGTGATGCTATACGACGTGGCATGGAATCAAACAGATGTTGAATGTGTGCCTGAGGAAGAGCATTCCAGATTGCTTGTATGCGACCCCAAAATTGATCTGTAGTAGCTATGGGACGAGCGAGACACCGACTAACGAAATCCCACACATGTTCAATCGGCGACATATCCGGCGAATAGGCAGGCCAAGGAAGAAGCTGTATCTGTTGTGATGAAAAGAAGTCTTGAACATTCCTGGCAATATGTGGGCGGGCATTGTCCTGTTGAAATACAGCTCCGGGAATGCCTTGAAGGAAGGGAAAAACTTCGGGCCCCAGAACTTCATTGATGTACCACGAGGCGTTAGGTTTCGCAACTGACCCTGAACGATTATCCAATTACAGCGTTGCAACCTGTGATGTCGTAAAGGGGGCGGGACTCGTTATTTTCGCTTCAAACGGAGACGCTGGAAAAAATATTTAGAAAAATGTCTAAAAGATAACCCTTTTTTTTCCTTTAAGTTATAGATGCAAATCAAAGAAATTTTTATTTCAGATGTTTGCAATTCAAAGGCGCGTATTTATTTGAAATAGAAGAGAGAAAAAAGCAAAACTCATATCCAAACATTCCTGTGAATTGCAATTAAAAGGCCAAGATTTAAAAACAGGGTGCAGAAGAAAAGGAACTATGTTTGTTTTCCTACCTTTTGCGTATTAAGCATTTTATAATTATTTTATTATATATATTTTATTATTATATTATTTATTTTATTATTATATTACTTATTTTATTATTATATTATTTATTTTATTATTATATTACTTATTTTATTATTATATTATTTATTTTATTATTATATTACTTATTTTATTATTATATTATTTATTTTATTATTATATTATATATTTTATTATTATCTTATTATATTATATATTTTATTTATATTTTCATTTATTATTATATTATTTTAAAGCATACATTTGTGTTTTAAATTTAATATTTATGATTCGAAATTTTCTTATTTAATAACTGTATAAGACCGTAATAAACAAACTTAATTCTTTATTTATTATAAATTATATTATTTTTATTATTAATTATATTTAAAATTTTATTTTTGAATCCTGGGAGTTCAATAAACTGTATTTCATCCATCGTCGTACAAAAATATTTTTAAAACACAAAACAGCCTCCTTATGACGTCACAGGTTCCAACGCTGTGATTGGATAATCGTTCAGGGTCAGTTGCGAAACCGAGCACCTCATAATGTACCGGTTGCTGTTAAGATTACCCACAATTCGTAGCAGCTGAGATCGTCCATGATACGCAATCACACCCCAGACTATAACGCTGGGGGGTTCGTCCACTATGACGTTGGATAACGCACTCCGGAAGGTGGCGTTCACCGGTATAGCGTCTAACACGGATGCGGCCATCACTGTACCCCAAATTAAAGCGGGATTCATCAGAAAACACCACTTGTTGCCAATCAGCACGCCAGTCTCTATGTCCATGAGCCCATTGTAGCCGCAGGCGCCGATGGTTTTGCGTCAGGAGGATCCTGTATAAAGGAACTCTTGCACGCAGTCCACGGTGCAGTAGACGCCGACGAATTGATGAAGCACACAATGATACACCTGTAGCAGTGCACCAACGTTCTGCCAACTGTCCAGATGAAGCAAAACGGTCCGTCACCGCCATGCGGACCAGGTGTCTATCATCCCGTGCTGACGTCACCTTTCGGCGTCCACTCCCGGATTTCCGAGTTGTCTGGTTCTCTTGAACCCACTGCTTCCACACTCGCATCACTGTGCTGCTGTTACGCCCCATACGAGCTGCTATTGCACGATAAGAAAACCCTCCTTCACGAAAGCCGATCATTCGTCCCCGTTCAAACTCCGTAACTTGCTGAAATGTCGCCCTCTTTCGTCATCTGGCGCAGTATAGCCCAGATGCTCTTGCGCCATAAAAAAGCCAAACAAACAAACAAACTCTTTCGTCTTAGAGGCATAGTGACGTCTCATGTAACGTTTACCACTAGAAGATAACCATACACGCCCCGCTACAGCCCTCTATTTATACGGATCCATCAGCAGTTCAGAGGGCGCTGCTCAGCCCACGCATGCGCGATGACTCTGAAATTCTAATCATTTGAATAGCATACCCTAATTTGCATTTCCTGGAAGTTTCAGCTCAATCAAGTGATTCCTTCATGGTGTTGCAATTTTTACAAACAGGAGTATCGTCTGTTAAACCATTTCTAAAAAACAAAATTAATATTTTTGCAAAATGCTGAGAAAAACGCTGACTGTAGTGGGATGATTGTTAAAATTTGTGCCGCTCATTATATATAATAATTCAGATTGATCTACAACAACAAATAAATGCGTATCATATGAATGATATATATAATATAAATATCAAATAAATGAGTATCATGATGCATTTTGTGCCATTATATGTCACCATACATTGCATTTATTTGTTGTTGCAGATCAATCTGAATTATTATATATAATGAGCGGCACAAATTTTAACAATCATCCCACTACAGTCAGCGTTTTTCTCAGCATTTTGCAAAAATATTAATTTTGTTTTTTAGAAATGGTTTAACAGACGATATGACATCAAAATGTTTTTCAGAAATTTCTAGTCCACAGTAAATAATCGTTTGCTCTATCATCATGCATCAATACGTTTAACGTAATGCATGTATTACCTTCTCTCTACTAACACTAAATTCTAATTAAGAAATCAAACGATGAGGTCTTCGCAACTAAACAAGAAAATACCCGTCATGAGGCTGCCTACCAAGTGTTGAATTGAATCCTACATCATCGTATGCATCTTACATCATGTATCACCGTATCTGTAGTTCCTTGGACATATACATTGATCTTGGATTAATTCACCGCAGACTGTGGATTAATATTAATAATTAAAATCACATACATTTAAATAGGTTTGTTGAATCGTTGACAGCTGTTTCAGTAGCCATGTTCTACCAACGTTGGATCGGCAACTGATGTAGCTCAACTTTCGATGCTAGATAGTGTTGCCTAAAACGGCAGTTATAGTTACAGTCACAACTAACTTACAATTGCAACCTCCGTTTCAGACAACACTATCTAGCATCGTATGTTCAGCTGAATCAGTTGTCCTTCTAGTAATTGTAGCACACATCTACCAAAACAGCCATCAGCGGTTAAATAAACCTATTTAAACCCTTTTGTGTTTTTTTTTCAGAAACTGGCACCATACAGGGCTGCCATATGGCATCCATATAGTTCTAAAGATTCTGAAACGGAAATCAGGTATTGTGCATTCGCGCTCAGTTGGCGCCTGATACCGTTAGCAGACGGGTTAGTCCATTGCAGTTTAGGGAAGGGCGTCTTGCCGAAACTGGTTTTTCGCGCGGGAAAAACCAGTTCCTCCAAGACGGCCTTCCCTAAACTGCAATGGACTAACCCGTCTGCTAACGATATCACACGCCAACTGAGCGCGAACACACAGTACTCTTGGTGTTACACAGACCCCAGGTTTCCAAATTTGGCGCACTTGCGATCTTGTCTGCCAAGAAGTTCTGAAGATATCATTCCACCCCGAACAAAGTTCTGCTATGGTGTAGAAAGATATCTATTTTATTCCTTTTCTACACTTTTCTTTCTGGGGCAGAAAATAAGAAATCTTTGAAGCTTTCATCCTGAAAAAAATGTCGTTGTCTTTCTTGCTATCTGAGATATGATCTTTTCCCATCGGCAGGTATTTCATAGTTCCCAGTTACGATTGTAAATCGATTAATTTTAATCGGCATACAGACGAATAATCGGAAGAAATGATAGAATCGATAGTATAAAGTTCACTTTCTGATATGCCGTCAATGGTGGGCTTCGGAGAAGCGAGCGATGATAAAATTTTCAAAGATCTCTAACAATTATTACCTTTAGTTCAATGGTCCCCAACTTGGGGGTCGCGACCGTCAAGTGGGTCTCGAACAGGTTTCTGGGGGGTCGTCCAACTATTTTTAGTTGCGGCTACCCCCCAGTTAAATATAATTTTAATAAGGAACTTCATACCAAAGGTTTACGACTCTTATATATTTCAGCATGGCTGCACATATCGCAATATTCTACGAATGGTTTTTAACTTTATAATTATGTACATTAGTATATATAAATTAATATAATATATATAATTAATATAATTTTGTACATTAATATATATATATATATATATAATTAATATAATATATATAATTAATATAATATTTATAATTTGTATAATGTACATAATTATATCGATATATATAAATATTTATAACAATTGACAATGTTGTCAACTTGTATTTTTGTTTCCTCTACGAAATTATTGAACATGATCTTAGTTTTTTGTAGGTTCATCTTGAGTCCAACTTCTTTACTTCTAGTTGAGAGCTCCTGTACCATGTCTTGGAGTTCTGATGGGTTCGTTGAAAAAATAACAATGTCATCAGCAAACCGCAAATGATTTAAATATTCACCATTTATTTTTATTCCCTTGTTATTCCAATTTATCAGCTGAAAAATCATCTGTAAAGCTGAAGTAAAAAGTTTTGGAGAAATGGTATCTCCCTGCCTCACACCTTTACCAATTTTGATAGTTTTGGTATCTTTATGTAACCGAAATTTTGCACTTGCATTTTTATACACACGTTTCACCATGTCAATGTACACATCCTCAATGTCTGTTGATCTTAAAGAGTTGATGACTGCTGATGTTTTAATAGAGTCAAAGGCCTTCTCATAGTCAATAAATGCAACACACAATGGAAGTTCATATTCATGTGTTCTTTCAATTAATTCTCTTAATACTTGAATATGGTCCACTGTACTGAATCCACTTCGAAATCCAGCTTGTTCTCTTGGTTGAGCTGCATCTAATTTTTTCTGCAGGCGATGTGTTAGCACTTTTGTGAAGATTTTATAAATAGCAGGTAACAAGCTAATTGGTCGGTAATTTTTCAAATCCTCTTTATCACCTTTTTTATGCAAAAGAATTACTGTTGCAGAATCCCATTGGTTTGGTATGTTACCGCTGTTAAGACATTTGGTAAAGAATTTTGCAAGTATGTCTTCTACATATTCTCCAGCTTCTTTTAGGATATCTAATGTAATACCATCATCGCCAGGGGCTCTTCCTTTCTTCATACTTTTTATTGCAAATGAAACTTCTTCTTTTAAGATTTTAGGAGCTGTTCCTTCGACTATTTCAGTGTCTTCGTTTAATCCACTGTTACTTTCATATAGTTTTTTGTAGAATTCTTCAACTCTTCTAAGTATTTCTTCCCTATTTCTTGTTACGGTGCCATCCTCTCCTTTTAATGCAATGATGTGTTTCTTCCCAACAGATAAACTTCCTTTAACAACCCTAAGGCTCTTGTTATTTTCAATGGCCTTCCTTACTAACTCACAGTTGAATTTTCTTATGTCTTCTTTCATGCTTTTGCGCAGAGTTTTACAAAGTTCTATGTACTCAATCCTGGAACTGGTATTTCGATTGTCCACCTTCATATCTCTTCGCCTTTTCATGAGCTGTTTCGTCTTCTCAGATAATTTGCTATTGTGCTTTTTACAGGTTACACCACCAATTTCCCCAGCAGTTTCAACTATTGTCTTAACAATGTTTTCATTTGCTTCTGAGATATCACTTTCATCAATAAGTCCTTCCAGTGCAGAAAAGCGATTTTTTAATTCCAACTTGAATGCCTCGGTATTTTCTTTTAATTTCTTTAAATCCACCCTCTTACTTACTTGTTTCCTAATGAGCTTCTGTCGTTCTAATTTAGTATTTAAGTGCACTTTACATCTCACCATTCGATGATCACTTCCAGTATTAAATCTGTTCAGTACACTGCAATCTTCAATAATTGATTTCTTGTTTGCCAGGATATAGTCAATTTCACTAGTTCCCCCATTTGGGTGTTTCCATGTCCATTTTCTTTGCGGTTTCTTCTTAAAAAATGAATTCATGATGCTAAGGTTTTCAGCTTCTGCAAATTCGATGAGTTGATCGCCACGTTCATTCCTTTCCCCATATCCGTATTTACCAACCGATGTCTCTCCTTGTTCCTGTTGTCCAATTCTTGCATTGAAATCCCCCATGATGAGCTTGATATGTTGTTTCCCTTTGGTGTGTAACTCTTTGATTTCTTCATAAAATTCTTCAACCTCTTCGTCGGTATGGCTTGATGTTGGTGCATATACCTGTACTATTTGAAGTTGGTATCGCTGGGTTAGTTGAACAACGAGCCTCGCTGCTCGATCTGATGTACTTTCAACTTCCAGAAGACAGTCTTTAATTCTTTTGTTGATTAAGAAGCCAACACCACTTGTTCTTCCAGTTTCCGTTCCTCTATAATAAAACAAATGTCCACTTTTAAGTTCCACCAACTCTTCACCTTTTCTTCTAACTTCACTGAGTCCTACAATGTCCCATTTGATCTATATATATATATATATATATATATATATCATTAATATAATTTTGTATTTAATGTGTTTTCTTTACTCTGTTAAAAATGCTTTTATTATGCAAATGTGGCGGCGAAGCGGATCTTTTGGTTACTATAAAAGGGGGTCGCGGATTACTTGGTTACTATAAAAATGGGTCGCGGCTTGAAAAAGGTTAGGGACCACTGCTTTAGTTGATATCCAATAGATTTTTCAGCCGATTGCGAAACCATTGGGGCGATATCGTTTAAATCAAGCTTGATTTATTAATGTCTGGCTGTTGTTGATGGAATATACCCATTATAGATTTTGCTAATATAACAAAATATAGACAAGTAAGTGAATTTAATAGGATTAATTTATTCATTTTGCGTCACAATGTTTTGTCAAAATATCTACGACGGAACAAAACAAATTACGTGGTCGTTTGAAGATTAACTAACTTACGGTTCGTCTGTCCAATTTAAATCACAGATGAACAACCCACTTCATATTTCGTATTTGTAGACATACTTTCATTTTACATTAAATGGACAACAACTGATTGTTACGACACGAAAACTAGAAGTTAAATGCCATAATTCATTGAAAAAATTAAAATCGCATTAATTTAATAGGTTTCCTCTTTTAGGAACGACAAAATATTCCCTTTCTTTAAAAAGTAGTAAACTGAAACAAAATACAATAAACTGAAATGAAATTTTATAATAATATATTGGATAACGACTCGAATAAATATTAATCATGATAAAGCATGTGGTCAGAGGAGGGATTCTTGAAATTAGTGATACCCGTGAAGAACATAAAAATTTGCAATCAGCAACAAGAAGAAGAAAAGACTAGAAAAACAAACACTACATGAATAATACATCAATTGTATTCAAGAAACGACGAACAATGGGAATTCATGTGATCAATGGGTGAAGAGAAGAGCACTAAAAAGGAAACAGAAAATCTCATCATTGCAGAGAAAGAGCAGGCATTATAAAATAATTCAATTAAAATAAAAGTGGACAAAATCCAATTCGAACAAAAACTGCCGCCTCTGCAAGGAAGCAGATCAATCTATAGAACGTAGTATCTGTTGTTGTAAAAATATTGCATAATCAGATTACAAGAAACGCTAACGTAAGTTGGCAAAATTTATGCACTGGTGCATATCAAAACAACATCGGTCACTCACGAATATAGACTGGTGCAATCACAACCCAGAAAAGGTAACAGTAGGTAGAAAAGGTAGTGATTGAGAAGATTACGGAATACAAGGACTTGAAAACTGAGATAGAGGGACTCTGGAAGAGGGGGAGCTACAATTATTCCGGTTGTAGAGTGGGTGCCGTTCAGGGGAAGACTGGACCCCAGGCCGGTGCGCCCTCATGGGCGATAGGACTTGCGCCCTCATGGGCTATAGGACTTGCGCCTTCATGGGTTACAGGACTTGCGCCCTCATGCGCTATAAGATTCGTGCTCTCCGATGATCCAAGTCATACGCCCTTTAAGAGGACCCAGTCCGCCCTTAGTTCCGTTCCCAAAAAATCTAGAGCACGAATGTGACACACTGAAAATTAACAAAAAATTCTATCATCAAATCCATCAAAAGCCATCTGTTAAGCATTAATAAGCCATGAAATAAGCTCATAATAAAGGATTTGGGGGGGCAGCTCATATCATCCGCAGTTACCTCTAGTTATTCAAATGTCCTTAGAAAGAACTACATAACTAAATGGATGAAACCAGCCAAATACCACACATATAGACTGTGAATTTGCATAATAGTAAAATAATAAATAAAATATAAAGTCTCAAATAATAAATCTTATATAATATAAGCATAACTAATTAATAATAATAAACTGCCATGACAATAATATAAATGTAACTACAGTAGAACCTGCCTGAAGTGACCACCTTTGGGACTGGACTGCAATGGTCATCATAGAGAGGTTGTCGCTATACATGGCGTACTTTGGTATAGGTATGACTAAGTCCCTGTCAGTTCTCTCTTGTAGAAAGTGATCACATCAATCAGATGATCAATTTACCGAGATGGTCATTTTACCAGGTTCCTCTGTCTATGTAGACAGAAAATCGCCATCAGAATTCACTGTATTAAAACTCAAAGAAGGTCGAAGAATAATAACGAGATTTTTGATTAAATCCTTTCGGACAGAAGGGTTGGGGGATAAATATCAAATATATAAAACCAATTTCGAAGGCAGCATTGACCAAAAGGTAACATCTTTAAAGAAAACTAATATGCTCCAGGATATGAAAAGGAAAAAGCGCAAAAATCAGGAAAAGATATTCAAAATACTAAAACTTGGAGAAACCAATTCAGATGAACGGATCCCTTTCGATCCGGAACGACAGCAAAATGGCGAAACTGACGAGACGATTTACTTACTCCGGATGCCCTCAAAAGAACGAGAACATTTCGAACGTCGAAAAGATACAGTCACTTGAACTGAATAGAAAAAAAAAAGATCGCTTTCTGTTTCCTCATTTTACCCTTGGTTGCTCCCGAATATTTCCCATGCTAATCACTCGGAACGCCCAGAAGATACCATCTGTCTTAACCATTATCGTAGGAAAATTTCATTTCTCAGTTTTCAGAGGTGCAGAAGAGACTGAACTTTATTTCTGCCAGCGATCTTTAAATTGTTTATTTCTTTATAGCTGTTTCCAAAATCATTCACTCTGATCGGAGCTCGAAGGAAAACAGAACCTTATAAACTAATTCCTGAAATCCGGGTTTTTGTTATTTTTTCAAAATTTCGGTAGAAGCTAACGTTCTCAATTCCGACCAAACAGTATCTCTATATTATCAGAAAAAAAGGCTTTGGAGGAAAACTTTCAGCCGAAAACCTCAAGTCACTCATGTTGTAATCTAATATTTAAGTCGATGAAAGTCGATGTTCCATAACAGCTGCAGAATTTAAAAGGATTTTTAAAGGTAACATCTTGATCTAATCTGAACAGAGACAAGATGAACTCCTTTAAACTAAATGATGTTAACATCCCTTTATTTTCAATCCTCGAAAAGAGATGAGCCGCCATTTCTAACCTGGGAAATTTCGAAACAAGGAAGGGGAAAAGAATATGCCTGTTTAAAACAAAGGGGCTACCGTAAAAGGCAATTTATCTCTGTCAGACGTAGATGAAGAAAAACATAGGACACTGGGCGAAAGTATCTAAAATTTGAAAAAGTTAAATATAGGTTGCCAAATGGGGCAAGTGCTGCATAATCCAAAACAAATTCGGCTTTTATACTCCGCGTTCAGATACTTACGACTAAATTAACTGTAAATGTAGATTTTTGCGGGTTTTCCGATCTTCGATTCATCTACCGTTTGATTTCGAATCCAAAAATTAAAAAAAAAAAAAACAATTGCAAATGTTCGTTTTACGATTCAAGAGTGGGGTTGTCTCCCCCTTTTCAGGAGCCGAGATTGCTTTCTGTTTACGAGGACTTGTTACTTGGCACCTCGGTATTTGTTTTCGATAGTTTATAAATAATTCAAGGAAAGTTTGTTTGCTTGCCTTCTGGAATATATCTAAGAACTATCACTGAAATGATTTTAGTTTGATTTTATTTTTTATTTTCCTTTTTGAGTAAAAGAAACTCTATAAATGACAGCATTTTCTCTTCCCTGTGGCAATTGTATTACAATTAGTAAAAGCGTTCTCAATAAATTTTTAAATTTGTGCCTATTTTAATAAATAACTGTATTAAACTTAATACGTTCTAGAAATACATAATTATTATGTATAATAAAAAAAATTATGCGTAATTTTCCTAAATTATTGGGTTTATATTTTCAGTTTTTATGCAATACGCTTTAAATGTGTTTATTCTTTATTTGTTTAGCTCAAACTCTCCAATTACGAAACAGAAATTTTTAAGGACATAATGATATAGTATTTAATTTCAAAAGCTTGCTACGTACGTAATAATGTATCAAAACAAGATCGATCCTTCTGTGCATACTTTCCTTTACATGCATATGAAATTTACCAAACATGCCACTTGCGAATATACTAAAAAAGCTCTGGAAATGAATGTCTCTGCAATTAACGTAGAAATGATTCGTTCGTCAAAGGAGGCCTATTACTAAGTATATTCTGTGAAATATATGTTGAATTTCTCTTAGAATTCCGTATCTGATCTCAGTCGCTATGACAGTTCTCTCCGATAGAGATATTTTAAAGAGGAAATGGAAGAAAGTTCTTATGAAATGTACCGAAATGTTATGAAAGCAAGCCCAAGAGGTTTGTTGCAGTCATTGTAGACTAAACTGACTGACAATTGTAATTATTTCAACTAAAATATGTAGCAGTTTTCTATCCATACATAAATGTTTGAATATGTTTGTCTACATTATGTATATATCGCATTAAGCTATGGGTAGTTCACAAACTAACTAAAACTGTCAAATATAAATAAGGTTAGAAATATATTAATTTCTGATTAACTAACTCTGTGATACATATTTAAGTATTGATCTTTAATACCTTTAATATAACTAATTTCATTTCATAGTAATTTTTTTTTAAATATTGCCAGATCTTAATTTTCAGTATTTTGTGTGTAAAGTGATCAGTACGATTTTTTTTTTAGTGTAATGCAATCACTTCCGCTTTTTAAGTTACAATGTTTTGTTAAAAGTATGCAACAGAAAATTCAAATAAATTATCTTTAGAAGTATAAAAATTACAGTTTTTTAAAACGTAATTATATATTATTCATTTGTAATTGGACCACCTGTAGGTCCTTGAGAAAGGACTTGTAGGTCTTTAACAGAAAAATTTATGGAAGAAATATTCAGGAGACTTAGAAAAACCGGCAGTAAAGAAAATTCTACCTTTTGAAAGTAAAAATTCAAATTATATGCTAAATACCAGGCACGTGCAAAAATAGCAAAAACGTTCAGTCTCAGATATCTGAAAGAAAATGAGTTGGCCTGAAAATTCATTGAATATAAAATTAAGAATTAATAAGTCACGTTTTTTAAAAAACTGAAATTAACGAACTGTTGATAACCTTTCAAGTAAAGCCAAATTTTCATTTTAGCGGAATTGGTTTTTCAAAAGAATTTCTCGTTTCAAAGAATAACTCAACAAAGAAAAACTCGTTTCAAAGAATAGAGAATAGAAAGATTCATTAAAAAAATTGAATTACGAAGAAAATTTTTTAAAATCGAAGAAAACATAATTATGAAAGTTAATGGAACCTCAACTAAAAAACAAATTTAATAAAAAGACATCTAAAAGAAGATGCGAAAATTATGATTTCCTGATATAATATAACACACTTTTAAAAGGGGTAAGCTGTTTCAAGAAATCGTTGCCATATTTCTTCCGTAAGGTAATAAATATACATAATTTACTGTCAAAAATCAAATTTTTGAATACTTGTAATCTAAATTTTGAAAATCCATAACGCGTGTGGATGGGTTTTTTTTTTGTTTTTTTTTTTTTTAGCGGGTTTCAATAGATATTGAACCCGCTATTGCTTTTGGCTTTCCTGTCTGTCTGTCTATACGCAATAAAAAGGACAAGGTAAAGGTCTTCCGTAAATGCAATAATGATGGCTATTGTTAACGTTGAAAACCTACCGTTACTTACAAATTAGAGAGTTGCGTGTTAGAAAGATACGAATTAGAGAGCTGTTGATTAGGGAGTTGAGATTCAGAGAGTCGCAGATTAAAGAGATGCGGATCACTGTTAATTGAAACCCGCTAAATTTAAATATCGACCTTAAGCAATTTTCTTTCGCTTTTTTTTTTTTGACGTTACAGTACCTGAAGAACGAGCCTCCTCGGCGGCCGTCGCCCATTCTCCTCTATCCAGGGCTTTATTTCACCATCCTCTCACTCCCATGTTTTGAGGTCTTATTCCAATCCGTCGAGCCATCTTTTCCTAGGAAGTCCCACTTTACTTCTTCCCACTGGATTGATTCTCATGATCTTCCTAACCATCCTAGATTCTCCCATCCTTGTTACAAGAAGCCGAAGCCAACTAAAGATGTCTGCAAGAATATTTCCTCAAGGGGGTGTCGAACTTCGTTGTGGGGTGCCGAACTTATTTTGGGAGGGTGTGAAATTTACTTTCAAGTTTTTAATTTTTCTCATAAATGTACTTACCGGAAAAGAAACAAAATAAAATATTCAGTAGCAATGAAATAATTCGTCCATATTTACACTTTTTTTTTGTATTCGAACGAAAATAAATTCAAGCATCACGTCTTTGACATTTAACCCATTCACAGACAGTTGATAATTTTTGAGGTGGCAAGATTTTACTTCACAGTGATTCCTTTCTCACTCTTGCAATGGAAGTGTTTTAAGTGACAATTGAGCCAGGATTTGTGATTTAGTAAATTGGAAAAATCTATATTTTTGATAAATATATCCGTTGAAACCAGCGTGTAAGACGCATTTTTCGATTTTTTATTCATTATTAAAAATATTTGGATTGGCGCATTTGCTACCGTAGGCGAATGTTTGGCGCTAATAAATGGCAGTTGTAACCTTTCATTTTGGCAGATTAACTTGGCGCTTTCAAGTAACGAAGTTGCAGTATTAATGTGAAAGATACTTTCCGCCCTGCGGTGGCGCAGTGTGGTAACGCGTTCTCCTATTGCGCGGCTAATCCGGGTTCGACTCCCAGCAGTGCAAAAAGAACGCTTACTCAGAGATCTCATAAAGATCGCACTGCTCACTGTAGTCCGGGGTTTGGTTCCCCAGGCCTTAAGAGGTTCGGATTCCTCGGAAAACAGTAGGTCCCGGCGCAGCATGACCACTGTAGTCTTTGAGCCGTAAAACCAAAATAGCAAAAAAAAAAAAAGCAAGCAAGAAAGGTACTTTCCCTTTTCATTCGGATTAGACACTGCATTTATTTATGGTATAATTTTTTTTAGTATTGGAAAGTAATACTCTTCACATGGATTATTCCATGATTTGAAAATATTATTTATAAAGTTGTTTTCACTACTTCATCCAAGCGAGAGAACGCTTTCTAATAAAGGTGAAAAGTGTAAGGTAGCAAATATTGAATGCAAATTTGCATCCACCCATTCGCATACGGTAATGCCTCTTCTGTCTATGACCGGCGAGCGGAAAGGGAAATTACTGTTGAGTTTGCGTTAACAGTCAGGTAAATTTGGTCCAAAGATTCAAAAACGTTGTTTCGCCCTAATAATATTTTTATTACATGCTCCAAATCTGGAAAAATGGGAAAAGATACTATGAAGAAATGGGTTACCAACTGCCACCAACTGGAAGAATGGGAAAAGATACTATGAAGAAATGGGTTACCAACTGCCACCAACTGGAAGAATGGGAAAAGATACTATGAAGAAATGGGTTACCAACCACCACCAACCGTTTCTGAGTTCTCCTTTATACGTTCTATTAGATTCCCGGACCAGATCGGTACCCAAGGAAACATACAGGGACCTTCCGAACAGTTGCCTAAAATTCTAAATTCCTCCTGGCACAACGGCTTACGTACAGTCCCTATATTTACATATTAGTTACATATAGTTACCTAGAGTTACATATCCCGTATATTTTTTCAGAGAGTAAATATTCTTCATTAAAAGGATTGTAAACTTCGTTCTTACAAATGAATTTGCAGTTAAATTAATTGATCGTAATGAAATAATTAAGCTACATTCTTTAGTTTACAAGCAGTGGCAATCCAAGAAATATCAAACAATAATTCGTTATCCATGGTACAAATGTAACTATAATAATGATAACGTTGAAAAACCTGGCAATTTATCTTCAATTTCATTTAAAATAGATCGCGATGTAGGCGATTTTTAGTCAGGTAGACGATTTTCATTCATTAAATTCACTCACTGTAACGTCGATTTCTGTTTCCAACATTTCTATGTAGATTACGCTATTACATAAACGAAGTGTAATCATGTACAATTTTTTGTAACATGCCCTGTTTATATTCTCGGACGATAGCTGTTTATCGCCCTTCATACGGTTGTTGAATGTACAATTCTCCTCTAGCCATGGCAATATAACCCTAAAATCGAACGTTCGACGTATTGTCTAATAAGTTACATTGGTGAAAAAAAGAAAAGAATAATGATATGAGCGTTCTTTTCCCATAAGCCAAGTTTGGTTTGTTTTTGAAAATAACTATTTTTTTAAAAACTGTTTACATCAGTAGAACAGTTTTTTCGAATTTTATTTTTGCAAAAATATGTCTTTGGTTTGTTTTTAACTCTCTAAAAAGCAAACGAAATTATGTATGTAGTTATAAATTTCGTGTTATAAAGTCAAAATGTTCTTATTTTTGTTATTAAAAATAATATATGGTAATTATATGTTTAACCAAATACAATATATTACATGCCTGCTAGCGATAAACGACGTAAACTTGGATCGAGATTCGACTCACACTTACGTCAAAGGTAATCACATTTTAAAAGATTTCTTATAGCTGAAAATGAGGAAGAGTAAAAAGAGTGTGAGGTGATTGTAAAACATTTTTCGTCGTAACATAAAACATGATTTTTCTGTTTTCGCAAATAAGGCGTAACTTTAAATTGTGGCACCCATGTCCGTCGTTTTTGCTCCAGTTATGCAAATGAGCTTGGCCGAAAACTGGCGAATGCGACAATCCAAATATTTTTAATAATGAATAAACAATCTAAAAATGCGTTTTTTACGCTGGTTCCAACGGATTTATTTATTAAAAGTATAGAGCTTTCCAATTTACTAAGTCTCAAATCTGGGTGCAATTGACCCTTAAAACATTTCGATTTTTAGTATCCTTATCTGCAGTTTTCTTTGAAAAATCGCTACATATAAATGATTATTACAGTTTACATATGCACAAAAAAGGATAGAAAAATGATTCGTGCAATATATTTTTTTTTTCTTGTAATTTGAATATTTAGCGGGTATATGAACTTTGAGTTTTAGGGATGTATGTCAAGATATTTAGTGGGTATGCCACGAAATTTGAGGGTGAAAATTGAGGGCAGGTCTGTTCCCAAAAGTCATTTGGCGTGGTAAATGGAGATGATTAGGGGGCTCAAGCTCCCGTTGGATAACAAAACGCATTATTTTAACATAGGCCGCACTACAAAATTTAAGCATATGGGGGCCCCCCCGTGAGTTTTGAACTGCTACGCTACTGATTTCGGCTGTAGTGAGCAAGGTTTAGAACGCACGTTAAACTGTAGGTTCAGCTTTCCAACACGTTTGTCCAACGTAAGGAACTTAGAGGCGATTCCACTGTATTTCTTTCCCTGTTATCATACATACTAAATTCGTGTATGATAATGGTGAGACCTTCATCCTGCAGTGGAATGAAAAGGGTTGTTGTTGATAATGATGATATATCAAATATATATCTATGATCTATACTTTTACGTGGTAATTCTGACACCTACGTTTTTTAGCTCAAATTAGAGCCTTTTTTTTTTTGTTATAGGAGAAAAAAAAGTCAGCATCCTCGACCTAGGGTCTCTCAGTCGAGTCCAGAGCGCGTTAAACAAAAGGCAATCGTGGACTAGGAAAGAAGCTTCTTTTCTTCGTATATGTAGATTATAAGATATCACAGGCCTAGAGTTATATGAGCCCCGTGGGGCACAAGCCCCTCTCCAATAATTTGAAATAACTCCCAATTTTACATATACTATAATGTGAAAATGTGCACAATATGTGCTTGCCCCCCCACCCGCAATAATTTTGAAAACTGTACATTTGCTGTAAGATATTACTATACCTCTCGGAGCCCCGAAGATTTTTTGTATTTATCACCATTTTATCATTTGTGTTATCCCTGAGAAGGATAATAATATCTTCCGACCGATACCTCATATTCCTAATTTTTTATGTTAAAACTATTAATAAAACAACATCGTACTAAATTACTTATGTAGATGTTAAACGCACTTCCTCCTCAAATATTGCATACAAACCTGTGCGCTAGAAATCGCGTAAATTTACAGCTTAAATTTTATTTAATAAAAAAAAGTATTTACAGTTAAGCACTCTATTCAAAAAGTATTTCCAAATTCGTTTTTTCACGTCTGTCTAATCAACAAATAAAATCCGGCCAGTTGAACTTGAATTCGATTTCTCCCAGATCCAAGATTCCCATCGTACCAAACCTCGAGAGGACATCGTACAGATACCAAAGGATACACGGGAGTCTGAATCAACATTGAGTTTCAGCAAACAAACCAATATCAACTTTCTAGTTTGCTGAGGTAAGTCCGTGTTGGACTTTCGGTCGGTTTTTTAAGGTCTAAGAACGCCGTAAGAATTGGATATGAGGGTGAGTATTATTTCATTGGTGTTTCGGGATGTCAAAATCAAGTCCATTGCTTAGGACTTATAATCTTTATTCTTCAGATAAAATACATAATGTGCTTATTTCCCTAAAGGTGCTTATAATACTTTAAAAGCTAACTTTAAGTACAAAAAACCAACAACTTAATACCAGATTAAATAAGCAATTCGCAAATGTAAGTGTGCATTTTCATAACCATGTTTATTATTTGTGAGTGATAGTATTCGTTGTTTATTAAATACGCATTGGGAAAAATCTAATAATATATTGATAGGGGGGTCCCATGACTCTTATTCAGAAATGTCAAAGCAAATCATCATCATTTTTAACTATTGAGCAGAAATAACTTTTTTTAGTAATATAATATAAGTGGCTATAAAATGTTGAATTTTAAATGGTTTTTTTTTCATCATTGGATTTCCATATCTCTGCATAACTTTCTCTTTCCATAGTATCCCATACGTTACGATTGAAGGACCTTGCCAAGCAATTTGGCCAATATTCTTTCTATTGGGCTTAACTCTTTCCTTTTTTAATATTTTGGTTGTTGCTGCTGGCATGGAAGTTATCTAGTATTGATGTTGCCAGCATAATAACCGGAAAAGAAGAAATTGAGTGTATGGGGCACTGTTTGTACCTCGTGCATCGTGAAATTTCAAGGGAGGGAGAAAAAAAGTAAGGAAATTGGAAAAGGGATATGAGAGACAACTGTCACCAAACGATGACTCGGAAAACCCAAAGAAAATATGCTCACAGATATAAAAAGCGAAATATAAAAATCGGAAAAGGGTTCTCAGAATACGATCTTCTATTTAAGCAGACTGATTCAGATGGACAGATCATCTTCAATCAGGAACGAAGACGAAGTCAGCTGAACTGATAAGAAATATCAAATATTCAGTCTAGAGCCTTCACGAAAACCGTCACAAACTCTGCAAATCCAAAGCATACGATCATCGAAACTTAATAGAAAAACAACTCATTCGCTTTCCACATTTTATCCTGGTTGTTTCCCAGCATTCCCCATACTTATTGTTGCTTTGCAATTTCTGTCTGAGCCACGACCATTGAATTTTTTTTCTCACTCCTCAAAGATTCCTGAGAATTGAAAATTTAGTCTTACCAATGACCTTTGAACCTTTTAGTAAGATTTGCTCAGTGGCTCGTTCGTTGTCCTCAGAGAAAAATGGAAATTTGCAAACTAATTCTCAAATGCAACTCTGTCGTTTTAAAGTTTCGTTGGACACTGGTATCTTCTATTCCAATCAAACGGCCTTCATGGGCAGATTGGGTCCTCTCAGAAAGCGCATACAATGGACGAGTCTCTCCCCATTCGGAGGCGCTAGTCCTATCGCCCGTGAGGGCTATCAGCCCCCTGGGGACCGGCGGCCCTGTCCGCCCCGCTTATTGACTGTGGCTTGTAAATTTATTTTTTGACTGACTGATTAATAAATATGTTTCATATTATACTCTCACACATTGTAGGCTTTAACTAATTGACGAATTCTCCCATGATATGCCCACCTTATATGGGCTTCCCAGTGTTGCAATTCCAATAGCTAGTAGTTTATTTTGCATTTGCAGTTAATAGTACGATGATAATTCTATGCCTTTAAACACGCGTTTACTGCTTATTTAATTTCTACGAAAATTGTATTTTATCCTATTTATATTTTACTCTGATTTATTTTGTTCTGATTGTAATCACTCCTCTCTCAAAGTGGGCTTAATTATAGTTAATATTCTCTGCGGAATAGAAATTATTATCACTAGACTTTACTATTCTGTATATAGTTCTGTGTATAATTCTATATTATCTTGATATTCTGTCTATACTTCTGTATATAATTCTATATTATCTTACTATGCTGTATATATTTCTGTATATAATTCTATATTATCTTACTATTCTGTGTATACTTCTATATATAATTCTATATTATCTTACGATTCTGTATATACTTCTGTACATAATTTTATATTATCTTACTATTCTGTATATACTTCTGTACATAATTGTATATTATCTTACTATGCTGTATATTTACTCTTCTGTATATAATTCTATATTATCTTACTATGCTATATAGTTACTCTTCTGTACAGCATTACTAGACTTAACTCCGGGTTTAACGTAGTGAAACCCAAGTTTGTTTATTGCTCAGCAATAGCTGATGTTTATTATAGCTGACGTTTTCATAGCTGATGTTTTTAGACTGTGCATTAAGGCTAATTGGAATGTCGTTGAATTTGGCCAAGAACATCGCGACGTTCACTAACGTTTTACATGGCATATTATGTGAAAATACTACTGACATATACTTTGGAAATTTTTATATATTTAGAATCCGTCTACAATTCATGAGAGGTCAAGAAAGTAGTGTTCGAAAAAGCGTGGAAACAATCTGTATTATGCCATTGTCTTATGATAACATATCCGCTCAGAAAACGATGACAGTCATGTTTTTTGGCGATCATTCCCTTGTCTTTTACTCTGTGATAAGCGGTACCTTGGTGTTGCACTTAACACAAGAACGAAATGTATATTTCACCTAAAATGAAATTTTATTTAATTAGATTAGGATTCTATTTTTATATCCCTTTAGACTCAAGATCTTTGAAAAATCTAATATTTAAATCACTTTTTTATTATGTTTCCCTTTTCCCAGATGTGATTGCCTTACCTATATATTCATATGGCGGAATCTGGAGAAGTTTAAATAAGAAAACCGTATCATGAAAGCATGAGCTTCAAAAAAAAATCATGACCGGATAATAAGTAATTTAGTGCTTCATTGCGAAAATGTACTTAAGCAAGGAACGTATTAAGAATATCACCGAAAATCTATTTGTTTTCATGGCACCTCAATTATTAATTGTATACTAATCTTTAATAAAATAGCTTTAATTTCAAGTGACTTTCTAAAAATAAAGTAAGGGAAGAATTGATAGAATATGAACAACTATAAAGATGAATGTAATTTTACATTAATTTAATTACATTAATTAATTAAACGAATTTAAGATAGAGAGAGACTAGTAATTGACAGATAAGTCAACATAGTACTGCGTAAAAGCAAACTTAATAATAATTACACATGTGATATTGTATAGAGGACTTCAAAACTCTAAAGCACCAGGCTCTAATAACATCACAGCAACACTATTAAAAAAAACAAATTTAATGTTGAGAATTTTAGATATCCTGATCATATGTATTTATTATTTTATATTATGTAGAAATACATACACCAATGTTCATTTAATTTTCTCTCCTGCGACTGAACGAAAACATATTACCTTTCTAGCATCTCAAATATCATGCACACGTCTATCTATTAGAATTTATCTAGGAAAAACCCAAAGGTCATTTACTGAAGGGCATTATATTTTTTGCCCGAATATAAAATATACATGCAGTTTAGACGGAACTTTTTTCGGCGTGGAACACTTAATCCTCCACTGTTCTAAAATTATTGCGAATTTTTTCCGGCGACACAATAAATACAATTCCAGCAATGGCCTTTAAATCCAGCTACTCCCAATACCAGAATTCGCATCATGCTAAACCTCGTAGGAGGCAGCATGTACTCACAGATAGATACACCAGAATGTGGATCAACAGTGCTTTGCAGCAAACAAACTAATATAAACTTTCTGCAGTTTGTTGATCCGGTAAGCTTGTGTTGGACTTTCGTTTGGTCTTTGAGGTCTGCAGACGCCTCAAGAATTGGCAATGAGGCTAAGTATTATTTCATTTGTCTGTGGGGATGCCTGAGGATTGCCAAAATCAGAACAGTTTGTTCTTGCCTTCAGTCTTTATTTTCCTGTTAGCATACACAGTGTGCTCCTCATAGGAACGTTTAGAATATTGAAAGAACTAATTTGAAGTGCTAGAAAAATCGACTTTCTACTGAATCTGCTAGCTTAACATTGCTGGACTTTTATATCATGCTTATGCAGTCAAATTCGGTTATCGCGACATTGAGGGGATCCATGAAATTTTGAGGTGATAGCCTTGTGACTGTCTGAACCAGTGGTTTTCAAAAGGTGTGCCCAGGGGCCAGTGACATTCAAAGGTGCGCCTTAGGAAATCCCAGATAAAATGATCTTTTAGTTTTATAGTTAATACAGAGCTATAGAGAAATTGACGCACCTGTGGGAAATATGCGCATCTACAAAAACTAATATTAATAAAAATAACAATATTAATATAAATAAAAATATTTTTTGCATCTTATTTATTATAATTTTGTATAAAGTGCGCCTATGAATTTTTGTGCCACGATTTCAAAAAGTTTGAGAACCACAGCTCTGAACAACGAATAGTTTTAAAATGTCGGCATATAATATTGAATTTCACAGACGACATTATTAACACAGATATATATCTATATTTTAAAATTTAGTCTATTTAATCAAAAATACAGTCTAGTTTTAAAGGAATAAAATATTTAACTATGACAACGTAAAATTAAACTATACAAAATAATAAAAAAATTTATATGCACCAAATCTTATGAAAAATATCAGCTATTTTTAATATAGCATATGGATATAGAAAACTAGATCTGACTTTTCCGAAAATCATATACAGAAAATTTAGAATGAATCCATATGAAAATGCACAATGGTGGCGTACTTTGACAATGTCCGAATTTTCTGGAAATTTCATTTCATTTCGTCTAGCGGTCCAAGACACTCCGGGCTAAACGGAGGGACCCTGGTTCGAATCCAGGATGGGGAAAGCGTCTCTTTTTCTCCAAAACAAATAAGCTCTAGTTTGAGCTAATTAATACGTGGGTGGCAAAAATTATTGTATAATAAATTCCCCCACGAAAACTCACAAAAATCTCGCCCCGGAGGCTTTCTTGTGTTGACCATATTTGGCAATTGTGTTATCCCTGCGGAGGGTAATAATACCTTAACACCTTTACATACGGAGAAAGAGAGCGTTGTTTCCTGTCCTCATTCGTCTAGCGGTCCAAGACACTCCGGGCTAAACGGAGGGACCCTGGTTCGAATCCAGGATGGGGAAAGCGTCTCTTTTTCTCCAAAACGAATAAAGCTCTAGTTTGAGCTATAATATATACGTGGGTGGCAGAAATTATTGTATAAATTTCATTTCATTTTATTTATTTTTCAGGACAAGATATCATACATATAATTACAAAAACCTTATAACGATAACAAAATAACGCTAATTATCTAAAGCTCGAGAGGGAATTTCAGAAATTGTTTGCTAAGTTAGAGCTTAAAATAAGATACAAGGTACCAGGTAGGAAATTTACATACAAAAGGTTAAACACTGGTAAAATAGCAATGAAAAAGATCACTCAAGCTTTCGGACGCATCAGCAGCAGTCCTTCATCAGGAGTAAATAGGGTTACAATCGGGGTTGTTATGACTGATTTTGACTGTAATTATACTTTAATAACAGTATATTATTTATTGAAGTACATTTTTAGAGCCCACGGGGATATAAAAAAGTGTCATTTCTTCCTCGTTGGAAACTGAAAATTCATCCTCGTTACATTCGCCCGCTATTTTTCCATTTCTTTACTGACTGCCTCTTCAAATGTCTTTCGTTCCATCTTGTTGTAAAACTTTACTGAGCCAATGTGTCTGAGATCACTTCATAGACCTTTGATAGAACCTCAGTGTCTGGCTGCTATAGTTTCAGTTGTCCATTATTTATTTATCCGCCTGACAACATGTCCAACTCAATTCCAAAATACTCCTTAGTATTAGAATATACCTTTTTCAACATGTTATTATCCTTCTCAAGGATAACACAATTGCCAAATAATGGTCAACACACAAAGCCTCCTGGGCGAGATTTTGCGATTGTTTTCGTGGGAAATTTTATTATAGTTAATAATTTCGCCACCCACGTTTAAACAGACACTAAAGCTTTTTAGGTATAGGAGAATTTCTTATATACGGAGAAAGGAAGTTTTGTTCTTGTCCTCGATGTTCTAGCAGTTAAGGCACCCTGGACGCAACCTGGTGGGGATCATAGTTCAACTCTAAGACGGGGCGATTTTACCCTTGGTTGCTCCCGAATATTTCCCATGCTAATCACTCGGAACGCCCAGAAGATACCATCTGTCTTAACCATTATCGTAGGAAAATTTCATTTCTCAGTTTTCAAAGATGCAGAAGAGACTGAACTTTATTTCTGCCAGCGATCTTTAAATTGTTTATTTCTTTATAGCTATTTCCAAAATCATTCACTCTGATCGGAGCTCGAAGGAAAACAGAACCTTATAAACTAATTCCTGAAATCCGGGTTTTTGTTGTTTTTTCAAAATTTCGGTAGAAGCTAACGTTCTCAATTCCGACCAAACAGTATCTCTATATTATCAGAAAAAAAGGCTTTGGAGGAAAACTTTCAGCCGAAAACCTCAAGTCACTCATGTTGTAATCTAATATTTAAGTCGATGAAAGTCGATGTTCCATAACAGCTGCAGAATTTAAAAGGATTTTTAAAGGTAACATCTTGATCTAATCTGAACAGAGACAAGATGAACTCCTTTAAACTAAATGATGTTAACATCCCTTTATTTTCAATCCTCGAAAAGAGATGAGCCGCCATTTCTAACCTGGGAAATTTCGAAACAAGGAAGGGGAAAAGAATATGCCTGTTTAAAACAAAGGGGCTACCGTAAAAGGCAATTTATCTCTGTCAGACGTAGATGAAGAAAAACATAGGACACTGGGCGAAAGTATCTAAAATTTGAAAAAGTTAAATATAGGTTGCCAAATGGGGCAAGTGCTGCATAATCCAAAACAAATTCGGCTTTTATACTCCGCGTTCAGATACTTACGACTAAATTAACTGTAAATGTAGATTTTTGCGGGTTTTCCGATCTTCGATTCATCTACCGTTTGATTTCGAATCCAAAAATTAAAAAAAAAAAAAACAATTGCAAATGTTCGTTTTACGATTCAAGAGTGGGGTTGTCTCCCCCTTTTCAGGAGCCGAGATTGCTTTCTGTTTACGAGGACTTGTTACTTGGCACCTCGGTATTTGTTTTCGATAGTTTATAAATAATTCAAGGAAAGTTTGTTTGCTTGCCTTCTGGAATATATCTAAGAACTATCACTGAAATGATTTTAGTTTGATTTTATTTTTTATTTTCCTTTTTGAGTAAAAGAAACTCTATAAATGACAGCATTTTCTCTTCCCTGTGGCAATTGTATTACAATTAGTAAAAGCGTTCTCAATAAATTTTTAAATTTGTGCCTATTTTAATAAATAACTGTATTAAACTTAATACGTTCTAGAAATACATAATTATTATGTATAATAAAAAAAATTATGCGTAATTTTCCTAAATTATTGGGTTTATATTTTCAGTTTTTATGCAATACGCTTTAAATGTGTTTATTCTTTATTTGTTTAGCTCAAACTCTCCAATTACGAAACAGAAATTTTTAAGGACATAATGATATAGTATTTAATTTCAAAAGCTTGCTACGTACGTAATAATGTATCAAAACAAGATCGATCCTTCTGTGCATACTTTCCTTTACATGCATATGAAATTTACCAAACATGCCACTTGCGAATATACTAAAAAAGCTCTGGAAATGAATGTCTCTGCAATTAACGTAGAAATGATTCGTTCGTCAAAGGAGGCCTATTACTAAGTATATTCTGTGAAATATATGTTGAATTTCTCTTAGAATTCCGTATCTGATCTCAGTCGCTATGACAGTTCTCTCCGATAGAGATATTTTAAAGAGGAAATGGAAGAAAGTTCTTATGAAATGTACCGAAATGTTATGAAAGCAAGCCCAAGAGGTTTGTTGCAGTCATTGTAGACTAAACTGACTGACAATTGTAATTATTTCAACTAAAATATGTAGCAGTTTTCTATCCATACATAAATGTTTGAATATGTTTGTCTACATTATGTATATATCGCATTAAGCTATGGGTAGTTCACAAACTAACTAAAACTGTCAAATATAAATAAGGTTAGAAATATATTAATTTCTGATTAACTAACTCTGTGATACATATTTAAGTATTGATCTTTAATACCTTTAATATAACTAATTTCATTTCATAGTAATTTTTTTTTAAATATTGCCAGATCTTAATTTTCAGTATTTTGTGTGTAAAGTGATCAGTACGATTTTTTTTTTAGTGTAATGCAATCACTTCCGCTTTTTAAGTTACAATGTTTTGTTAAAAGTATGCAACAGAAAATTCAAATAAATTATCTTTAGAAGTATAAAAATTACAGTTTTTTAAAACGTAATTATATATTATTCATTTGTAATTGGACCACCTGTAGGTCCTTGAGAAAGGACTTGTAGGTCTTTAACAGAAAAATTTATGGAAGAAATATTCAGGAGACTTAGAAAAACCGGCAGTAAAGAAAATTCTACCTTTTGAAAGTAAAAATTCAAATTATATGCTAAATACCAGGCACGTGCAAAAATAGCAAAAACGTTCAGTCTCAGATATCTGAAAGAAAATGAGTTGGCCTGAAAATTCATTGAATATAAAATTAAGAATTAATAAGTCACGTTTTTAAAAAACTGAAATTAACGAACTGTTGATAACCTTTCAAGTAAAGCCAAATTTTCATTTTAGCGGAATTGGTTTTTCAAAAGAATTTCTCGTTTCAAAGAATAACTCAACAAAGAAAAACTCGTTTCAAAGAATAGAGAATAGAAAGATTCATTAAAAAAATTGAATTACGAAGAAAATTTTTTAAAATCGAAGAAAACATAATTATGAAAGTTAATGGAACCTCAACTAAAAAACAAATTTAATAAAAAGACATCTAAAAGAAGATGCGAAAATTATGATTTCCTGATATAATATAACACACTTTTAAAAGGGGTAAGCTGTTTCAAGAAATCGTTGCCATATTTCTTCCGTAAGGTAATAAATATACATAATTTACTGTCAAAAATCAAATTTTTGAATACTTGTAATCTAAATTTTGAAAATCCATAACGCGTGTGGATGGGTTTTTATTTATTTTTTTTTTTAGTGGATTTCTATAGACATTGAACCCGCCATTGCTTTTGATTTTTCTGTCTGTCTGTACGCAATAAAAAGGGTAAGGTAAAGGTCTTCCATAAATGCAATGATGATGACTATTGTTAACGTTGAAAACCTACCGTTACTTACGAATTAGAGAGTTGCGTGTTAGAAAGATACGAATTAGAGAGCTGTTGATTAGGGAGTTGAGATTCAGAGAGTCGCAGATTAAAGAGATGGGGATCACTGTTAATTGAAACTCGATAAATTTAAATATCAACCTTAGGCGATTTTCTTTCACTTTTTTTTTTCTTTTTTTGACGTTACAGTACCTGAAGAACGAGCCTCCTCGGCGGCCGTCGCCCATTCTCCTCTATCCAGGGCTTTATTTCACCATCCTCTTACTCCCATGTTTTGAGGTCTTATTCCAATCCATCGAGCCATCTTTTCCTAGGAAGTCCCACTTCTTCCCACTGGATTGATTCTCATGATCTTCCTAACCATCCTAGATTCTCTCATCCTTGTTACAAGAAGCCGAAGCCAACTAAAGATGTCTGCAAGAATATTTCCTCAAGGGGGTGTCGAACTTCGTTGTGGGGTGCCAAACTTATTTTGGGAGGGTGTGAAATTTACCTTCAAGATTTTAATTTTTCTGATAAAATATATTTACCAGAAAATAAGCGAAATAAAATATTTAGTAGCAATGAAATATTTCGCCCATATTAACACTTTTTTTTTGTATTCGAACGAAAATAAATTCAAGCATCACGTCTTTGACATTTAACCCATTCACAGACAGTTGATAATTATTGAGGTGGCAAGATTTTACTTCACAGTGATTCCTTTCTCACTCTTGCAATGGAAGTGTTTTAAGTGACAATTGAGCCAGGATTTGTGATTTAGTAAATTGGAAAAATCTATATTTTTGATAAATAAATCCATTGGAACCAACGTAGAAAACGTATTTTTCGATTTTTTATTCATTATTAAAAATATTTGGATTGGCGCATTTGCTACCGTAGGCGAATGTTTGGCGCTAATAAATGGCAGTTGTAACCTTTCATTTTGGCAGACTAACTCGGCGCTTTCAAGCAACGAAGTTGCAGTATTAATGTGAAAGATACTTTCCGCCCTGCGGTGGCGCAGTGTGGTAACGGGTTCGACTACCAACGGTGCAAAGAACGCTTACTCAGAGATCTCATAAAGATCGCACTGCTCACTGTAGTCCGGGGTTTGGTTCCCTAGACCTTAAGAGGTTCGGATTCCTCGGAAAACAGTAGGTCCCGGCGCAGCATGACCATTGTAGTCTTTGAGCCGTAAAACCAAAATAGCAAAAAAAAAAAAGCAAGCAAGAAAGGTACTTTCCCTTTTCATTCAGATTAGAAACTGCATTTATTTATGGTATAATTTTTTTAGTATTGGAAAGTAATACTCTTCACATGGATTATTCCATGATTTGAAAATATTATTTATAAAGTTGTTTTCACTACTTCATCCAAGCGAGAGAACACTTTCTAATAAAGGTGAAAAGTGTAAGGTAGCAAATATAGAATGCAATTTTGCATCCACCCATTCGCATACGGTAATGCCTCTTCTGTCTATGACCGGCGAGCGGAAAGGGAAATTACTGTTGAGTTGGCGTTAACAGTCAGGTAAATTTGGTCCAAAGATTCAAAAACGTTGTTTCGCCCTAATAAAATTTTTATTACATGCCCCAAATCAGGGAAAAATGGGAAAAGATACTATGAAGAAATGGGTTACCAACTGCCACCAACTGGAAGAATGGGAAAAGATACTATGAAGAAATGGGTTACCAACTGGAAGAATGGGAAAAGATACTATGAAGAAATGGGTTACCAACCGCCACCATCCGTTTCTGAGTTCTCCTTTATAAGTTCTATTAGATTCCCGGACCAGATCGATACCCAAGGAAACATACAGGGACCTTCCGAACAGTTGCCTAAAATTCTAAATTCCTCCTGGCACAACGGCTTTCGTACAGTCCCTATATTTACATATTAGTTACATATAGTTACCTAGAGTTACATATCCCGTATATTTTTTTAGAGAGTACAAATTCTTTATTAAAAGGATTGTGAACTTCGTTCTTACAAATGAAATAACAATCAAAGTAACTGATCGTAATGAAATAGTTATTAAGTTACATTCATTAGTTTACAACCAGTTGCAATCTAAGAAATATCAAACAGTTCTTCGTTATCCATGGTACAAATGTAACTATAATAATGATAACGTTGAAAAACCTGGCAATTTATCTTCAATTTCATTTAAAATAGATCGCGATGTAGGCGATTTTTAGTCAGGTAGACGATTTTCATTCATTAAATTCACTCACTGTAACGTCGATTTCTGTTTACAACATTTCTATGTAGATTACGCTATTACATAAACGAAGTGTAATCATGTACAATTTTTTGTAACATGCCCTGTTTATATTCTCGGACGATAGCTGTTTATCGCCCTTCATACGGTTGTTGAATGTACAATTCTCCTCTAGCCATGGCAATATAACCCTAAAATCGAACGTTCGACGTATTGTCTAATAAGTTACATTGGTGAAAAAAAGAAAAGAATAATGGTATGCGCGTACTTTTCCCATAAGCCAAGTTTGGTTTGTTTTTGAAAACTGTTTACATCAGTAGAACAGTTTTTTCGAGTTTTATTTTTGCAAAAATATGTCGTTGGTTTGTTTTTAACTCTCTAAAAAGCAAACGAAATTATGTATTTATAAATTTGGTGTCAGAAAATCAAACTTTTCTTATTTTGGTGATTAAAATAATATATGGTAATTATATGTTTAACCAAATACAATATATTACGTGCCTGCTAGCGATAAACGACGTAAACTTGGATCGAGATTCGACTCACACTTACGTCAAAGGTAATCACATTTTAAAAGATTTCTTATAGCTGAAAATGAGGAAGAGTAAAAAGAGTGTGAGGTGATTGTAAAACATTTTTCGTCGTAACATAAAATGTGATTTTATTGTTTTCGCTAAGAAGGCGTAACTTTGAATTGCGGCAACCATGTTCATCATTTTGAGCCAGTTATATAAATGAGCTTGGCTGAAAACTGGCAAATGCACCAGTTCAAATATTTTTAATAATGAATAAGAAATCAAAAAATGTGTTTTACACGCTGGTTCCAATGGATTTATTTATCAAAAATGTAGATCTTTCCAATTTTCTAAGTCTCCAATCTGGGTGCAATTGGCACTTAAAACACTTCGATTTTTAGTATCCTTATCTGCAGTTTTCTTTGAAAAATCGCTACATATAAATGATTATTACAGTTTACATATGCACAAAAAAGGATAGAAAAATGATTCGTGCAATATATTTTTTCTTTCTTGTAATTTGAATATTTAGTGGGTATATGAACTTTGAGTTTTAGGGGTATGTCAAAATATTTAGTGGGTATGCCACGAAATTTGAGGGTGAAAATTGAGGGCAGGTCTGTTCCCAAAAGTCATTTGGCGTGGTAAATGGAGATGATTAGGGGGCTCAAGCTCCCGTTGGATAACAAAACGCATTATTTTCACAAAGGCCCCACTACAAAATTTTAGGCATATGCCCCCCCCCCCCGAGAGTTTTGAACTGCTACGCTACTGACTTCGGCTGTAGTGAGCAAGGTTTAGAACGCACGTTAAACTGTAGGTTCAGCTTTCCAACACGTTTGTCCAACTTAAGGAACTTAGAGGCGATTCCGCTGTATTTCTTTCCCTGTTATCATACATACTAAATTCGTGTATGATAATAGTGAGACCTTCATCCTGCAGTGGAATAAAAAGGGTTGTTGATAATGATGATATATCAAATATATATCTATGATCTATACTTTTACGTGGTAATTCTGACACCCACGTTTTTTAGCTCAAATTAGAGCGTGTTTTTTTGTTATAGGAGAAAAAAAAGTCAGCATCCTCGACCTAGGGTCTCTCAGTCGAGTCCAGAGCGCGTTAAACAAAAGGCAATCGTGGACTAGGAAAGAAGCTTCTTTTCTTCGTATATGTAGATTATAAGATATCACAGGCCTAGAGTTATATGAGCCCCGTGGGGCACAAGCCCCTCTCCAATAATTTGAAATAACTCCCAATTTTACATATACTATAATGTGAAAATGTGCACAATATGTGCTTGCCCCCCCACCCGCAATAATTTTGAAAACTGTACATTTGCTGTAAGATATTACTATACCTCTCGGAGCCCCGAAGATTTTTTGTATTTATCACCATTTTATCATTTGTGTTATCCCTGAGAAGGATAATAATATCTTCCGACCGATACCTCATATTCCTAATTTTTTATGTTAAAACTATTAATAAAACAACATCGTACTAAATTACTTATGTAGATGTTAAACGCACTTCCTCCTCAAATATTGCATACAAACCTGTGCGCTAGAAATCGCGTAAATTTACAGCTTAAATTTTATTTAATAAAAAAAAGTATTTACAGTTAAGCACTCTATTCAAAAAGTATTTCCAAATTCGTTTTTTCACGTCTGTCTAATCAACAAATAAAATCCGGCCAGTTGAACTTGAATTCGATTTCTCCCAGATCCAAGATTCCCATCGTACCAAACCTCGAGAGGACATCGTACAGATACCAAAGGATACACGGGAGTCTGAATCAACATTGAGTTTCAGCAAACAAACCAATATCAACTTTCTAGTTTGCTGAGGTAAGTCCGTGTTGGACTTTCGGTCGGTTTTTTAAGGTCTAAGAACGCCGTAAGAATTGGATATGAGGGTGAGTATTATTTCATTGGTGTTTCGGGATGCCAAAATCAAGTCCATTGCTTCGGACTTATAATCTTTATTCTTCAGATAAAATACATAATGTGCTTATTCCCCTAAAGGTGCTTATAATACTTTAAAAGCTAACTTTAAATACAAAAAACCAACAACTTAATACCAGATTAAATAAGCAATTCGAAAATGTAAGTGTGCATTTTCATAACCATGTTTATTATTTGTGAGTGATAGTATTCGTTGTTTATTAAATACGCATTGGGAAAAATCTAATAATATATTGATAGAGGGGTCCCTTGACTCTTATTCAGAAATGTCAAAGCAAATCATCATCATTTTTAACTATTGAGCAGAAATAACTTTTTTTAGTAATATAATATAAGTGGCTATAAAATGTTGAATTTTAAATGTTTTTTTTTTCATCATTGGATTTCCATATCTCTGCATAACTTTCTCTTTCCATAGTATCCCATATGTTACTTCAATCTTTGATGAAGTGTTCTGTTCCAATAGAAAAATTCAGTAATCAGTCAGTTGTCGATATTTCTTGCAATGAAGAATTGATTCGGAAAGAAAATAACAACAATTTGGACTTTTTAGAAGTATTTAAAATTGAAAAGAAAAAATATAAAGTATTATAAACATGCGTATTTAAAATTATAAAATATATGTTTGTGTGGTAATGTTGATTTGTTTGCACCGTCTTAAAGTACTCTTTCAGTGCACTTCTTATCCAATGGTACCATGTCTCATACCAAAGCAGGAAGCTTTCCTGAGGTCACTCGCCCGTGTTTCGAATTGCAACTCATCACCACATTATAGGATTCTTACCCACACTCTAATCTCCAAAGTTATTTCAAAATTCACGAAATCCTCTAAAGCGGACACCTGTAAATTCAATGAAAATTGTCCTCCTTTTCTCATGAAAATGAAAGCATATAATATTTTCTGATTACAATTGTAGGAATACTAAAGTAGAAGCTGCTTGCTTTTGATGTCATGCAACCCATGGTCACCAAATTTTACGCACAGGTGCCATTTTCTGAAAACCCAAGTTCCGGAAACACTGTTTTCACCCCGAGCATATTTCTTCCTTAAAGTTGAGAGTAGAAAATACCTATTTTATACTTTCTTTCCTGTTCTTATTTTTCCAGTGAAGAAAGAAAAATCGTTTAAGATTTCTCCATTCTGAAAAAAAATTATTTTGGTCAGAGCCATGCTTGATGCCTAAAATTCGATCTTGTTCTATCTGGCAGGGACTACTTGGCCCCAAGTTACCGTTTCAAATTGGTTGCTTCAGGGAAACTATGAGATCGATATTTGAGTGAATGTGAGATTCTCTTCAAGATAGGTCTTCGATTTTGCACTAAAAAAATGGGTGTTGATGAAATCTTCCATAGATCTCTAGCAATCATTACTTATAGGTTGTGTCCGATATATTTTATCAACCGATTGAAGGACCTTGCCAAGCAATTTGGCCAATATCTTTTCTATTGGGCTTAACTTTTTCCTTTTTTAATATTTTAGTTGTTGCTGCTGGCATGGAAGTTATCTAGTATTGATGTTGCCAGCATAATAACCGGAAAAGAAGAAATTGAGTGTATGGGGCACTGTTTGTATCTCGTGCATCATGAAATTTCAAGGGAGGGAGAAAAAAGTAAGGAAATTGGAAAAGGGATATCGGAGACAACTGTCACCAAACGATGACTCGGAAAACCCAAAGAAAATATGCTCACAGATATAAAAAGCGAAATATAAAAATCGGAAAAGGGTTCTCAGAATACGATCTTCTATTTGAGAAGACTGATTCAGATGGACAGATCATCTTCAATCAGGAACGAAGACGAAGTCAGCTGAACTGATAAGAAATATGAAATATTCAGTCTAGAGCCTTCACGAAAACCGTCACAAACTCTGAAAATCCAAAGCATACGATCATCGAAACTTAATAGAAAAACAACTCATTCGCTTTCCACATTTCATCCTGGTTGTTTCCCCGCATTCCCCATACTTATTGTTACTTTGCAATTTCTGTCTGAGCCACGACCATTGAATTTTTTTTCTCACTCCTCAAAGATTCCTGAGAATTGGAAATTTAGTCTTACCAATGACCTTTGAACCTTTTAGTAAGATTTGCTCAGTGGCTCGTTGTCCTCAGAGAAAAATGGAAATTTGCAAACTAATTCTCAAATACAACTCTGTCGTTTTAAAGTTTCGTTGGACACTGGTATCTTCTATTCCAATCAAACGGCCTTCATGGGCAGATTGGGTCCTCTCAGAAAGCGCATACAATGGACGAGTCTCTCCCCATTCGGAGGCGCTAGTCCTATCGCCCGTGAGGGCTATCAGCCCCCTGGGGACCGGCGGCCCTGTCCGCCCCGCTTATTGACTGTGGCTTGTAAATTTATTTTTTGACTGACTGATTAATAAATATGTTTCATATTATACTCTCACACATTGTAGGCTTTAACTAATTGACGAATTCTCCCATGATATGCCCACCTTATATGGGCTTCCCAGTGTTGCAATTCCAATAGCTAGTAGTTTATTTTGCATTTGCAGTTAATAGTACGATGATAATTCTATGCCTTTAAACACGCGTTTACTGCTTATTTAATTTCTACGAAAATTGTATTTTATCCTATTTATATTTTACTCTGATTTATTTTGTTCTGATTGTAATCACTCCTCTCTCAAAGTGGGCTTAATTATAGTTAATATTCTCTGCGGAATAGAAATTATTATCACTAGACTTTACTATTCTGTATATAGTTCTGTGTATAATTCTATATTATCTTGATATTCTGTCTATACTTCTGTATATAATTCTATATTATCTTACTATGCTGTATATATTTCTGTATATAATTCTATATTATCTTACTATTCTGTGTATACTTCTATATATAATTCTATATTATCTTACGATTCTGTATATACTTCTGTACATAATTTTATATTATCTTACTATTCTGTATATACTTCTGTACATAATTGTATATTATCTTACTATGCTGTATATTTACTCTTCTGTATATAATTCTATATTATCTTACTATGCTATATAGTTACTCTTCTGTACAGCATTACTAGACTTAACTCCGGGTTTAACGTAGTGAAACCCAAGTTTGTTTATTGCTCAGCAATAGCTGATGTTTATTATAGCTGACGTTTTCATAGCTGATGTTTTTAGACTGTGCATTAAGGCTAATTGGAATGTCGTTGAATTTGGCCAAGAACATCGCGACGTTCACTAACGTTTTACATGGCATATTATGTGAAAATACTACTGACATATACTTTGGAAATTTTTATATATTTAGAATCCGTCTACAATTCATGAGAGGTCAAGAAAGTAGTGTTCGAAAAAGCGTGGAAACAATCTGTATTATGCCATTGTCTTATGATAACATATCCGCTCAGAAAACGATGACAGTCATGTTTTTTGGCGATCATTCCCTTGTCTTTTACTCTGTGATAAGCGGTACTTTGGTGTTGCACTTAACACAAGAACTAAATGTATATTTCACCTAAAATGAAATTTTATTTAATTAGATTAGGATTCTATTTTTATATCCCTTTAGACTCAAGATCTTTGAAAAATCTAATATTTAAATCACTTTTTTATTATGTTTCCCTTTTCCCAGATGTGATTGCCTTACCTATATATTCATATGGCGGAATCTGGAGAAGTTTAAATAAGAAAACCGTATCATGAAAGCATGAGCTTCAAAAAAAAATCATGACCGGATAATAAGTAATTTAGTGCTTCATTGCGAAAATGTACTTAAGCAAGGAACGTATTAAGAATATCACCGAAAATCTATTTGTTTTCATGGCACCTCAATTATTAATTGTATACTAATCTTTAATAAAATAGCTTTAATTTCAAGTGACTTTCTAAAAATAAAGTAAGGGAAGAATTGATAGAATATGAACAACTATAAAGATGAATGTAATTTTACATTAATTTAATTACATTAATTAATTAAACGAATTTAAGATAGAGAGAGACTAGTAATTGACAGATAAGTCAACATAGTACTGCGTAAAAGCAAACTTAATAATAATTACACATGTGATATTGTATAGAGGACTTCAAAACTCAAAAGCACCAGGCTCTAATAACATCACAGCAACACTATTAAAAAAAACAAATTTAATGTTGAGAATTTTAGATATCCTGATCATATGTATTTATTATTTTATATTATGTAGAAATACATACACCAATGTTCATTTAATTTTCTCTCCTGCGACTGAACGAAAACATATTACCTTTCTAGCATCTCAAATATCATGCACGCGTCTATCTATCAGAATTTATCTAGGAAAAATCCAAAGGTCATTTACTGAAGGGCATTATATTTTTTGCCCGAATATAAAATATACATGCAGTTTAGAC
>QLNU02013614.1:7177773-7189866 GCA_006491805.2 Dysdera silvatica
TATACCGGGCCACGAGAGATTCTCTTGGAATTTGTCATTTTAGTTTTCTAAGCAGTTGTCATATAGACGTACGCAGAAAGTTCATAAGGGAGTTATAGGTTAAATGGAGGTCACAGAGCTATAACGCCATATATTCATATTTGTATGTATACATATGAATATAACGCCATATATTCATATGTATACATACAAAATTTCTTCACAATGGGTCTACAACTGTCATTAACACCCCTCTACGTACGTGAATGATTCGTCATGAATAAATATTTTACTCTGGAAATATTCTAAGAGAGAAACAGGGACACAGAGAGAGAGGGGCGAATAATAGTCTGGAAATCAACGGAAAGCTCAGATCCTGAAAGCCTAAATGCTATCCGTGTACCAACAACCAGCGACCAAGTCGTGTATGCTTAAGTATGTAGGTATGCATGAACAATCGAAAATTTTTCGGCATCTTAAGTATGCAGGTATGCATGAACGATCGAAAATCTTTCGACATTAAAATCTTTTAACACCCGAGAAAGGATATGCAGCTCATTATGACCTGTCATAAAAAATACCTGCAAACCGATTTCATTAATGTGGAGTGCATTCTCTGTTGTAAGAACTGAACAAAATAACATCTTACAAATGTAAAATTAGTAGGGAAGTGTACTGCAAGTTTCATATTAACAGAAGTGAACAAATAGTCTTTATATGATTATGTTACAATTAATTATTCACACATATGATAATTTAATGCATGAATTTAAAACAATGGAGAAACATTTAAAAGTATATTTATTAGAACCTGGCCCCCTCCTTATAAAAAAGAATTCGCCGGGCTGCGGCCCCATAAAGCACTCATTAACGTAGAGTTCTCAAAATTATGGAAGTGGGGGGGGCAAGTACATTTTATGTACGTTTATACATTACAGTATATGTAAAATCGCAATTTATTTCAGATTGTTAGTGGGGGGCTCTGGCCCCACGGGCCAATATAACTCTATGAATATGGAGCACTAATTTAGTTGATACCTCTTCCAGATGAAGTCACAATTGACGCAAATGGGCTTTAAGTAAGAAAAGCCCAGTATAAACAGTATACAAACATAATATTATATATAAATATAATAAAATAATAATGAAATATAATTTATAGTAAAATATATGGACGAAGAAATAACTTGGAAGACAGATTATAATAAACTATCGAAGTTATTGCATGTATATAATGGAATTTTTTTTCCTTGTAGGAACTCCTGTAGAAGAAACTGAAAAAGTGAAACACTGTAAGCAAATAAAAGAAAGAGAAATAGAGAAGGAAAAGTGGTGGAAGATAATGCATTTTATGAGGAATATACAAAGTTTTAGATCGCGTTTTTCCTGTGCCTAACTACTGTAGTTCAGAGACAAATATATTTTCCACAACAGTTTACATTAAACACAGACCCGTCCAGCAGATTCTGATTTTGCATAAGAATGCAGAAATATGGAGACAAACAAAAGGAAAAGACTGTGCAGAAATTCAAGAAGAATACAAATTATTCAAATACCACACAGCGTTTGTAATTTTATTGAGAGTTAAGAACATCTGAATTCTTATTTGCTAAGTAAGAGGTATCGAACTGAATGTCAGCCTCACTAGTCCTTTGGGACTATTCTTTTAAAATGTATGTTTAAGAGAAAAACTGTGAAATTGAAGAATATTTTATCGATTTAAAATCGTAAAAAACTTCGTAAAGTGTACATCCGCTCCATCTTAATTTGTAACGCTGGGGTTTACGAGGTGACGGAAAGTGACATATGACGTCTTTGAAACAGACGCCTCGAGTTTGGAAGTGAAATATACGTCACTTCTCATGTCACGCATCCACCACTAATTAATACCAAAACTTTGATTAATTGCGTTGTCGTAGCGTAATAGAGCAGTGATGTTTAAATTAATTGTTCAGCAAATTAATCTAGCATATTCAAAGACATAATTCAAGAAGTCTAAATAAGTTTTAATCAATTTTGTAAGCTTTTAATTAACTCAAAAATGAAAGCTTTAGGGATCGAAAATTCGTTATTCTGTTTCATTTACCTGCGTGAATACATTTACATATTTACGTACGTCTGGGTAATGAAGTGTAAAGTAATATACAACACGGAGTTCGGAAAGCCCATATATTTTTTATATGATTTAAGTATCGATATATGCACTATTATTCATAAAATGACAAATAAGGCAGAGTCCAAGTAACTTTGTGGGGGAGGGGTTGCCGTTGGTCTTATTTTCCTATGTTAGCCAATGTTAAATTTTGCTTTCTGAGGTGGGGTTGAAATGGCCAAAATATTGCTTACGTAATACTCGAAAGTTTTCTAAACGATATTATACGTAACTGTAAAACGTCGATACATTGTAAAGACATACAATTTTTAGAAAAGACGTCAATTTCAGTTTTTCAGTGATTTAAATAACAATAGGAAAATTGTTATGAGGAGATTTCAAAGACCTTAATTAATATTATACGTTATAGATCCTCCATAGCATTGCAGACGCACCTTGTATAAAGGAAAATGAAATTTAAGATGGAATTTTTATCGTCAGAGCAACAACAACATTGCAGAGGGTTTCAGGTTTCTATAAGGGGATGGATTTTAGTATTGCTGAGCGTAAGAAATAATCTGAAGTATTTCTAAAACTTATTTTTGTTATATTATAATGAGTTTAATTTTTTTTCTTTGTTCATATTTTTTTAAAAAGATTTTAAAAGCAATGAATTGGGAAAAAAAACAAAGTATAAAAGCTTTTGCATCTTAGGTATCATCAAAAAACGTGAATTGTAATGAAGGCTTAGTAATTCATAGGTTTATAAAATATTTAGTCTTCATAAATTTTATTTAAAGATCCTTGTTGACATAACTAAAGGAACAAATACAGAAGTAAGTGAATCACCCATCAACTAATTTATTTTGAGGGATTTTTTTCGCAGGACAAAATAAAAACCTTAGTTTTTATTGAAAAACAACGAAATGTAGGGATTGCAGTGGGACTTTTTCCCCACGTGCTCATTTCTTAAATGAACAATTTGTCTCAAACCTTCTTGTCTCACAAAAAGAAAAGGAAAACACATGTTTTCTTTTCAAGTCGACGGGCAGAGTTTTTCTAAAAACAAATTGCAACAGAAGACGAAACGGAAGTCTAAACGAAGAGTGACAAAATCCAATCAATTCTCGAGGCAATCTGAGGGTATTCCCTCTCCTGACGGAGTTTTTCCCTTTTTTCCCCCTTGTTTTGGGCAATTGTCTCAGTGTGGCAAGTGTTTCATCTCCACCTAATCTTTCACATCGATTCTTCGTGTAGTTGTTGGGAGCTTGAGGAATGTGCGAATCGAGAACTACATTAGTGCGGAATGTCGCCAAGGAATGGGATGGTGGCGACGTCTTCGACGATTGTCGGTTAGCATTGGATGCCACAGAAGAGGCATTGTTTAAGTGTCTACTCTCCTTTACAGTTCAGTTTGAACATATGCTCAGAAATCTATATTTATGAACCAGCTCCTTTGTAAATGAAGGAGCCACAAGGGACCTATTATGAAGTCCTCGAGTTGTTGCGACACACTTCATAAAGTTATGAAAGAGCCAGTAAAAAACAACAAATCATTGCAGTTAAAAATGTTTAATTAAACTGTTGGCTAATCCGCTACCATGCTCAGAACAGTTATGATTCTGTTTAACAGAAACTGTTTAATTAAACAGAGTCATAACTGTTCGGAGGATGGCGGTGGATTAGCCACCGAGATAGCTAACAACAGTGTAATTAAACAGTTTTAATTGCGGTAATTTGTTGTTTTTTACTTGCTCTTTCATCTACCATAAAGCTTTTGCAGTTCAGTGTACTGCAGTCTATTACTAAGGGATTAGCAGTACAATTATTGGTACTATAGTACTATATGCCTGTTCTTAAACTTTAGCTCTAATGGATGGAATTAAGTACTTAGTTCTTAATTTCTGTACACAGGCGTTTTAATTGTGTTATGCTTGGAAACTTCATGAGAGTTCGCGCATGAATTATGAATTTAGAAATACGGCTCTCAGAAACAGCACTGCCTTTAATCCATCGTGGCTTTTGATTGTTGTTGATTCCAAGTTTTCTCAAAAAAGTTCGATATTCAAATTTCTATTGATAGATCTGCTGATAAAACATCAACTCTTTTCTTACGTTACTTATCTTTGACTTCGTGTCTGAGAGCTTAGTAATTAATCTTGTATAAGGCTCCTAAAAAAAGGGAACTGGCGCATCCACCATTTTGATGTCTAAGTTGTGGTTGCAAATTGTATTTATTGGCGACATTTTGAAAGTTGCGCCAATGTTTACGTTCGTCGGATAATCGCGGATTTTTGATTATTTTTATGCCAAAATAGCGATCATTGCGCCAATGCGTAAAACCTTTATCGCCAAGGTAAATTATAACAGAAGTGTAAAACAAAATGGCAGCCAATGCGTTGGCCTCTAATTTTTCACATTGTAAAATTCAGTGACGTTCTGTATTTTTTTTTCTAAGGTTACATCTCGTCTTATGCAGCATGACCTTTTCTGTCTTACGTTATAAAACCTGGTAAACCAATCAGAATTCTTACGGTATATGTTTTTCTCTAATTTCCTCTACAAGAACTATACTCGATCGGTTATATGTGAAGACATGACGTTGGGGTTGGACATCTTTAAATGGAGTTTATATTTGTTAATTTCTATCTCTGTTTCTGAATTGTGTCAATGTTTTTATCATTATCATCTTCTAGTCTGCTTTCGATTGGATTACTCTCCCTACTTAACCTTCACCATTTGTAATCGTTTTATGTGTTTATTTCGAAACCTAATATCATGTCAGCCTGAAAAATGCATCTGGCAAAACGTATGATGCATAAATTTGTTGCAAGAAACTTAAATAACATAAAATAGTGGTTCTTTAACTTTCCTAGACCGCGGAACCCTTCAGAGATCACTCGCACTCACGGACCCCCAAGAATTAACTCAAAGTTTAAAGCCCCAAATTTGCATCGCACATATTTATTTCTAGTGTTTCATCACTGATTTTCACCATTTAAGGAAGGAATTTTTCGTTCCCTCATAATTTATTCTTAGCATTAAAGAGTAAATGCTCGTGTCTTAGTACTTTTCCGAACTTTTGTGGAACACTGGGAGGGTTTCGCGGAACCCCTGAGGGTTATACGGACACCCCAGAGTTCCGCGGACTACAGTTGAAGAACCGCTGGCCTAAAAGATATACTAGGACGAAAGTTCTCAATTTGTAAATCTCCGTAGCTTTTTCGTAAAGATACCTGAGCAATATTGAAATAAGATAATGTTAAAAGGCGCAATACTTTCTAGGATGTCGGTTTAGGTTCTGCCGTTTTTAAACGATGTATCTATGAAAATAGGGTTGTTCGAATCGAGCCTCCACGACTATATTTTCTTTCAGTTTTTTAGATACGAAAATCCACGTAAGAGGACTTAGCTAAATTTCTCATACACCTAACTTAATTTCAAAGATTTTCTGTTAGAAAAAGCAGTTTCACACATCACATATATTTATTCCATCATTTGTGATTATTATAAGTTTAGAAGATAAATTTTGTTTTGGTTATTAGAAATATTTTACTGAACATCAACGGAAAATATTAGTCTATATATATATATATATACTTAATTTCTCATTAACTAATATAATTGGATCATCTTCCAGGCGGAATTTTGAATAGTGTCCAAATGAATGACATAATTAGGAGAGGATCTCGTTTCATTTCTCTCTTGTTGGCAGAGGCACAGCAGACCTTCTCCTAATTTTTAAGTTTTTGTGTGCTTCACTCTTACGCCTCGCGGAAGGAGACATTTGAGGGACGCTACACTACAGTGCAAGGCACCAACGCATTTCGAGCAGTAAAATTAATATTATTTCCAAATTGATTATGGTAAAATCGCGTACAAATTTCTTAGGCCCAGCAGTTAAGGAGGTTTCTTAAAATGAAATAAGAATGTAAATAAATATTCTTCACCTTCTTTTTTCTGTTTTATTTTCAAGCAGCGCTTGAATATAGGAGACAGAGTAGTAGGGGCGGACTTGGTCTTCTCAAAGGGAGCATACCTTAGACTTGAGGAGGAACAACTCCTTGCTTATTCGGACGCACGAATCCTACCGCCCATGAGGGCCTATCGGCCCATTTCGCCCCTACCCAGCAGTCAGGGGCAAAATACAAATTACAATTTGTGCATTCAAATGATGGCGCTTTTTATATATATACGAAATTGGGATTTATAAAGAAAAGTTCCTTAACGTTAAGGCAAGCAATTATTAACTGAAATAATTTGTTTCCGCATTAGACACAGTTGACTCCGGTTGTTTTCTGCAGCTACGAAATAAGCTTTAATGATTCCAGGACCAGCTCAGCAATGGTTTTATTAAGACTTAGAGATAGGGACAACAGGATCTTAACTCTAATTGGATCGTTAGGCAGACAAACTAATAACGTAATTTTTATATCATGGTTTTTGCGCAGTGTATCATGAAAATGTATTATTGTTTCTGTAAATTTAAAATAGCGGTTCTTACGTTTTTACCCTGTGAAACCTCTTTTTTTCACTGCATGGCTGGCCATGGAAACCTTCATTAATAGGAGAAACTCTCATTCGCGGAAACCCTCTTCCTTAGGAACCCGTCTATGAATACTGCTTAAGAAAAGTCTATAAATAATTATAGCATATCATGATTTAGAAATTAATGTAACGGTAAGTTATTCTAGTATATTAATAAAAGTAAACTAAAAAAGTAAACTTATAAAAGTGAACTAATAAAAGTAAACTAATAAGAGTAAACTAATAAGAGTAAACTAATAAAAGTGAACTAACAAATGTAAACTAATAAAAGTGAACTAATAAAAGTGAGCTAATAAAAATAAACTAAATTAGTATAAAAAGATGTGTGATATGTACAAAAAATAATACCGAAGCAAGCAAATTTTTAATTAAATGATGCAGGTATTACAATGTACAAGTATGAAGTGATACAATTAATACAATGTATAAGAATGAAACGATACAAGTAATTATTAATGAAAAGTATTAATAAGACGACTGAATTTATTTATGATGTCGTGAAATCTCTAAAATTTAGTTGTGTCGAAGACGGTGCCATTTTCTTGCCAATTCCATCAAAGGGGTTGCTATGGGGGAACATTATCATCAGTTAATGATTATTTTCCCTCATCGTTAATCATTCATTGTCATTAATTATTAATCGCATTCCCTGGAAAACATGGAACATACTTAGTGAAACATTTTTTTAAAACATCACTTTTTTAATTAAAGGAAATAGAATTCCGGAAAGGGGGAGAACTATTCCCGTATTAAATGGCCTTTAAGTTCCAGTCGGACATGGAGTTCTGCGTTCTTTGTTGCCACAATGGCGCCGCGTGGTCGCTCCAGCCATACATAAATCTTTTAGACATTTGTTTGTGGGCCATAAAGCCTACTGACTCATTTATCAACAACCTGGGAATATCAACAATAGAAAATGAAAGGGAAGAGCTAAAAAACCGAAAGAAATATTGTGTTTCTTTAATCATATACAAGACTGAACTGAAGTAGTACCATGACCATCTCAACGTCGTAAATTTCCTCCTCTTATTTTTACCAAGATTTTGAGCAGTTTTACGCGATATTTTCAAATTCAATTTTGTGGGAAAATTCACAGTTTTGAAATGACAATTTTTTATTTTTTAACTTTAATTATTTTCTCTTAACATTTCCAAACGTATGCATAATCTCTCTTTTCGTATTTATATATAGATATAAAACAGAAGTTTATGAATTGTTGGTGTTTGAGAAGAACAATGTAAATGATCTGCGTTTGACATGGTACGGAATAGCAAAAGAGGATTTTCTTTTATGTAAACTGAGTTTTGGAAATTGACAAATGTACTTACGGCTTAAAAATGAAATTAATGGAGCCACGAAATTATAAATTGCAATTTTCTTGGGCCACGTTATAAAAAGGAGCAGATAGTTTTGCATAAGAATTTCAGAATTACATAGGATATTTTTGAAATTTATCTAGAAATTATTTATGAAATTTATCTTGAAATTAATTATGAAATTTATCTTGAAATTATTTACAAAATTTATCTTGAAATTATTTAGGATAATTTATCTTGAAATTATTCATGCAATTTATCTTAAAATTATTTATGAAATTTACCTTGTATCTTAAAATTTATCTTGTAATTTATCTTAAAATTTAGAAATTATTTATGAAATTTATCTTGAAACTAATTATGAAATTTATCTTTTATGAAATTTAAAATTATTTAGGTAATTTATCTTGAAATTATTCATGCAATTTATCTTAAAATTATTTATGAAATTTATCTTAAAATTATTTATGAAATTTACCTTGAAAATATCTTGAAACTATCTTGAAATTTATCTAGAATTTATGAAATTTTATCTTATTTATCTTGAAATTTATCTAGAAATTGTTCATGAAATTTATCTAGAAATTGTTCATGAAATTTATCTAAAAATTATTTATGAAATTTATCTTAATATTTATGAAATTTTTTAATTTTGTATAAATATTTTTTGCATAATGAATGTTTTAGAGATTCATTTTGTGCATTGTATTTATTACTGTGTTATTGCGTTACCTTTATTTCAACTAAAATTAATGTATATCTTTTACGATGACATTTACAAACTATATTTTTTCTTACTCACTGGTACTAAGAGTGCCGTTACGTTTATGCTATAATATTTTATTTGTTTTTCGTCTAATTGCATTTTATAGAAATTTGCTCTCTCTCTCTCTGATCGCCATACACAGAAAGTTTAACAAGGGGTTACAGAACTGCAAGTCTTTATATTTATATGTATGTATATACAAAATTTTATCGCAATGGCATTATAGCCCTAGAAACAGCTCCTAAGTCAAGGGCGGATCCAGTGAAGGGCGAAGGGGGCGATTGCCCCCGTCAGGCTTAAATAGGAAAAAATAAAGACGATGAAGAATATTTTATGTGTTGTTTGTTAAGACTGCAAGTAAAGTCTTGCAATAAACAAAAATCTGGCGCCCGAAGTCTTCAAGTCTTGGTGAAATGCGATCCAGACGTTTTTTTCACGAATCTTCAAGCTACTCGTCTTTCAAACTACGTTTTCAGTAAGTGTTGCTTCAGCAAAACGTAGTTTTTTATCGTTGAAGCGCCGTCAAACTTGGCTTCGAACGCGGATGACAGAAGAGACTTTTAATACACACCCATAGAGACATTCATATTGATGTAAATAAAGTGATTGACAAATTTTCAAAGAAACCAAGATGGCTCGACTTTGCACTATAAACTTCAAGTTTTTTAAAAAGTCGCTTATTATAAAAATAGTAAAATAATTACAATGTTTTTGTAGTTTAAATTTAAACTTGTTCTATTAATTACATTGTAAATTATCGTTTTGGTTATTGTATATGTCTCCTTTACTAGGTTATCCTTCTGTCATACTTGACTATAATCTACCCTAAACCATATAGTTTAATTAAAGAAAAGCCCATCTTTAATTCATTGTCTTAAATTAAATATTTTGGTGAGTATAAAGGAAGGCTAGTAATATAACAACATTTACCTAAACTATTTAACAGTCCAAAACTAAAAAACTTCCCGGCGAGGATTCTCGAAGCCGCATTCCCCCCGTAACAACATCCTGCATCCTCCCTTGCCCTGAGTATGCCCCAATGCTCTCTCTCTAGTCTTAAACTTACTCTACAATAGCGTTTATGGTGCCGATAATTTTAAATACTTTGATACGCACATTACAATAGCAAATGTATTATTTAAATTCCCACAACTCTTCTACAATTACAAATATGGTAACTGTTTTACAATCACAACTGGTTTCCTAACAGCGTTTTTGCAACCAACATGCAAATGACATTGAAGTGCAAACTAGTAACTCACAAAAAGCAGCACAGTTGTATTTACAATATTTTTTTACATATGTATATAAAGTACGTTAGAGCATGTGCTATATGTGAAGAAGTCAATTTTGTGACTCATATATGATATAATCAATAGCATCATATGATGTAATCAATAGTATCATATCATACAATTAATAGCATCATATCATATATCTAATAGCTTCATATCATATAATCAATAGCATCATATCTTAAAATCAAGAGCATCATATCTAGTAGCTTCATATCATGTGATCAATAGCATTATATCGTAAAATCAAGAGCATTATATCATACAATCAATAGCATCATATCATTGTAGTATACCTCAGATGCTCTTGCGCCATAAAAATCCAAACAAACAGCATCATATCATATGATTAATAGCATCAAATCATACAATCAGTAGCATCATATCCTACAATCAGTAGCATCATATCCTACAATCAGTAGCATCATATACAATCAGCATCATATCCTACAATCAATAGCATCATATAATACAATTAATAGCATCATATTATACAATCAGTAGCATCATATCATACAATCAATAGCATCATATTATATAATCAAAAAGAATAAATAAAATAAATAAATAGCATCATAAATAAAATAAATAAAAAGCATCATAAATAAAATAAATAAATAGCATCATAAATAAAATAAATAAAAAGCATCATAAATAAAATAAATAAACAGCATCATAAATAAAATATATAAATAGCATCATAAATAAAATAAATAAATAGCATCATAAATAAAATAAATAAATAGCATCATAAATAAAATAAATATATAGCATCATAAATAAAATAAATAAATAGCATCATAAATAAAATAAATAAATAGCCTCATAAATAAAATAAATAAATAGCCTCATAAATAAAATAAATAAATAGCATCATAAATAAAATAAATAAATAGCATCATAAATAAAATAAATACATAATTTCATAGAATGAATCTCACATTCATTTCGATATCGATTCCGCAATTTCTATGAAGCAATTGATAGCGATTTAGAACCGCAACCGGGGCCAAGAAGTCAATGTAAGATAAAAAAAGATGGAGTCTTAGATGGTAGCCAAAAAAAAGGGATTTTTTTTGGGACCAAACAACCTTAAAAGATTTCGTCACTTGGAAAAAAAAAGTCGGGGAGAAAAAAATGACGTGGACAATTTTTCCACCCTCGACTCTCAAAGAAGAACTTTGCTCGAGGTGGGAAGATGTTTCTAGAACGCGCTGTTAGATAAGATCGTGGCTGCGCCAAATTTGCTAACCGGAGGCCTTATGTCACCACCAAGAGGACGCAATTTCCGTTTCAGTATTCTCAAAGCTACATGCGAAACATATTTTTTCTATTTTCTATGAAAAAAGAAGGGAATATAGAAAAACGTCGAGGAATTTTTAGGTGACCGTAGAAGAAGTTCCTGAAAATTTCGAAAAGAGTGCAGAAATCATGGTACGTACAGAAATTGGGGATAGGATGACAAGATGTAAGTTGAAACAACAAATAACATTATGGAGTAATCTTCTTGTTGAAGAAGAATTCACCCTTGGTAGAGCGATTTGTCTTGAAGAAAAGTTGGAACACCGTCGAGTGCCATTGGTACCATTAGAACTACTTTTCAAAATTCCAAATGCCTGGAATTCCTATATTTGGCCATTCAAATTAAAACTAAGCGAAGCCAAATAAAAAAAAAGATACTTTCTTCAAAGTTACGCTGAGTTTAAATATATTTAATCTAGTTGTTGCACCACACAATCAGAAAACTCTCTCAGGAAACCAATAGGATACGAACGCAAATATGCAAAATAGGCATTTGCTCGCTAATCAAGCAAACGGCAGGTTAATTCCAGCCAATCATAAACGAATGTGATCATTACATTATTTCAATAACAGTAATATATTCTTTACTTTAAAATTTAATTGTAGAGCATTTGGGCAACATGGGTTCTGTCAGACGTTAAAGTCTTTTACCGTAACTGCCTAGGATAAATGTCGATAATTAAACACGTTTCGCAATTGATCCCACAATTGCACATGTCACTACTTCGTTTGAAATTTATTTAATATTATTTCACGTATAAATGATTAAACGTTAATCCCCACTTTATTATCGCA
>QLNU02013614.1:7199943-7210359 GCA_006491805.2 Dysdera silvatica
TCATATTCAGAATTTTCACTATTGTTTCATTTTTATTGTTAAATCATAAGCTTCTTAAAGTTACGTGTTACTTAACCCTCGCTGTGTTTACAATAATCTGTCGTTTATAATTTGCAAAACATTGGGCAATTACATTGGCCTATATACATATTAAAAAGAGTTTGTGAAAAGGCAAGGACTAATCCAAGATTTTGTCACAGAGGGGGCGGTTCCGTGCTCCTGACCCGGAAATATTTTTAATTTTGGATTATTGAATAGTTTAGGTAAATATTGTTGTTCTAAAAACATGTTACTAGCCTTCCTCACCGAAATATCTCGTTTACGACAAGGAATTAAAGTTGGGCTTATCTTTAACTAAACTGTATAGTGTAGGGTAGATTATAGTTAAGTATGACAAAAAGGATAAGCTAATAAAAGAGACATATATACAATAACCAAAACGATAATTTACAATGTAATTAATAGAACAAGTTTAAATTTAAACTGCAAAAACTTTGTAATTATTTTACTTTTTTATAACAAGCAACTTTTAAAAAAAAAGATCTTTAAGTTAATACTGAAAAATCATCAATCAAGAAGCACGTGTTAAGACGTGAGTGGTAAAAACAATATGGTACGTTGGATTTATTTTTAAATACCTGTGTTAATTTTAGAAGCTAATGTTAAAATTTTGTTTATTACAGTCATAACAAACAAAATATTCTTAGTCATCTTTATTTTTTTTTTCATATTTAACAATGAATGGCGGGGAATGGCTGCCCACTCTGCCCCTCACTGCATCCGCCCTTGTGAAAAGTTCATGAAATTGACAACATCCACGTAAAGCATGTGTTCTATTATGCTCCATACAAGTAAATTCATTAGTGAGACATCAATGATTTTTCATCGGCTCACGATTTAGTATTATCGTGTATATTAGATACAAAAACGGTGTTAGAAAAACAATTGTGTCATTTATAAAGAAATTGTTATGATTAGTGCTCCGGTCTTAATGACCTAAAAATGCCCTTAAAAAGATGATAAAATTGTCTAAAAAGTGGAAAAAATCCCCCAAAAAATTTATATTATATTTTTCCAAGTTGTAAATTTAATAACTTCAGCTTCAGACTATTCGTAGACCAGCATTATCATCCTTTCTTCGTGATACGTCAGAAGAAAATAAGAAAATACCTGTTATAAACGAATATTAATTATGTGTAATCTAATCACTTGCAAGAACATCAAAATTGAACTGAATAATTATGCGGGTTTTGTTTAACATTTTCAAAAATCTCTTTTATTTTCTGAAAGAAAATTCTTGTGCCTTAAAAATCTCTTCCCAACACGTATATATGTTTGTACAACGACTCGCAAAAAGATACTTATACATGTTATTGGAGTAGGATTGAAAAGAACACATTCATTTTTATAGAGAGTTCTTCACCAATTCTCTGTATTTCTACCTCTCCAGTTAAGATACCAGATCTTTTTTTTCCAAACTCTGAAACCCACAGTGTCCTTTTCTAAACCATAGTTTGAATTTGCAACCATGGAGTGTTCAGTTTTTCCCCTAGCCTTTTTTAGTACTTCGCTTTCTTTATCGCTGTAACCAATTAAGTCAACGAGTTCCATTCTCTTCGTATGAGCCATTAATAATGGAAGGTAAAATGCTGAAGTTTGTGTAAATGCCAAATTCTCTTCTACTTTTTCCTGAGAGAACAGACATTGCAGACATGGCTGAAACACATTTACTATTGCTTTTACCGCATCAAACTTTTCGCTGTAACAAATAAGCATCCATTGAGCTTCCAACCATGTTTCCTAAAGCATTATCAAAGGAATGAATAACCAATTAAACTCGAAGCTTGTGTTTTAAAGGTTTCTGTGTGGTAAAGAGATTTCAAGAAAATCTTTTAATATTAAAAACAAGTCTAAATCCAGATAATTTGCCTGAATTTCCTCAGCAACCCTATGTAAGGCATGATCAAGGCAAGTGACATGCACTAGCTTTGGATAAAAACATTCAATTGCTTTTATTATGTGATGTAACATCCATTAAAAAGGGTAAAACATTATGTTCACTCCATTTGACCACAAAGCGTAAAAGGTTTCTCAAATAGCTGATAGACGATTGAATAATTAATTTTTTCAAGTACTTCCGAATTCAGTAAAAAATACTTAATATAAGGTAACAGGAAATGTGATCGCAGGGTTGAAATAATAGTTAGCATAAGGTTAAAATAAAAGTTGGGAATGGCGCTAAAAGCAACGTTAAAACAGCTGCGACTGATATGCGTGGTTGATTGACAATGAAAGCTGTTGTATCTATTCTTCGTCTAGAAACCCTACTTTTGGTTATTGTTTTGGTTACAAACAAGTTTTGGTTACAAACAAGTTACAATAACTTGTTTGTAATTCTTGCAAAAATTTAATTTTTATGAAAAAATTGGAAAGAAAATGACCCAAAACAAGGAAAAATTGCCTAAAATGCCAAAGAAACAGGAAAAAGTCAAAAAATGCAAATATCATCAACATCCGGGCCTTACTTATAACCTTTGTGGTGTAATTGTAAGATTTGAAGGAGGAGTTATACTGTTTATAATTTTAAAGGTTTTGTGGCAATTTAAATTACAAAATTAATTACGATAATATACGTATTGAAATATCTATAATGAGTGTAATTAACTAACTCACGTGAATGATTTTAGAGCAAATATGATTATGAGCGAAGAAAACCTATTTTACATTAAAGCACGAGAAACAATTGTAATAAATTTAATCTCATAGAAATGCGTAATAAATTTAATCTCATGGAAATGCGTAATAAATTTAATCTCATGGAAATGCGTAATAAATTTAATCACAATATAAGTGATTAAAAAACAGTATTCTGTGTAAGCGTTATCGTTATAAAGTCACATAAATTTTAAATGAAGAAAATATATTGCGGAAATCGTAATAAATTGAATGCAATAAATATAATTTGAAAGCGTTAAATTATGCAAAAATGACTTCTAATAAATTAATTTCATAGGTGTAAAAAATTCAAGAATATTTTGTTTAATTTCTGAATCATATGCAAATTTATTGGTTCATTTTTAACGCACGCAGAGAGAAAAACTGCAGTTTATGAATTTTGAATGTCCATTCGTTTCAATTTTTAAGTTCAAAATGGATTTGCTTAATTCTAAAAATCAACTTTCACAAACTTAAATCTACTTTCCTAATTCCGAATGACGCTGAGTGAAGGTCATTTACAAAGTTCTGTCCAAAAGTACCTCATTCATGAACTTTAGTTTTGTATCTGTTGAAAAAACAGAGAGAGAGAGAGGAGGGGAAGGAGAGAGAGAGGGAGACCTTACAACCACCAACACATTTGGAAGTTTTAAGCGAAAATAGTTAAAGTTAAAAAGCAGAAAATTTTGTCGTCTCTAAACTAAAGAGCTTCCCATGAAATTTTACTTGAAAATATTTCGTTGAATATAAACGAAATCTTGAAGCCACTAAAAAGAATAATCTTTTGGCACTAGGATGATAATACCGCCACTTTATTTACTTATTTATATATGCAATCAAAAAGGTTTTGTTTTACTTTTTTCGCGTGGTTGTTTTTCTTGTTTCCATTGTTAATATTTCCAGGTTGTTTAAAAATGGGTTCACGAGCATTTCAGTCCACAAACAATGTCTGGAAGATGCATGTCGAACAAAGCAGCGACCACTCGGCGCCATTCCGGTAGCAAACAGTCGAGAAGTCCACGTCCAAGTGAGATTTAAAAATTATTTGATACAAAATTATTTTGTCTCTTTTTTCACTCTTAATTTATTATTTTTGTAATTTAAAGTAGCGACGTTTTAAAATAATAAAAACAACGTCATTACCTGTCTAGCTATTTATAACTTCGGTGTTCTGTCATAAACACATATTAACTTAAGCTTCTAGTTTAAATTAAATAACTTTTAAATGAATAAAATAGCTGTATTAATGTGAAATGTGTCATAGCCTTTGTCACCAGATCTTGATGTATTTTGTACTGAGATAGTTTGCACGCTGATGTCCATCTTACCGATAGTATATATTTTATTACGGTTCAATGAAAATTAATTGTCCAATATAATTATTTTGTCAAATATGAAAATGTGCATTTCCTATAATGCTGTCATGTCCACTTTTGCATGGCACTTGTGAACATCTAACTATGTATAAATTAAAATAAAGCTATAAACTTCTGGTCTTAAAATATTTTGAAGTCTTGGTAGATTTGAATTCTTACAAAAAATCGCAGCTGCACTATACACAAAAAATGCTAATAAATAACGTGCAAAAAATGTTTTTATTTGCATTAATATATTAATTTTATTTTTTTAATATTAATTTTTATAAGTGCATATGTCTCCCACAGGTGCGTCAATTTCAATATAGCCCTTATTTAACTATATAACTGAAAAATCATTTTAATAATAATAGCCCCACACATTCCTATCCGTGATTTCCTAGGGCCCACCAAGAAATATCACCGCATACACTGGTGCTCCTGGTCACAGCCTTTGAGAACCACTGCTATAAACATTACCATAGATACATTTGCAAGATACAATTACTAACACTGCAAAAAATCGACATTACAGTTTCGGTTCCTCCTACGACTTCTGTTCTAGTGAACGGTTTTTTAGAATGTACGTTTTAGACTTACGCTTTCCCCACCCGTATCTCTCTGCTGCAGGGATCGGAACATTCTGTTTGACTTTGCTGCAATGAGCCCTTCTTTTAAATTGGTGATCGCAATCTCTCAATCGCATGAAACTTCGACAGATGGAAATGAGGGAAGCAAGTGTTATCCTGCCATTGGCATCCCGAAAACATGAAGCCAGAAATTTTCAACAATTTTTTGGAGGAATTTCACTGAAAGCAATTATTTCTTGCAGTCTAGGAAAATCTTTGCGAATGGTTTACCTTGGAACTTTGAATTCTGAAATAATTTGAAATAATTTGACGACAACACTGCGCAGTATTAAATTGATTGAAAAGGAACAGCAAATTAACATAGTTTTATTAAAAAGTTTAATCGTTTACAAACTGTTTCAATAGCCTTGGGCGATTTTCGTCAGAACGGCTTACGATATACACATAACGTGTAATGCAAATACGTGTTACAAACGGCCGTTACCTGTTGCAGGTATAATAAAATGAATAGTAAAAATTAATACAAACGCATGGATTAGGGGAGACGCCTCTGGTAATGGAACATTAAGTTTAGAGAAACGTCTCTAGTACTAAACCATCAGCTTAAAGTAAACAAACAGTAGAATAAAATTATGCTGTATGGGATGAAATGCGCCGTGAGATAACAGAATCATTTCATAAAGAATTACTGTTCGATGTGGGGAGAAAGTTCTTCCAAAAGGGAGAAAAGAAATGCGACGGCGACTGTTCATTAACGGTGTTACCTGCGTTGGCCATTATGTGTAGGGATTCAAAAAAGTTGAGGTTCAGTGGAGAACGAACTTTTTGGATAATTTGTGCTTTATGATATAAAAATTTATAGCCAGATCCTCACAAGTGTTTAGCCAAAGCAGATCTGTGGAGTTCTTGTTTCTGAATATCAGTGTCATGTTCTTTTAAACCAGTTCATAGGGCTCTGCGTGTTTGACTAATGTAGACACGATCACATAGGCAAGGAATGGAATAAATTCCCCAAAAATCAAGGTCAAGGATGGCGTCTTTATTTGGTGAAACCCAGTTTATAAATGGGAGTGCAGACAACACGAAAATTCAATTTTCGAAGGCTGTAAGCAATCTTGGTAGATATTTTAAGCACAAAGGGTATACAGACAGTTTTCAACGCGGGCAATGAGGAACCAACGAGAGTAGTAGGCAGTTTAGGTCGTGGGAGTTTCTTCAGGGCCCGAATCCGCGATCAGTTGCAATTCCACGAATGTAGTTGAGTTCAGTTTCAAGTGCTTCATCTGTGAAAGAAGATCTCAGAGTCCGAGAAACCAACCAATAAAACGTGATTTTCTGACCACATGGATGTGCAGAAGCAGCTTGAGGCGGGAAACACACTGTAAATGGTTTCCGGTAAACACTTGTAAGGAAACCCGATTGCGTTCGACGAACGGAAACGTCACAGAAGAGAAAGTGTGCTATTGCTCTCTTCCTCAAAGTCTGACCAGAATGTTTGGATCTACGGAATTCAAAACATCAACAATTCCAGAAAGATCTGTGTTTGTATCCGGGAGAATGGTGAAAGTCTCGTCCATATATCTGGTCCACAGTTTGAACGGGATGCGTTGAAGGATTTTATCCTCTACATAGTGCATATAAATGTCACATAGGATTGGCGAAAAAGAATTGCCCAACATATCTGACTTATGCACAACTCCGTGAGCCGGACCAGTTCACTGATTTCGACGTCAGAAAAGTGAAATTCATGTAATCTCTGATTGAGACAATCCATAGAACCTCGAATGGGGGACCCATCACCAATCCTATGTGACATCTATATGCACCATATATATAGAGGATAAAATACTTCAACGCATCCCGTTCAAACTGTGGGCCAGATATGTGGACGACACTTAAAACACTCATAAACTGGGCTTCTCCAAATTCAAAAACGTTATCCCTAACCTTGATATTTGGGGAATTTATTCCATTCCTTGCCTATGTGATCGTGTCTACATAGGCCAAACACGCAGAGCCCTACGAATTCGCTTAAAATAACATGACACTTACGTTCGGAAACAAGGACTCCACAGATCTGTTTGGCTAAACACTCGTGGGAATCTGACCATAAATTTTTATTTCATAAAGCACAATTTATCCAAAAAGTTTCCTTTCCACTGGACCTCAACTTTTCGAGGCCCTATACATATAATCGCCAACGCAGATAACGCCGTTAATGATCAATTGCCGTCCAATTTCATTTCTCCCTTTTGGACGAATTTTCTCCCCACATCGAACAATATTTCTTCATAAAATGTTTCTTCTGTCTCACGGCGCATTTCATCCCATACAGCATAAATTTGTTCTACTCTTTGTTTATTTTAAGCTCATGGTTTACTACTAGAGATGTTTCTCTAAACTTGATGTTCCATTACCAGAGACATTTCCCCTAACCCATGTGCTTGATTGATTTTTACCGTTCATTTCATTATACCTGTAACCGCTGTTTGTAACACGTATTTGTCATTACACATTGTGTGTATATCGTCGACCGTTTTGACGAAAATAGCCCAGAGCTATTGAAACAATCTGTAAATGATTAAACTTAATTAAACTGTGTTAATTTGTTGTCTTTTCAATTAATTTAGTTTGAATTATGCTTTCTTGTTCAACGAAATTTGCAAAGTAATGAGACAAAAGGGGTTCTTCAGTCCACGTGATATCCCTTATTTCTATGCTTAGTCAAACAAGGAGTTATTATGACGTTATCTATGATGAAACTGGAAAGCGACTTACTTTAACATATGCTTAATAAATGATAAAATAGTAAACGCAACTGGCACAATAGGAACAATTTAATACAGCTTAAAACGTTCTTGCATGAAATTATTATAATATTATTTATAATGAAACTGGAGATCGACTAACTATACAATGCACTTAATAAATAATACAGTAATAAACGCAACTGGCACGAATAGAACAATATAACACAGCTTAAAACGTTTTACAGGGAGCTATTATAGCATTATTCATAATGAAACTGGAGATCAACTAACTGTGCAATACACTAATAAACGCAACTGAAACAATAAATAACAACAATTAAAATATATAACAACAAAAAAATGGAACAATGTAATAGAGCTTAAAACGTTTTTACACGTTGTTATAATAGCAGTAAGGTTGTTATAATAGCAGTATTCATGACGAAACTTCTGATCGACCATATACTTAATAAACAATACAGGAATAAACGCAACTGGCACAAATGGAAGTTTAATACAGCTTAAAACGTTTTTGCAGGAAGTTATTATAACATTATTCATAATGAAATTGGATATCGGCTAACTGTGCGATACACTTAATAAATAATACACTAATAAATACAACTGGCACAAATGGAACAATTTAATACAGTTTATAAAATTTTTCGTTGGCTTTCCGCCATCTTCCACAGAAGCGTTTATTAACATACATACATCGTGAACGCTTCAGTGGAAGATGGTGGAAAGCCGTCGAAAACGTTTAAAATTTCATTAATTTTTTACAACTGTGGCAATTGCATTTATTGGTGTATTCTTCGTTAAATTATTCATAATATTGTGAAAAAGCAACACTATGTGTAAGAAAATTTTATTACAACCGAAGTAAGCGTCATTTTCAATGTCAATATTAGCAATACTATGCTTTATCACCAAAAGATGTTTAAGCCATTGCCAAATGCTTATCATCCACTTGTAAATACTCGAAATAAGTATATCAATAAATAGTAATTTTAATTAGCGATATAAAATGTGGTTAAGCAAAAATATAACTAGAGTTAGCTGTTGCACCATCTAAAATTAAGAACCAAACAACAAAATCCCAAATCGTCAACTGAATTTTCTGTCAAATGACGCTTATTATTTTGCTAACATGTTGATGTTATTCGATGTTTAATTTTTACTGAAGCTTTGCCAGACTGTTAGATCTTCGTTTTCGTATGTCAGTTCACATTTCCATTAATCAGTTATCTGCCTTTCGTGGATCTTTTCAAGTAGTCTTTCGCAAATACGACCAGACTGTTCCTTTGCACAATTCTTTAATTACGATTGCTTGACCTTGTGTCGGCGGTTTTCGTTTTTAAAAAAACAGAGGGTAATTTTGGCTTTCGAGCGGGTTTTAATAGATATTGAACCCGCTTTCGGTCTGTCTGTCTGTCTGTATGCAATAAAAAGGGTAAGGTAAATGTCTTCCTTAAATGCAATAACTATGGTTATTGTTAACATCGAAAACCTAAAGAGTTACTTGAGAATTAGAGAGTTGCGGATTAGAGGGTTGCGAATTAGAAATTTGCAAATTAGATAGTTGCGGATTAGAGAGTTGCAAATTAGCGCGTTGCTGATTAGAGAGTTGCTGATTAGAGAGTTGCGGATTAGAGAGTTGCGGATTAGAGAGTTGCGAATTAATGTTAATTGAAACCCGCTAAATTTAAATATTGACCTTAGGCGATTTTCTTTCACTTGCTTGTTTTAATACCTATTGGTGAAATAGTTTCGCGTACCTTAATATCTCTCTACGGTAGTATGGACCTGACGCGTTCAATCATCGCACCGTAGACCTGGGTCCGAAACAAATTGTACCGTAGTGCTCGTGCAGTTGTCTTCTTCTGCTCGTAGTAATTCAGAAAAGGGTGAGGTTAGTTTCCCTGATATTTGAGGTTAGATTTCCTTGACAAATTGTAGATTACAGAGCATATACTGCTCTGTAATCTACAATAAACTCTGTAATCTCAGCTTTATCTGTCCCTGAATTGTTAAACAAACACATGACTCATTTATACACCTTGCTCATTATTCTACGTTCGAGTTTAGGTGCTACAGGCCATTGTTTCTTCCTGTGTATGGCTTTCTTATTGCACTTGTTCTTTATCCATGTTTCATAGATGTCCAGATTGGTTGTATTTTGGCGCATGAGCAGGTAATAACCTGCTGCGCCACTAGTTACAGTTTTCCGAGCGTTGCTCTAGGAAATTAAACTTCATTAAACGAATTTATAGAAAAAATGGCAAATTCGCCTTACCAAATGTATTCAATCCCTGATTTTCGAAGCTTCACCCGATAATCATATTATTTTTTTATTTCCATATAGATTTAATGAAGTACTATTATTCACTATTCAAAGAGTGTTCAAACTCGCTTTTCCTTCACTGGAAAATAGTGTAATCTCATTAGCATCGACTTCTGCCTTAACTTTTGCCAAACTTGTTAAAATACTCAGTGATTTCAGTGTCATTGAATGGCAACAACGTAGTTTTTCAAGTCTATTCTATGAATTTTTTTTTTGAAGGGGACTTTCAAAGCCACGAAATTGCTCTTCTTCTTCTTTCGCTTTGGTGCATGAAGGGAGCTATTTCTGCCATTTCGTTTCCCTGACGTCTAGTACAATCTTTATATTCTACCATGCCAGAAATTTTATCTGCTATTATACCGTAGTTTCTTTTTAAGAAAAGAGTGGTCTGTATAACTCAGTTATACCATTCCATATTTATTTATTCCATGAGGAAATATATTTGGGAAATAAGTTTATCCAAAATTATACAACAAAATATGACGTTTCCGAGATATAGCTAATGTGGGTTTGTCGGACAACCAGATTTTGTTATAAGTTGTCAGCAGTTGTTATTCAATCTGCTGAAGACTTTTTACTTATTTTTCCCAAAATAGAACCCTAATTTCCTCGACTGTCTATGGTACAACTTTGATTAGTGTAGTTTTGAACAATGTCTCGTT
>QLNU02013614.1:7218965-7229844 GCA_006491805.2 Dysdera silvatica
TTTTTATTCCCCTGTTATTCCAATTTATTTGCTGAAAAATCATCTGTAAAGCTGAAGTAAAAAGTTTTGGAGAAATGGTATCTCCCTGCCTCACACCTTTACCAATTTTGATAGTTTTGGTATCTTTATGTAACCGAAATTTTGCACTTGCATTTTTATACACACATTTCACCATGTCAATGTACACATCCTCGATGTCTGCTGATCTTAAAGAGTTGATGACTGCTGATGTTTTAATAGAGTCAAAGGCCTTCTCATAGTCAATAAATGCCACACACAATGGAAGTTCATATTCATGTGTTCTTTCAATTAATTCTCTTAATACTTGAATATGGTCCACTGTACTGAATCCACTTCGAAATCCAGCTTGTTCTCTTGGTTGAGCTGCATCTAATTTTTTCTGCAGGCGATGTGTTAGCACTTTTGTGAAGATTTTATAAATAGCAGGTAACAAGCTAATTGGTCGGTAATTTTTCAAATCCTCTTTATCACCTTTTTTATGCAAAAGAATTACTGTTGCAGAATCCCATTGGTTTGGTATGTTACCACTGTTGAGGCATTTGGTAAAGAATTTTGCGAGTATGTCTTCTACATGTTCTCCAGCTTCTTTTAAGATATCTAATGTAATGCCATCATCGCCAGGGGATCTTCCTTTCTTCATACTTTTTATTGCAAATGCTACTTCTTCTTTTAAGATTTTAGGAGCTGTTCCTTCGACTATCTCAGAGTCTTCGTTTAATCCACTGTTTCCCTCATACAGATTTCTGTAGAAAACTTCCTTTTTTATACACATGTTTCAATATGTCAATGTACACATCCTCAAAGTCTGTTGCAGAATCCCATTGATTTGCTATGTTACCGCTGTTAAGACATTTGGTAAAGAATTTTGCAAGTATGTCTTCTACATATTCTCCAGCTTCTTTTAGGATATCTAATGTAATACCATCATCACCAGGGGCTCTTCCTTTCTTCATGCTTTTTATTGCAAATGAAACTTCTTCTTTTAAGATTTTAGGAGCTGTTCCTTCGACTATTTCAATGTCTTCGTTTAATTCACTGTTACTTTCGTATAGATTTTTGTAGAATTCTTCAACTCTTCTAAGTATTTCTTCCCTATTTCTTGTTACGGTGCCATCCTCTCCTTTTAATGCAATGATGTGTTTCTTCCCAACAGATAAACTTCCTTTAACAACCCTAAGGCTCTTGTTATTTTCAATGGCTTTCCTTACTAGCTCACAGTTGAATTTTCTTATGTCTTCTTTCATGCTTTTGCGCAGAGTTTTACAAAGTTCTATGTACTCAATCCTGGAACTGGTATTTCGATTGTCCACCTTCATATCTCTTCGCCTTTTCATGAGCTGTTTCGTCTTCTCAGATAATTTGCTATTGTGCTTTTTACAGGTTACACCACCAATTTCCCCAGCAGTTTCAACTATTGTCTTAACAATGTTTTCATTTGCTTCTGAGATATCACTTTCATCAATAAGTCCTTCCAGTGCAGAAAAGCGATTTTTTAATTCCAACTTGAATGCCTCGGTATTTACTTTCAGTTTCATTAGATCCACCCTCTTACTTACTTGTTTCCTAATGAGCTTCTGTCGTTCTAATTTAGTATTTAAGTGCACTTTACATCTCACCATTCGATGATCACTTCCAGTATTAAATCTGTTCAGTACACTGCAATCTTCAATAATTGATTTCTTGTTTGCCAGGATATAGTCAATTTCACTAGTTCCCCCATTTGGGTGTTTCCATGTCCATTTTCTTTGCGGTTTCTTCTTAAAAAATGAATTCATGATGCTAAGGTTTTCAGCTTCTGCAAATTCGATGAGTTGATCGCCACGTTCATTCCTTTCCCCATATCCGTATTTACCAACCGATGTCTCTCCTTGTTCCTGTTGTCCAATTCTTGCATTGAAATCCCCCATGATGAGCTTGATATGTTGTTTCCCTTTGGTGTGTAACTCTTTGATTTCTTCATAAAATTCTTCAACCTCTTCGTCGGTATGGCTTGATGTTGGTGCATATACCTGTACTATTTGAAGTTGGTATCGCTGGGTTAGTTGAACAACAAGCCTCGCTGCTCGATCTGATGTACTTTCAACTTCCAGAAGACAGTCTTTAATTCTTTTGTTGATTAAGAAGCCAACACCACTTGTTCTTCCAGTTTCCGTTCCTCTATAGTAAAACAAATGTCCGCTTTTCAGTTCCACCAACTCTTCACCTTTTCTTCTAACTTCACTGAGTCCTACAATGTCCCATTTGATCTTGTCTAGTTCCTCTTCCAATTCCTGAAGTTTTGCTTCAGAAGCAAGGGATCGTCCATTAAACGTAGCCAAGGTCAATAACAAACGGCAGCCTGGGCCATTCCAGTGATTCTTAGCACCCCCTGCTTTCATGCCACACTGACCGCTGCCTTGATCAGGAGCACTCCAGCACCTGGAGACTAGGGGCCATGGTTTCTGGTGTGTCAACATAATGGAGGAATTAGCCATAATTTCACCACGCTGGCTAGACGGGTTGGTGAATTAGCCCTCCCCTTCCGCCTTTCTATCCGTGTAGCAAATATTAATTTGCCACATAAATAGAAAGCTCAGCCTGCACCACTTGAAGGCGGGGTAGGACACTAGGTTACTGGCCTGGCCGGTTCCACACATCGTCACATACGTTCAGCGTGTGGGTCTCCTTCCAGTTAGATACCAGCAACCCTTTTGCAGGCCATATATATATATATATATATATATATATATATGTGTGTGTGTGTGTGTGTTTATTAATGAAGCCAATAAATATATTCATTAAAATTTATTTGTATTAATGCATTGTTTTTAAGCGGCTTTTAATGTTGAAATGCAGTGTTTACGCAACTAACCGTTATTTAATTATATAATTCGCTCGTCTTGTCTATAGCAAAATTCTTCTATTACAATTTATAATTATTTCTTTTGTTTTATTTCTATTGCGATTTCAGAAAAGGTTTTCAGCAAACCATTAACCCACTGACACGTCATATCGAACTTGATAAAATATGTGGAGGAAAAATTATATAAAACAAGAGAAAGAAAATGTATGAAACAAGAGAAAGAAAATATATAAAACAAGAAAAAGAAATACATAAAACATGAGAAATAAAATCGATAAAAGAGAAAGAAAATAAATCAAGAAATAATAACAGAAGAAAGAATAAACCAGAATTTGTAATGAAATAACTTCCCCAAACAAAGGCCCTCTTTATAGAGTGAGGTGGGCTTCCTCGCTTCTACCGCTGGTTGGCTTTGCAGTACGCATGCGCCATTATATCAAGCGCCAACAAGGTTCCTCAGGAGGACCTCTAAAATCGCAGGTCCTAGATTAGTTTAAAGAGTTTATGCCAGGGGTGAGCACACATGAGGTGAATGAGAGCTGCATTCCAATTTATCGTATAAAGAGCCACACAATAGTTACATAGTATTAAATACACAAATTTAATTAATATGATTACATATTGTACCAAAGTCTTAAGTGCTATGTAAAATATACATATAAGAAAATATAATTAAGAGAAAGAAAATACAAAATAATTATTTCAAAGTTTAATAATAACTCCAAGAATGACCTATCGATGCAACCGAAGGTCTACTTTTGAAGCGATTACGTACAACTTCTACTCTGTATTTGTACCGATTGTATTGTTTTGTACCAATTCACTTTTTTAGTTAGTCAATTTAACAAGATTCATAAAAAAACTTCTGGAAAAAAAAAGGATTTAAATTTTCGACGGGAGCCGCACTTAACTCAACGAAGAGCCGCATTTGCCCACCTCTGGTTTATGCAATAATTTTTCCTATTAATGACTTTCAACAGAAGGAGAAAAAATACCGTTAAAAGGAAAAAAGACGATGATGAGAATATGTGTAGGAATATAAAGAATTTAAGGGGACTGCAAAATATACCATTGTTTAACAGAGATAACTGTCATTAAGGACGAAGCTATTGAGAAAGTTTATTATATATGAGGAAAAAATACTGACCTCCTTGGTTTTGCTTGCCGATATTTGAACAAAATTTTAACAAAAATGAACTTAAAATGAAAAGGAATGAGACATTTTGTTCACTTCCTACTGAAATTTCTTTTGTAGTCTGATAAATCAATAATGTAAGAAGCATTTACGATTCTTTTGCTGAAACTGGGAGAAAATAAAAAAATATATCTTAGTTGATATTGTAGAACGAAACTTCTAATTTTTTTCTTTCTTTTTGTAAAAAAAAAAAGTAATCTGCGGAAAAAATTATATGTATGAACAAATAATTTAGAGTTGGGACTCGAGCTGCAAAGAATTTTGTTTTCTTGGAAAGTAATACCGTAATTCGTTTATTTTCCTTATTGGTCATTGTTTACTTGACTAATATTTTGTTTTACCCGGTATTTTCAATGAACAAATCGAACACTTGAAAAAATGTTATGTTAGCCGTATTATTTTCAATATTCTTAAAATTGAATTCTAAATCCGGCTTCAAAATTATAAATTGTAACTTTGAAATTCTCCTCCTATGAATTAATTATTTACGTTCTGCAAGTGACTTTCTATTAACGATTTAGCAATTTCGAATTTTAATTATCGAAAAGAATTGTTCTACTACTATTTTTAAATTATTTTCATCATTTTCGATTATGCTTCAAACATTTTAGAATATTCTTGAATGATTTTAGAATATTCTTGAATCAATTTTGAATATTCCTAAATCATTTTCGAATGTTTTTAATCATTCTTAAATATTTTTTATTTATTTTCGAATATTCTTGAATGATTTTCGAATACTCTCGAATCATTTTTGGATATTCTTGAATGATTTTCGAATACTCTCGAATCATTTTTGGATATTCTTGAATGATTTTCGAATACTCTCGAATCATTTTTGGATATTCTTAAATCATTTTCGAATACTCTCGAATCATTTTTGGATATTCTTGAATTATTTTCGAATATTCTAGATTCATTTTTAAAATGTCCATATTGCCATTATTTACGTAGTTCGAATTTAAAAAAAAAATACTTCAGCAGAGTATAATCCACAATTTGATTGCGAAACAATGAATATCTACTTACGACTCTATTTGCACTAACGTAAGCAGGAGATTAATGGATCCGTAACTCACTTTGCAATGCTATTTTATATATATACACATAATGACTATGTGAAGTTATAGCTTTGTAATCTCCCCCCCCCCCCTAATTAGCCTGTGTAACGCCTCCCCTTTATGAACTTTCTGACTGCACTAATGCCATTCGTAACTTTCTATCAAAAGGTGAATAATTTTGAAAATATATACATGCAAACTCCACCATTTCAAAAAATTAATAAAACTTTTAGTTATAATTTACTCCTTTTCTTAATATAGTCATAGGCGTAAGCAGAAAGTTCATTAAGGGAGTTATAGTGTCAATAGGGGAGGTACAGAGCTACAACTCATATATTCCTATGTTAAATATACAAAATTTCATTGCGATGGGGGTTACAACCCATCATCACCCGCTGAATGCGCCAGTACATACAGTGAAACCCGATGAAAGCGAATTTCCTTTAACAAGAACTGTGGTCTGAATCCCCCATCAAATGGAATAACTAGGTAACGCAAATCCATCATTTCCAGATAATGTAAACCACATTTTACACGAACACAAACACACAATATTTACACACACAATATTCATTCGTTGTACATGCCCTCACAATCGAAGTTAGATTGTATGTCCTGGTTTGTTTGTTTTTTTAGAATGTTATCTGTAAAATTTTCATTTTATTCGATAAATTTCATGTTCCAATGAATTTGTTATTCCTGCTTTTTATAGCTTACAGCAATCCTATACAGGCCTGCACAAAAGTTTAGACACAACACAAATTTGAGTATAACAAAATACTATTAAAACTGAAGAAGTAGGAACTTTAATATTACGAAGTATGAACACATGTAATATGCAAATTAAAAATTTGAGAACAGAAATCACATCAGTAGCGAACTTGCTGCAATATATAACTTAAAATAAGTAAAATATGTGGCACAAAAGTTTAGGCACAAACATAAATTTTAGCACTTGCATAAGGAAATGAACAATTTTAATAATCAATGTAGCCACCATTACTTCGTATTAGATTAAATACGCGGTCGTTCATTGAAAGCACAAGATTTTGAAAGGTTTCTGGTTCAAAATTAAACCACGCTTCTTCTATAGCCTTTTTAAGTTCTAAAACGGACGGATATTGCTTTCCATTGGCATACACAACATTCGTTAGTATGCCCCATACATTTTCGATGGGATTACAGTCAGGACTAAGAGCAGGCCAATCGAGAACTGTAATATTTTTAGCGCTCATCCATTCTTTTGTTGACCTGGATGTGTGGATGGACGCATTATCTTGTTGGAAAACCCAGTTTCGTCCACATAAAAGTTCGCCAAAAGGTAATAGGTGACTTTCAAGAGTTGCCTGGTATGCCTTGGAATCTTGTTTTCCATTCAAAAACGCCAAAGAAGTCTGTCCATTGAAGCTAAAGGCTCCCCAAACCATGACTGAACCTCCTCCTTGACGTCTGCTGAACCGACTTAAGGGGCGTTTTCGAAGATCGTGCCAGTAGTGCGAAAGGCCATCGGGACCATCTAAGTTCCACTTTTTTTCATCACTAAATAACACCTGCAGCCATTCGTCACTGTATGATATGTGCTGCCTTGCCCATTGTAGTCGTGCTTGTTTATGATGTAATTGCAAGCAGGGCTTGCGGCGCATTTTTGCATATCTCAAATGCCTGCATTCTACAATCCTTCTACGTATGGTTTCTCTTGACACTCGCATTGCTAACGTGTTTTTTATTTGATTTGCAGACAGGCTTTCATTTGAAGCCAATCTTCGTATTTGTCTATCATCCCGAATGCTGGTCACTCGAGGCCTCCCAGATCGTGATTTTGGTTGATACTGATCACCCCGGGATAACACTCGATAAATGCCTCGCTTTGAACGGTTCAATGCAACAGAAATTTGAGTAACAGATTTACCTTTAGTTTTCAGCCTCCAAATCTTCAAAATCTCGTCATTCGTAAATTGCTTTGACTTCGGCATCGTTCTAAGCATTCTAAATTATTTCAGGCCTTATATAACAACTCTGGGAAACGCCCCTTCGATCACTTGGGAACTTCGCGCCGTTAATTTGCATAAATCTGACATATGTGCCTAAACATTTGTGGCATGCAGATTCCAATATTACGGTGTTGGGATATTTTGTTTCAGTACTTTTGGTAATCTTTTAAGTTGCACAATTTATTATTGGTTCTAGGATTATTTAGATACAATATCGGCGAAGTTCAATGCAAATTCTCGCTTTTATTTATAATTTGCCTCTGTGTCTAAACTTTTGTGCAGGCCTGTATGCATGAATAGATACAGAAGACATTTGCAAGTCCCATGGGAATAATGATTATTTTGCCTCGGTTTAACGTCATAAAATTTCTACAAAACCTGGAGTATAACGTCTGAACAAATCATTATGTTCTCCAATGTTATCATTTTGTACTTCCTGTACCTGTGTCAATATTTTTTTCTTCTGTTCTGCAACCGTCCATTCTTCTTGCGAAAGGTTTTAACCTCTCATCGCATTTATGCGTTAGCAACGGGTAATCCTATAAACTTTGACTTGTCATAGTTAAACATTTTGAATGCTTTTGATACATCCGATGGTGACATGAATTGTGGTTTATGCGTTTTATATTATATAGTGTTCTCCAAAGATCGCACTGCTCACTGTAGTCCGGGGTTTGGTTCCCCAGGCCTTAAGAGGTTCGGATTCCTCGGAAAACTGTAGGTCCCGGCGCAGCATGACCACTGTAGTCTTTGAGCCGTAAAACCAAAAAACAAACAATATTATATAGTGTTTACACGTTTTAGCATATATGCCATTACTGTTCACACTCGCGTAATTTTTCTAAGTCCCGAAATTATCTAGGCATTCAACGCTGTCTCGTGAAATGGCTTTATGGTGTTGAAAAATTTTTAATGAAGCTGCAAAGATTGTATGATTGTACAATTCCTTGATACTTAGATGCAAATTCTGTGATTTGCATAAGGCGGCTTTCAATCAGGAGCGGACTGAACTGCCGGGCAACTGGCTCCCGGGGCGGTGCGCCCTCATAAGCGATAATACCCGCCCTTCCTAATAGGCAAGGATTCGCGCCCTGCTATAATCCAAGGTAAGCGCCCTTTGAGAAGACTCAGTCCGCCCCTGCTTTCATGATGACTATAATGTTAGCTATAATGATGAAAAATGTGATTGACACTTGGTCCCCTCTTATTCCTTATCTATATTAATGATATTTTCCAAGTTTTCACCAATGATTGTCCTACAATCTATGATGATGATACTTGCTTTTCTGCCTCTCACTATGACCTTGATCAACTAATATCAATCGTTCAATTTGAGACAACTGAAATACTTAATTGATTTTAATTTAATAAATTCAAGACCAATGACTCGAAAACTTATTGTATTTTATATCATTATAAGCATTCACATAATTTCCTTCTATTACATTAAATAATCGCAATATTTCTTTCGCATCTACTCACAAATTTTTGGGTATAATACTACATCATAAACTCTCCTGGATCACTCACTATGAAACTTCTATATTCAAGGCACCGAGATTTCTCGTCAAGCTAGCTTTGTCTGCTTTTTTTTTCAGTTATCTGTCAGGCACCTTCCAGACTCAAATACAAGTAAAAAAATATAATTTTCTTCTTTAGTCGCCTACAAAGTAAATATTATTATTAATATTTTTGTCTGTTTCCTCGCACTTGGCGGATTAAGCTTAAGACGGGCGGTGCCAAGTTCTCAAGTCTACCTTCAGTGTGAAAATAATTTTGTATGTTTCATTCTGGTGCCAAGTTTAAAAATTTTCTGACTGTTCGGCAGGTGTTTAGTATTATAGTTGGTTACAATTACTAGTTGGTTATTATTATTAGGAAATATTTTGACTACATAGTTCCATAGTTGTACAGCTATGAACAAAAAATAATGATTTTTTATTTTATTACTGACAATTGTGTATGTGAAAGTACATAAGGGGTTTACTATTTTACAAGGAGGGGTTAGAGCTGCAGCTCCATATATATATATATATATATATATATATATCATCATCATATTCAACCATTATCTATCCACTGCTGGATGAAGGTCTCTCCAAATGCTTTCCACACAAGTCTATCCTGAGCAATTCGCTTCCACGTCACCCCAACCTGTTTTCTTATTTCATCCACCCATCTAGTTTGAGGACGTTTTCTAGGTCTTCGGTGGTCTCTTGGAATCCAGTTCAGAATTTCTGTTGTCCATCGTTGATCAGTTCTTCTTGCAATATGCCCAGCCCATCGCCATTTCAGCCCTTTTACTTTAACAATGATGTCCTCTACTCTAGTTTGCTCTCTCACCCAAGTGTTCCTTTTTCGATCTCTCCTAGTTATTCCAAGCATGCACCTCTCCATGCTCCTTTGCGTTGTCTGTAACTTTCGTATTGCTCCAACTGTTAGACTCCATGTCTCTGATCCATAAGAGAGGACTGGCAATACACACTGGTTGAAGACCTTTCTTTTTAGACACAAAGGCAATTTCCCCTTCAGGATAAAACTGTTTCTTCCAAATGCACTCCAGCCAAGTTTAATACGTCTGTTGAGTTCTTTCATAATGTTGCCATCCATTGAAATCAGCTGGCCAAGGTAAATATATGAATCAGCAATTTCTAGCTCAATGTTGTCAACTTGTATTTTTGTTTCCTCTACGAAATTATTGAACATGATCTTAGTTTTTTGTAGGTTCATCTTGAGTCCAACTTCTTTACTTCTAGTTGAGAGCTCCTGTACCATGTCTTGGAGTTCTAATGGGTTCGTTGAAAAAATAACAATGTCATCAGCAAACCGCAAATGATTTAAGTATTCACCATTTATTTTTATTCCCTTGTTATTCCAATTTATCTGCTGAAAAATCATCTGTAAAGCTGAAGTAAAAAGTTTTGGAGAAATGGTATCTCCCTGCCTCACACCTTTGCCAAGTTTGATAGTTTTGGTATCTTTATGTAACCGAAATTTTGCACTTGCATTTTTATACACACGTTTCAATATGTCAATGTACACATCCTCAATGTCTGTTGATCTTAAAGAGTTGATGACTGCTGATGTTTTAATAGAGTCAAAGGCCTTCTCATAGTCAATAAATGCAACACACAATGGAAGTTCATATTCATGTGTTCTTTCAATTAATTCTCTTAATACTTGAATATGGTCCACTGTACTGAATCCACTTCGAAATCCAGCTTGTTCTCTTGGTTGAGCTGCATCTAATTTTTTCTGCAGGCGATGTGTTAGAACTTTTGTGAAGATTTTATAAATAGCAGGTAACAAGCTAATTGGTCGGTAATTTTTCAAATCCTCTTTATCACCTTTTTTATGCAAAAGAATTACTGTTGCAGAATCCCATTGGTTTGGTATGTTACCGCTGTTAAGACATTTGGTAAAGAATTTTGCAAGTATGTCTTCTACATATTCTCCAGCTTCTTTTAGGATATCTAATGTAATACCATCATCACCAGGGGCTCTTCCTTTCTTCATATTTTTTATTGCAAATGAAACTTCTTCTTTTAAGATTTTAGGAGCTGTTCCTTCGACTATTTCGGCGTCTTCGTTTAATCCACTGTTACTTTCATATAGTTTTTTGTAGAATTCTTCAACTCTTCTAAGTATTTCTTCCCTATTTCTTGTTACGGTGCCATCCTCTCCTTTTAATGCAATGATGTGTTTCTTCCCAACAGATAAACTTCCTTTAACAACCCTAAGGCTCTTGTTATTTTCAATGGCTTTCCTT
>QLNU02013614.1:7229944-7246948 GCA_006491805.2 Dysdera silvatica
CTCTAAGTCTCTTCCCTATGATGTTTCCCTCCGGTGCCAGTTGGAGTAGTTGGCACTTTACTCCCCTCAACGTGTGGCTGCAATATCCTAACTTTCTTCTCGAATTTGAAGTGATAATAGATCTTTTTATATTGGATCTGTTCAGGACTTCCTGGTTGAAGATCTCGTCAGTCCATTTTCAATATTTTTCTGAGAGACCTCATTTCAAAAACTGCGATTTTATTTCTGGCGTCTTTTTTTAATGTCCAGGTCTGGCAACTATAGAGTAGAATGTGATAAAATATATAGGCTAGAATAAAATCGTAATTAAAAGTTGTTTACTAACTTTGGGTATCTTTGAAACTGACAGAATGACACACCACATAAAGCATATTTTTCCGGAAGAATTTTAAAATCCACTCATTAAAACCATCGACTTATCGAACTCCCGGTGGCCGAGTTCCTTCTCTCGGGAAATATGAACTTCTGAAAAATATCTGTCTTGAATCTTTTTCTTATTATGCTCCGAAATCCCCTCTTAATTGCAGGAAATTTCAGGATTGCAGGAAAAAGCTGTAAACAGAAACAGAATGTGAAAGGCATTTATAACAATCTCCGAACGAACTCGAGAATTTATTGCCATACATCATTATAAGTTTACATATAAATATCTTGTTGCACTCATTATAATTTCCATTTTAATAAGTTTTGCTTTGTTTTTAAGTCTGTTTCTTCCTTAATTAACATGTTCTTAAATTTAGTTCTTTTATCATATATTGAGAGTTTGCAGAGACTTATTGAATTTCAGCGAATTTAGTTATTTGAAATATCAGATAATCACACAATTTCCGTTCCTAAATAAGCTCTGTGCCAGGGGACCGCCTACTAAAAATGTCAATTGCAGTATCATAAGCAATCAAAAAAATATTTTACCATATATTTCTAACGTTGGGTTTAAGTGCTTTCATAACTAGATGGCCAAGTTGGTTTAGTTTTTAACTACAAATCGACAAATTACACTGATATGGGAACAGCTCAAGAAAACCACAGATGAAAGCAACCTCCTTATAGAAAAGTTAAAACGCATGGTGTTGAAATGGCATATATGTCTATGTAGTTTCTTCGACGATCACTATGAAATGCACATAACTTCTCTTCCATCATTTGATAAAGGACACGACACCCAAACTTTAGTGTTTTTAAAGTTTACATTAGTGTCAAAGTTACAGTTGTTGTAGAATGCCTTTGTGAATTTTTGTATTGCATTTCTTGTTAAAAATGGACACTTCCTCAAAGCCTACCTTCATCTAATCAAAAAAGTGCTTATGTATGGAAATGGAGTTATCTGGTGAGTCAAAATAACCACAGAGGACTTAGATTCCAAATAAATATGAAAAACGTTAAAGCGTTCGATTAAAAAAAGTGTTCGTTTTGCAAACATTTCTTGGGAACATAGTTGAAGATAACCTCTCCTTGTTTCTATGTGAAACTATACCTCAATTTCTATACCTCATCGACAGCTGTTTTAGCATCATTACATAATTCCACTTTTTTCCAAAACTTTTTTTTCTTGGCAAAATTTTCTTGGCCAGAACACACTTCTGACCTTTCCACATCTAGCTCACAGCCTTGTCGAACAATCTCTGAAAACCGAACATTTAATTCAAAAACGAACTAACTCAAATATACTTATTAGTATTATATAATTTTTATATGTTCCATTTTTATAAGACGCTCTTAAATGAATAGAAAATTAATTGTGCCACCCTGTGGTTATTATTAAAATCTACTAATGGTGAAGTGTTAACGTAAAAGTAATTGTTAGTGCCTTTAAAAATATTTAAAGGCTCGACAGTTTGAAATTTTTGCCCAAGAAGTTAAATTGAGAACCTCTGGTAACCCAGCGACGTGAAAAAGGCTATCTCAGACTCTGATGATATGAACCATAATGAAAATATGAATGGAGCATCGGTTGTCGCGCTCTTAAATCAGAACCGCGTTCGAGTTTTAAGCAGAGGGGCCAGTTCGAAAAATATGCAACAGTCTCTCCTTGGAGGTGTCGGCGGTTGTAGCGGCGCCTCCAACTGTACGGCTACTAGAACCAACACAGCCCAAAGTGCTTTGCAGCCTAGTATAGGTGCAACCACTAGGGCTGAAAGACCACGCCAGCGCATGTCATGGACAATAGATATGAACACCTACATCATGCGCACCTACTATACGATTACAAAGCTGGAAACAGACATGACAAATTACAGACCCACACTTCACGCCAAATTCGCACAACAGTACCCACACCTGGACATCAGTATAGAAAGGATAACAACCCAACGCAGGAACATAATAACCAGAAATCTCTTAGCAGAGCCCATACTACAAAGGTTAAGAGATGAAGTCGCCAATGACCTGGCAAACACTTCAACCAGTGTGGCCAACCCTGAAGCACCAGCTAGTAGCGCAAGAGAACCGCTCCAACCAAGCATAGAAGAAGAGAGGAGGGACGTGGAGAAAATGGAAGAAGGTTTCCAATGTGCCCTGGCGGAATATGAAGGCTCGGATGCCGCAACAAGGCCAAGAATACCACGCCAACCGGCATCTTGGAAACTCTGCAAAGCAACCAAGATCCTCAATGAACATACTCTACCACTACACCTACAGAACCACAACTCCCTACAGGAAATACACACCGCCATATACTGTGCAGCAGTAGCGGCATCACGCGCCAATGGGTACGAAGTAAGGAACGAAGGCCGAAGTAACAGAGGAAACAAAGCCCAACCACCATGGCAAGTGAGACTGCAAAAAAGAATAGAAGAGCTCCGCAGCAGCATAGGGCGAAACTGAGCGGGAAGAACACCACGCAAGCAATTAACGCATATGCGGTACCAGTGCTCACCTACTCCTTCGGGATCATCAAATGGTCCAACACTGAACTAGAACAACTCCAGCGGAAAATGAGAACCATCCAGAGAAGAGCCGGACAACTACACCCTGCAACGGCAATTGAACGGCAAACACTACCCCGGGAAGAAGGAGGACGCGGACAAGCGGACCTCAAAGACTTACATGACAAGCAGATCCAGAGCATGAGGCAATACTTCCAGTTGAAGAGTCCCCGATCGCCACTCATCCAAGCCATAATACAAGCAGATGCAAATTACACGCCACTAAACCTGTGTAGTACCGAAGAGCGTGTCCTCGAAACAGCCAACGAACAGAAACTGAGAACTTGGGCCGGAAAACCATTACATGGCAGGCACTACAATGACCTGCAACAACCACACGTTGACAAAAAGGCATCAAATTCTTGGCTGGCCAAAGGCACTCTCCAGCCAGAGACAGAAGGATTCATGCTAGCCATCCAAGACCAAGTGATCGCAACAAGGAACAATCAGAAATTCATCCAGAGAAAAGACATAGAAAGCGACAAATGCAGACACTGTCATGCGGCATCGGAGACAATCCAACACGTGATGGCAGGATGCAAGATCCTTGCGCAGTCAGACTACAAACATAGACACGATCAAGTAGCGAAAATAGTCCACCAGAAATTGGCAGCGAATGCTGGCTTTCTGACAGAAAAATGCCCGTACTACAAATATGAGCCAGAGACCGTGCATGAGAACGAAACACACAAGCTTTACTGGGATAGAGCAATCATAACAGACAAGACAGTCCCACATAACCGTCCTGACATAACCCTCGTCGATAAATCGAATAAGACCACGTACTTAATCGACATAGCAGTACCCAACACCAATAACATACAGACAACCTACACAACGAAAATCACCAAGTACCAAGATCTCAGACATGAAGTACGAGATATATGGGGTATGGAAAAGATCCTCATCATCCCGTTAGTCATCTCAGCAACAGGGATAGTACCAAAAACGCTTGCGACGAATTTGGAGATACTCAACATTGACCCAAACACCTACATTGAAATACAAAAAGCCACAATCCTAAACACGTGTCACATTGTCAGGAAGTTTCTAGACATGGCACATTAAGAAGTGATGTAAAAAGAGGCTTGGGAACATGGCGCTCTGCCCGTCCCAAAGCCTGTTTCCGCCAAGAATGGGCGAGGAAAACTTTTTATATATATATATATATATTCTCAATTGCTTTGAATATTATGAATATTATCGGCTACTTCTTCAAATTTCGCCCCTTCCCCATTTCGCAGAAAGAGATGTTTGCAAAGACGGGTGATTTCATTTCTTACATCAGTGTCGAAGTAACAGTTATTGTAAGGTTTAAAACACGAAGTCCTGTCTTCACTGTACAAAGGGAGCAATTGGCTCTTAAACGTCGGTTTTTTTTAAACCTTACACTTGTGTCTAAATAACAGTTGTTATGGTACTGTAAAATAGTTGTTATAGATAGGTAATAGTTGTTATTTGCTCTTGGTAAATCTTCGTATCGTCTTTTTGATTTTTCGCATAGCCGCCATTTTCTTCTCTATGTCTTAATTTCGTCCACTTAAAAATCAGGATATTTCCATAACTGGATGCTATTTACAAACCTAACTTCGGTCAGTGACACAGAATGAAAACGAGATTGCAGCTTTCGCTTCTCCATTCATCGCTATTCCAACGAGTCTTTTCTAAAATACTGTCTCCTATTTCCGCTTTTCAACTCCTATTTCTTCCTTCTCCGACCGTATTTGGCTTTGCTACCATGAGTCCTTCTTTTAAATTGAAGATCCTAATCTCCAAAAACGAAACTTCGACAAATGGAAATAAGGATGCCACGAGTTATCCTACCATCGGCATACCGAAGTCACAGATCCGGAAATTTTCAACAAGGAAACAAAAGTTGACTGAAGGAAATTGCTTCTTGGAAACTACGAAAATCTTTGCCAGTGATTTGCTCTAGAAAATTGAATTCGTCTTTGTTGTCTCCTCAAATTCGCAAAGTGTAACGTTGCAGCAATTTTTCTTACTCTAGTTTACATTCCTTATTTGAATACTCAGTCAAAAAAAGGTCATTATGTTATCTATTGTTAATAATATAATGCGGGAGAAGTACTATCGGAAAGATTCCATGAATTACGAATAAAATAGCATTTAATTTTTATCGCTATTGGACATATTTACATTCCGTATTAGATGAAGGTCCTCAAATTTTTTTTCATGGTTTTACCATCTACTTCCGTTGTCTCAAAATATCATCATCGTCATCGCCAGTGTTACCAATTATAGTCACTACTTGATGAAGTTTCCCAAATTTTTTTTCATGATCTTACCATCTGCGTCCGTGGTCTCAAAATAGCTTCAATTTCATGGTCATTGTGAACAATTATATTCACTATAAGATGAAGGTCTTCAATTTTTTTTTTCATAGTTTTACCATTCACATCTGAGATATTAATGTAACTTTAGTTCAATTGTCCTCTTGAACAATTGAACAACAGAAACAAAATCTGTCTGATCTAAAATCTAAACTTAGAAACCAAATATTATTAAAAAATGCCACATCAATCACTAAGTTTCTGTCTGATTATTTATGCCATTTCTGGTTACGTTATACATTTGGGTTTAGATTACCATTCATACATCATATTTCCTTTCCACTGTAACAAGTTTTGCTTTCATTTCTTAGTCAGTTTCTTCATCAATAAAAACTCTAAAAATGTTATTTCTTTCCAACGTCCTTATTCAAATCTACGACCATGAAAGCAAGAACCCATTGTACACACAAAATACATGATCTGAAGAGAAACTATAGAAAAATAAAAAATAAATTGGTAGAAAATTTGACAGCAGTATTTTAAAGTTTCTAAAAATCCTTAGCATTAGAAGGCATTAATCAAGGAATTTAAAATTTGGCACCTATATTTCAGGACTCAAACCAGAGTTTTTTTGACTGATATGCTATAACTTAGGCTAGTATTGCCAAAGGGTCAACTTAGGCTAGTATTGCCAAAGGGTCAACTTAGGCTATACTATTATATTGTTTAATACTGTTATAATGTTTATAATGCGATATTATTATAATGTGATACAATTCTTTGTTTGGATTTTTTATGGCGCAAGAGCATCTGGGCTATACTGCGCCGTGATACTATTTTAATGTAAACAATGTAATATGATTATAGCGTTTATAATATAATACTAAATAATCTTTATAATGTAATGCTATTATGTTTGTAACGTAATATTGCTATCATGTTTATAATGTAACACTATTATCATGTTTATAATGTAATAATATTATCATGTTTATAATGTAATATTACTGTCATGTTTATAATGTAATATTACTGTCATGTTTATAATGTAATACTATTATAATATAATACCAAATATAATAAACTATGTATAATTATCCTAATGTAATACTGAAAAACGGGCGGATATATCACCCGATTTTTAGTATTTCATTAATTTTAGTGTTACATAAATATTGTCCCCAGATTAATTTTAGTATTGTATTAATTTAGTATTTTATTAATTTTGGTACTGCGTCAATACAAGTATTACATTAATAAATTTTAAGTGCTGTCTTGAACTTTTATTTGATCTCTTAATATTTCCACGCAGAGAAAATAGTTTGGTACAAAATACCTTTGCACTTCACTAAACCTTCATATATGTAGCAGAAGTTTTGAAAATGTTGCTTTTATCCTATACTGTATTCTCCAGCCCATCGGCTATGTAAAGAATTTTATTTTTAAGATCTGCCATCACTTTAAAAACGTGAGAACATTTTTTCAATAATACTAGGACATCAAAAGAGTGAAAATCTTGCATCTCTCATCAAAGTATCTGATACAAACTATAGTCACTCGGAAGTGAAATGATATTTAAGAAACACTTTAAAAAATATAGCGTTTTTAAAGGGTATGAATGCAGCTCTTGTGTATGAAAAATGTTCAATATTTTGAATATAACTCCTGCTGTTCCAGCGAAGAATAGCACTCAAGCATACTCGTGAAATTGCTATTTTTATGAATAGAAAGGTATTTTCTTTTTCGGAGTCTTTTTATACCCATTTCTGTGTTTGAAATGTCATTTTATTTTTATTTCTTTTGAAGAGAAAAGATAACTGTTTTGAAAAGAAAGATCGAAACTTTACAAACAAATAATGTTTTATAATTTTGTAGGGATTTAATTTTTAATTTTTTATAATTTTATAGTGATGTATATGCGAGTAAATTCCCCTACTATACTGACGTCACGCTTGAAATTGAACTTTTTCGAACCTGAAATATATAAGCGTAGGCAGAAAGTCCGTAAGGGGGGTTTATAGGCTCAATGGGGGGTTACAGAGCTACAACTCATATATTCCTATGTTAAATATACAAAATTTCATTGCAATGGAAGAGGATTACAATCCTCATCAACCCTCCCTGCGTACTCCAATGCTGAAATATCTACCTTTGTCAATTTTCTCTTCCTTTCTTTCTAATAAGATATAACTGTTATTATGAGATTATATATTTTAATTATTTTCTGGTTTCCTGTATCTGTTAATATGCACAAGCCATTAAATATTTCGAAACTAAGATCTTGCCTTAAATCCTTTCCAATTAAAATCACAATTTTAACTGTCGTTGTTTTGGGCTACGAAATCTTATCCAAACTGTTATTTTATTATCGATAACAATGGCGATTACAATTGTGAATGAGAAGAATTGTTATCAAAAATACGCTGTTATTTACCCTATTCTTCAATTATTTGCTGTCAATTGCTGGATTCTTGAAGCCCCTTTCAAATTTCTTTTTCTACAAAGGCTCCGTTGTATTGGCTACGTTTATTGGGGCCTCCTCAATCAATTTCCAATAATTAATAACTTAATATTTGATTATGTATATATTAATAATGTTAAATTTATATGGGGTAAAATACGATGTCCAAATATTGACGTCATAATAATATAAAATTAATATTTAAAAAAGTTCTTCCCTAAGAAAAATTACGCTTTACTTGCCATTGAAAACGCCCATTTTGCCAACAGATGCAATAATGTACAACAATTTCTTCCATCCACACCTTATTTCGAATTAGAGCTTTACGTACAGGAGAAAATTAGACATCGCCGTGACCTGGAATTGTTTCGGTGACCCAGCGTATGATCCTTGGTACCTCTACCTACTCGGCCATCAGGGCAGAAATCTTTATCTGTAAAATTCCGCACAAAAATTACCAAAAGCTTGCCCCGGTGTCTTCATATGTTGACCATGTTGCAATTGTTCTAACCCTGTGAAGGGTAATGATGCCTTACGCATAAATCTTATTTATACGGAGAATGAAAATATCGTTCTTTCCTTGATGGCCGAGCAGATAGAGGCACAACAAGACATACGTTGGGTCACCGGTTTGACATCGGGTCAGGGCGGTGTCTCTTTTTCTCCCTAATATAAAGCTCTGGTTTGAGCTCACGCGTGGGAGGCAGAAATGGTTATCTATAACATTCCCCACGAAAATTACCAAAAACGTGCCCAGTTGTCTCTGTGTGTTAACTGTTTGACAAATGTCCTAACCCTGTGGAGAGTACATAATAATCCCGACACCCACGTTTTTTAGCTCAAACTAGAGCTTTTTATTTATAGGAGAAAAATAGGCATTGTCCCCAGAATAGATTCGAAGAGGTTAAGGCGCTCCGGCTTCAACGAAGAGACTCGAGTTCGATCCTAGGTCGGAGACGGCTCCTTTTTTTTTCTCCTATAACAAAAAAACTCTTATAGGAGCTAAATCGTGGGTGTCGGAATTATTGGGTATAATTATTCCCCACGGAACAAACACACAAAAACTGGTCCCGAAGGCTTTTCTGTGGGGACTACTATGGGCAATTTTGTTATTCCTGAGATGCAAAATAATATCTTACGATCTTTAGGGGGTAACAATATTTGACATGAATGGTATAGTAATCTACAACATAATACAATCTGTGACGCGCAATTTTGTTTACGTTTTAAAGGATTAATCAAAATTCCAAAATCCTCTCACGAGGATTTCTTGCAATTTCACAAAATACCCTTACCACAAATAAAACTGTTTCATGTTTGCGGAATATTCAGAATATTTCTGAAATTTGGCTTCCGTTTAATCCCTGTTGAAATGTTGAAATGCTTGCCGCTTTGCTGTCAACAGAAAACTTCAACAAATAAAATTGAAGCCAAATTTAAATAACCGAAATTCTAATTCTCCAGACATCTTAATCCTCGATCGAACAACTGAAAAAATGCTGAGCTACAAAATTGGAAAACATCCTCCACAAATATTTTCCTAAGGATTAAGGAATAAAAACCCGTTGTTCGTTTGAGTCGCGACCTATTTTGCCTTGGGGGAAAAATCTGCTGCGGCCCCTTTTGGCTCTGCATTAGGCTAAGTTAATTTGCTAAAATGCTCCCTTTATCGGTTTTTTGTTTTGGTTAATTCTTGGGAAATGCAGTTTTATTTCAGTGCAGTTAAGTGCTTTATGATTGAACTGTTTACTCGTTTTCGCCTTAGCTCTGCCATGGCAATGTTAGCAGCATTGTTAGCACATATTACCGATAAACCCGATTAACGATAAATTAACGATATGGTTATTAACGATGGAACTCTAAGTCAAAAAAGTAAATTTGATAACAGTCGCTGGCGTAACTAATACCGAGGTTTAGGGGGAGCTATATACTCCTACCCCAGTACTTCGCACTTAACGTTCATAAATTTACCATCTAAAGAAAATACAGAATGATTTTTTGCATTCGCAATTCAGAAAAACGGTTCTTCAATTGTGGTCTGCGGGGGGTCCGTGATACCCTCCCAATGTTCCACAAAATTTCTAAAACGTACATTTACTCTTTAATGCTAAGAATATATTACGAGGGGACGAAAAATTCCTTCCCCAAATGGTGAAAATCAGTGATGAAACACAAGAAATATATGATGCAAATTCCGGGTTTTAAACTTTGAGTTATTTTATGGGGGTCCACGAGGGTAGGGGACCTCTGAAGGGGGTCCGCGGTCTAGGAAAGTTAAAGACCCGCTGATTTAAAAGATGATTTCGGAAAGGATTTTTCAAAAGAATTTTCAAGAGCAGTTTAGGGAGTTTAAGAAGGGGAAAAAAGTGATTAATTCAAAAATGAAACGATGATAAATATGAAACATTATTTAATTACTTTCATAGAAAAAACTTCTTCATTTATCAGCCTAACTTAGTTTAAACCTATAGTCAATAATTACAAAACGAAAAATATACAGGGTGTTTCAGAATAACGTTCAGAAAATTTGAGGGTTTGTAAAGGACGTTAAATAAACAATATTGGTGGAACTCGCACCGTGCGCAAAGCAACCAGTTTGTCTGTACAGCGAATTTACGTTTTACGTCCATCTTCGTTGCTGAGTACGCAATTATACGAATTGAATACAATTTTTGATACAGATTTTAAGTTATTGGCCTAATAATACAGCAGAGACAAAAAAAAATGCGAAATTCCATTTCCTGATCGTGATCTGTATTGCCTTGTATTGAGATAAAGTGTGAAAATTGCTTTTTTTTATCACACTTTTTAAAATTGATTAGTAAAATGAACTTTCTCCACTTAAAAAGTCGCCAAATGGCGCTTCGTGGCCAATTCTTGCCACCTTGTGCGCTGTGGATGGAAGCAATTAAATGACTGTAGCGCCGTAACGGCGCATTTTAGGAAAACAGTTGTCTGGACAAAAAAATGTTCATTTTTAAGTTCTTTGCCGATTGTACATGCTTACGAAGTCCCAAATGTGTACAGTGTGATGTAAAAAAGGCAATTTTCATTCTTTATCTCACTAGAGGGCAATACAGATCACGATCAGGAAATGGAATTTCGCATGTTTTTGTTTTTTTGTCTCTACTGTATTATTAGGCCGTATGACTTACAATCTATATTGAAAATTGTATTCAATTCGTATAATTGCGTACGCAGGAACGAAGATGGACGTAAAACATAAATTCTCTATACAGACAAGCTGGTTTCTTTGCGAACCGTGTGAGTTCCACCAATACTGTTTATTTAACGTCCTTTACCATTTAGAAAATTTGAGAGCTTGTATTCTGAAACACCCTGTATATCCAGATTGGGCATTGTAAAATATTTAGGGTTCAAACTCTCCGGTTTAAATCTTTAATTAAATTCATTTTTAGTATAGATCTTCCTCAACTAATAAACGAGATGAGGTTTTCCGCTGAAGAAAATTGCTTTTGCTTTCGTCATTTTAAATTTGTAAACTTCATTTAAATAAAAATGAATTTCGTGCAAGGAATGTACAAAGCATTCCATCATTTAAAATTTTAAATAGGAATTAGCATTTCTTATGTGGAAATTTTTTTTGGACCAACGCCATATTTCGTAAAAATTTGTGATTTTTAAATTGGATGCCCGAAAAATGCGAGTTCACCCACACCCATACATTCGTTTATATTCATGGAATAAACTTTCTAATGTGTTTCTATACAACTAATTTCCATGATGATTCATTCGTAAAATGTTAGTACTTACTAAGGCTTGAAATACTTCCTCAGAAGCATTTTTAGCAAATTAAAAGCTATAAGGATTTCAAACATATATCACGCAAAAGGTTCTTATTTATCTTTTAAAAAAATCAGTATATAGAAAGAATTTTTATATATAGTGACCCCCGGGTTTCAAATGAACTTAGACATATATTAATTTTCTATATAAGGACGTCCGTTATATAGAAGTTCTGCTCTAAAAAAATACCATGCCCATCATCTTGAAATAGAACGACTTTAGAAGGCTTGCTTTTAACATTAGAGAAAAGGGAAATTTATGGCGTAGTGAAGTAATAGAGTTGGGGAAATGAAGAATCCCCATGTTAAATTGATTCCCATGGACGATAATGCCTCATCTCGCTCGGCTCATTTAATCGGCAATATTATTGGAAGTGATGATGATTGACACTAATAAAGATAAAATTAATTTCCAGGATTTCAATAAAACTAAGCATCTGGAGGATGTTAAGAAAGCTGTTTCATATAAAAAGATCATTTTGAAATCGAATTTGTGGAGAACATAAGAATGCATCCACCCTATGGTAAATATAATACATCTAGCTATGCAGGAACTCAAAATACTTTATTGGAGCATTATATGAATGACGAGAGATTCGAGTGAAATACAATAAAACGTCCATGAAACACGCACCTCTCAGTAGTTTTCGTTCCCTATGAGCTCCCCTTAAATCTCCCTCGAACCCCGATAATTCGAACTAAAACCTCTTTCCCCCTTAAGTTTCGAGTTATCGAGGTTTCACTGTATACGGTGCCGTATTTCCCAATAAGCCATACTAGGCTATAGACTAGGACGGCAAAATTTGTAAGGCGGCATTAATTTATAGAAAACAAGCAAATGGAAAGTCGCCTGGGCTCGATATTTAAATTTAGCGGGTTTCAATTAACATTAATTCGCAACTCTCTAATTCGCAACTCTCTAATCCTCAACTCTCTAATCCGCAACTCTCTAATTCACAACTCTCTAATTCTCAACTCTCTAATTCTCAACTCTCTAATCTGAAACTCTCTAATTCGCAGCTCTCTAATTCTCAAGTAACTCGGTAGATTTGTAACGTTAACAATAGCCATCATTATTGCATTTACGGAAGACCTTTGCCTTGTCCTTTTCATTGCGTATAGACAGGCAGACAGGAAAGCCAAAAGCAATAGCGGGTTCAATATCTATTGAAACCCGCTAATAAATTTTGCCAGTACATTTTCTAAAACGGAAGTAAATGTTAATTTGGTAGGGCAAGTGTTAGTGGCAGTTTATCGTTTTGCCTGGGGCGGCAAAAACCATTGGCCGGCCCTGAGCGTAGCGATAGCCTCCACAATCCGAATGCCCTCTCAAATTTGCAGCCGACCAGGCCAGTAAAATTCGTCTATAACAATGCGTATGTTGCATTTAGTTACGCTAAAACGATATGCACGATGTACGTGTGGTTGATATTGCACTTAGAACATCCACGAGTATGGTAGCCAAAATCTGTTCTGCAGAGAGATCTTTTTATTGCCTTAAGAGAATTAAAAACTACCTGCGATCAACTATGTGTGAAGACAAGTTAAATTCATTAGCAATTTTGTATATATCAGACTCAATATATATTGAGTCTGATGTAACAAAATGAATATCATACGATATTGTAATCAGATGTTTTACCGAGAAGACAGCTAGACGTCATAATTTCCATCGAAATTTAAGTGTTTGATAGGCTTTTCTTTTTTTTTTTGCAAACATTTGCATTTTTTTCATTTTTATTTTATTATAAAACTGAATTGCATTTATTATATACCAAAAAGAAATAATACTGCAATATAAGTTAATATTGTTTATTGTTACGTTTTACTTTATGAGTTTGTTTTTCAACATTTTTACTGTTAATATAAACTTTTGGCGTATATTGAATGTAACAATTTTTATGTTCCTACCACTGATTGGGTGGGCGGACGGGTAGGCAGGGGTGGCAAAAGAGGCGTAGCCTAGGGGCGACAAAATAGTAAATCTGCCAATGACTGTATATACCTAAATGATGATGGTATATGTGTGAATGAAATACAGTGGAACCTCGATGAAACTCTAATCTTTGTAACTTGACGTTCTCAGTAAGTTGAAGTGATTTTCATTCCCCCTAGATCTCCACTTAAACCTCCCTCCAACCTCGATAATTCGAACTAAAACCTTTTTCCCTGGAATTTAAAGTTCCCAAGGTTCCACTATATATGCATATGCGTAAATGATGATGATGATGTAGGTGAATGAAATTGCGTATATAAATGAGCCATATACATGAATTATGCTCTCCGTAAATGAACTAGTATTACGTGGATGATGATATATATATGAATGAACAATGTTCATGACTGAGATAACATACGTGAATCAACTACATGGGCGAACTACAATCTTACGCAATATTTATAATGTGAAATATTAACAGTGTCGTAAAAAAGAAAGTAAACATGCTTCAAAACCTTCGTATTTTTCAGTGTTTGTTTGGGGTTTTTGTGAGGGTCGCCACTTTCCGTCATTCCATTCAGTAAACACTTTAAACATTTGTATAAATTATATAAAATAAAACACATAATCGCAGTTTAAATTAATAAAACGTTTGACAGCTGTTTCGGAAGCGCTTTGGGTTTCCTTCTTCAGAACCCTAGTTATACTAAGGAGGTCCATCATTGCCACAGAGATAACGTTGTCTGACCGCTGCCGCCATGGCGTTTCGCTAGTAGCCATACGTGCGATACGAACGACCAGCGCCGTATTGGAATATTCAAAGCCTAATACAGTGAAATCTGTCTACAACGATACTTAGAGACCGGGAAAAAATATTCGATATTCTATTATCGTTTATCTTTATAAACAAGGTTGAACATATATTCTATACCCGCCGAGACCACAGGAAAACGTAGTTATACGTTATTGCAAATTATTATATCAGTTTGTAAATATGGTTTTTTCCCTAGTCGAAACTATGATAATCTCAGAATGAAATTTCCCCACCCTCGCATCTCTCTTCCTTAATCACTAACGATAACAGAGCGCGTGCCTAAATAGTAAAATCACTAACTTATTAAAAAAAACTAGCCAAAACTATATCGTAAATTCAATTAAAAAAATAGTGAAAAAACTCGCTTAAATCAACAAAATAAAATAATATATATATGTGTGTGTGTGTGTGTAAATATAGATATATTATATAAAAACATAATAAAGATAACTTAAAATCAACAAAAAGAAAAATCCTTTTTCAGTCTAAATAAATCTGATTGCTGTTCCCTTCATCATTAAATCTGTAAAAACGAGAAACAAAGCAATTGAACTGTAAAATATGATTTATGTATTATGTTATGGGGGAGCAACCAGGATTTTCTCGAGGGTGGGCTCGATGTCAGAAGAATGTATTATACTTTTCCTCGAGTTCAATTTTCATATGTACAAAAAATAGTATATATACATATATATAAAGAGCATGAAACACTTACCTTGGATTATCATGTATTTGGTTACAGAAAGCAAAATTATTCGAAATATGTTTAATTAAATACTTTGTTTTCCCAAATGCAATTTTTCACTCATAAAAATGATGTGCTCAATGTCAGTAGGTTTGTTTCTGTGAATGGACATTATTGCCAAGCTTGATAAACGGTTCTAACTCATGGTTGAGCGTATATACACTCTATAACAAAAAAATCGACGCACCAAGAAAGAGTTGTCCGATTGTAATGAAATTTCGTATGCAAAGACATTTTGACCGAACATGCAAATGATTAAAATTTGGTGTCCAATGAATGAATAGCGGGAACTCCAGCGCATCGGAACTGCGCATTCAGCAGGTGTATATAAGGAGCGATTCTCAATATGTGGTCAAAATTTCTGTTGCATTTTGACTGCGGATATCTTACGTCGACTGTAACAATGCCTCGCCGAAAGATTCGTGCTCATTACGAGCATATGTCAGAGTTTGAAAGAGGTCGTGCTATCGGATTGAAAGAGGCTGGTTGGACGAATCGAAGAATCGCTGGACATGTGGGTCGAAGCGATGCGGCGATTGGACGGTGCTGGCAAGAGTGGGTCAACAACGGCAGATGTCAGCGTCGGGACGGCAGCGGTCGACCTAGGGCCACAACAGAACGGGAAGACAGAGCGATTGTCAGAGCAGCTGTCACAGCACCGGATTCGTCGTTATCAACTATCCACTGTGTGGTCCGCACACATGTGTCCAACATGACCCTCTGCAGACGACTGAGAGAGCGGAATTTACGCTCGCGCCGACCGTTACGCCGCTTACCTCTCACGCCTTTACACCGTCAAGTCCGATTACAGTGGTGCCGGGCTCGATCAACTTGGAACTGCGCTGACTGGGGACGTATAGTCTTTAGTGACGAGTCCCGTTTCCAACTGTGTCCTGACGACAACCGCAGACGTGTCTGGAGACGTCCAGGGCAGCGTGGGGATCCTGCCCTTACTATCGCACGCCACACATGCCCACAACAGGGCGTTATGGTCTGGGGTGCCATCTCCTTTGATAGCCGGACCCCTTTGGTGGTCATTTCTGGCACACTTACAGCACAGCGGTACGTAGACGACATTCTACGACCGGTTGTGTTACCGTTCCTTTTGCGACACCCTGGACTTACGTTTCAACAAGACAATGCCCGGCCGCACACGGCACGTGTTGCTATGAATTGTCTTCAAGCTTGCCCAACACTTCCTTGGCAAGCTAGGTCTCCTGATCTCTCTCCCATAGAGCACATTTGGGACGCTATGGGAAGGCGATTGCAACCATCCCGGAATGTTGACGATTTAGCCCGACAGTTGGAGACAATTTGGCAAGAAATTCCGCAGGACACCATCCGGGATCTTTATCAGTCTATGCCACGCCGGGTGACAGCTTGCATCCAGGCCAGAGGTGGACCAACGCCTTATTGACTTCCTCCCTTTGTAACGGTCAAACTCTGCAAATAAATCATTCAATTGTTCTGACATGTTAATGATTTCTTTTTCTATGTATGTTCTTCATATCCACTAATTTTTATCGCAATCGGACAACTCCTTCTTGGTGCGTCGATTTGTTTGTTATAGAGTGTTTAATTTTAACCATCGTAGAGTTGGTTATCCAGAACGAGGAGAATTCCTCAATTAATTAAAATTTTATGGAAAACACAGGTTTTTCCCCATTTTTTGAGTTGTTCTTCTCCTTCTTCGATACTTCACCACCTAATATTTTTCCTTTTATTTAATTTTTGTTAATTTTATAAGAAATCCCTCTGTTATTAGGATCTACGGAAATTTTTTGTTTGTTCGTGGAGGGAAATTTAAAGATCGGAGGCGCCCTGTAGTGGGGCTTCGTTCGCATAGTGCGCCGTTAATCTGGGTTCGACTCCCAACAGTGAAAAAAAAACACTTACTCAGAGATCTCATTAAGATTGCACTGCTCACTGTAGTCCGGAGTTTGATTCCCTAGGCCTTAAGTGGTTCGGATTTCTCGGAAAATTGTAAGTCCAGAGGTTCTGATTCCTTGGAAAACTGTAGGTCC
>QLNU02013614.1:7250542-7266270 GCA_006491805.2 Dysdera silvatica
TCTTCCAGCGCACCTGATTTCACTGTTTTTTGGCGACAGAAGTTTTACGTGTGCTTATTGCAAGTACTTGTCATGGCGGCAAAATAAAAACGCTTTCCGAAGTATTTGACTTCTCTGAGTTTTGTTACTTGAAATGCTATTCCCACAATAGCACTTCCTCTGAAGAGGGCTCTCATCTTTCTGTTAGGGTGAGATTTGAAGATCATTCTTTTTTTAAACGAATAAAACTAAGATATAAACAAATGACAGTCAATAAATAAATAAAAATACTCCCTCGTTTCCACGTCACCCCAACCTCTTTTCTTATTTCATCCACCCATCTAGTTTGAGGACGTTTTCTAGGTCTTCGGTGGTCTCTTGGAATCCAGTTCAGAATTTCTGTTGTCCATCGTTGATCAGTTCTTCTTGCAATATGCCCAGCCCATCGCCATTTCAGTCCTTTTACTTTAACAATGATGTCCTCTACTCTAGTTTGCTCTCTCACCCAAGTGTTTCTTTTTCGATCTCTCCTAGTTATTCCAAGCATGCACCTCTCCATGCTCCTTTGCGTTGTCTGTAACTTTCGTATTGCTCCAACTGTTAGACTCCATGTCTCTGATCCATAAGAGAGGACTGGCAATACACACTGGTTGAAGACTTTTCTTTTTAGACATAAAGGCAATTTCCCCTTCAGGATAAAACTGTTTCTTCCAAATGCACTCCAGCCAAGTTTAATACGTCTGTTGAGTTCTTTCATAATGTTGCCATCCATTGAAATCAGCTGGCCAAGGTAAATATATGAATCAGCAATTTCTAGCTCAGTGTTGTCAACTTGTATTTTTGTTTCCTCTACAAAATTATTGAACATGATCTTAGTTTTTTGTAGGTTCATCTTGAGTCCAACTTCTTCACTTCTAGTTGAGAGCTCTTGTACCATGTCTTGGAGTTCCAATGGGTCCGTTGAAAAAATAACAATGTCATCAGCAAACCGCAGATGATTTAAATATTCACCATTTATTTTTATTCCCTTGTTATTCCAATTTATCAGCTGAAAAATCATCTGTAAAGCAGAAGTAAAAAGTTTTGGAGAAATGGTATCTCCCTGCCTCACCCCTTTGCCAAGTTTGATAGTTTTGGTATCTTTATGTAACCTATATGTAACATATATATATATATATATGTGTGTGTGTGTGTGTGTGTGTGTGTGTGTGTGTGTGTGTGGCAAACTGAGGTTTTAGTTGTAGATCATCTCTTCCTTGTAAACAATGGTGTACAAGCATATGAAACTACGGAATTTTTGTAGTATATTTAATCTAGGAACTCTCAGGTCTCTAAATAAAAATCTGCCGAAAGTGAAATCTTTAAATTTAGATAAACGACCATTTATAATGCTAATAAGTATTCTCTTAGTCTCTCAATAAACAAATTGGTAACACGCAGTTTGCTTTGCGAATATCAATATACTTCTTGCTGTCGCATATCTTGCACATTGAGATCAATCAAACTTCCCCAAATACCCGGAATTTGCACTGACAAAGGCCAAATTTTGTTATCTGGCAAAAATATTTCCATTAAATGTAAAGAATAGCACACCACGCCTTAAAATTTGGACGTTGTTTCAAATTACTTTTATCTTGGGTCTCGTTTCCCATCGTCTGAGTTGTGTCACCGTTAAGAGAAAGAAAAATCGCGCATTGAGACTCCGATTCATCAAAGCCAATCTCAGAGTACCATCAATTGCAGCTGCCTTTAAATTACCTGAAGTTGTTTCTTTATTCAATTCATCTTATTGAAACACCCCATGGAAAATTATCTTACTGAATTCTGTAAAAATAAACATCCAATTTCATTAAAAGGCAACCAAAATTATCAGATTTTAAAACTAGAACATGTTCTTGAGTTTCCGTTTAATGAAATGTAATTTTAGTTTTTGGAGAAATCCCTGTGTGCTATGAACTTACATATAAATAAAAATATCCAATATGATATAAACAGTAAGTATATATATATATATTGATCTCTATATTTTTACGAAGCCTATTCATAGTTATAAATATATTATTACTTATGTGTTAATATGTAAAACACATGTGTATTATATGTGTTGATATGTAAAACATATGTGTATTATATTTGTTAATATGTAAAACACTCATGTATGAATATGCATAGGAGTGCTAGTCATATATGTACATGAAAAAAAACATATATCTATGTGAATTACTATAAAAGTGTAATTATATTCATAAATATATATATATCTTCTTTCATTCTAATTGCAGTAAGCAGCAAAAAAATATTTATTCGCCAAATTTATATGCAACGATAATTAAATAACTTAATATAATCAAACTGACAAATTTAGTTTTCGCGATTAAAATCATGAAAATTATGCGGCGTTACATTAAAATTGAATTGTTATTACATTTGTTCTTACATTTCTAAGTTTTTGCAAAACTTTCATGCACTGCGTTATAAATCTCATATCATGTTATTTTAGGAATTTAGTAACTAATGTATAAAAATCTGACGCTGTGTTATTCATGTTAATATGTTTCACTTTGTATTGCTTTTAATATGCCTTATAACTTAATATGTACACTGTATTATACTTAGAATATAATTCATTGGTCCATGTTTGCATTGTGGTCCATATGTTTCAATATGACTTAGGACCCGCATATAAAGAGGAGGAGGAGGAGCTTGTAACCGACGTAAATGCTCGCTAAATCCATTTTGGAATTTAAATTTATAAATTTTGAATATGAATTTGTATGGACAACCCGCAACCTGCATATAATAATATTCATCTTCCTTAAAATTTAATGAATATTGCATTATATTACCACTTGATTCAGTATAATAGGCTAAGTAAAAAAACATTATAGAGGGTAACAGAAAAAAAGCGCCCCAAAAGTAAAAAGAAGTTGCAAAAAAGCAGGTTATAAAATTTTCTTATTCCAATTAGAGATAATAGATATACATTCTAAATTTAATGAATCACATGTTCGATATTTCTGCCATTACGTGTAATTGAATGACACAAGAGCATATCAAATTTTTGAACTACATGCCCAAGTTTTGGCGCTTTAATTGCTTCAATTTGTCTTTGAATTACAATCTTCAATTCCTAAATACTTTTGAGATTATTAAACTACGCTTTATCTTTCAAATTTCCCCACGAAAACAAGTCACGCGGATTAAAGTCTTCTGTTGTTTTCGTAAAACGATGAAAATACGCTCAGAGATTAAATACCTTGAGGTTTTAGCCAAATCTGCAAAAACATAAACACAACACCTCAGCAGGCGTAAAAGAAATTCGGCGATGCCTATTGTTTAACTGCAAAGTTTGAGCAAATTAGATGCATCAGTTTTTGCCATCTTGTAATTTCTTATTGGGTATTTATTGTCACCCGGTATAAGAGGATGAATTTACATTGCTAACTACTCCCAAAATAATCTTATTTTCAAGGGGTATATATAAAGCGGTCAACAGTTATTTACTTTGTTGCATATTATCTCTATTCATTCGATTTTCGTCGTAAAATATTTGCGCATTAAATATATAAGCATCAGTATAATGCATTGCCTCAAAAAAATTATGAAATTCTCACCACCTTTTTTGAAGAAAGATGAGAATTCTCAAACATTCTCCGGTTTCAAGCTCTGAAAATATTGTTTCATTATGTTTTCCTCAGTTAAAAAGACATTCTCAACCACTGATATTTTTTTGTTTTGTTTTTTAATTTTCTACAATTTTTGTATGATTTTTTTCATTTTATTTTAAAAATCGCACCATTGTTTGCTCGTTAAATCCGGGTCTTCAAAACTCTTGTTCGCTAAAAGTGGTTAAATTATATTGCACTTCATCATTATGACAAACAAAAAGATACATTTTCCTCACTAAATCCTGAAACTGGCTAAACATGGGCTCGTTATTAGTGGATCCTACTCTATATAATATGTGCCCTATTTATCGATGTGTTATATGCACATTTATGCATGATATGATATTGCCAATATGCCAATCTGTGCATTATATAATTAAATAGAAATATGTACATTATGTATATATAAATAGTTTCATTTCTTTTCTGCTGTACACTTACTACAAGAAAGACAATATATTGATGTTGAAAGCATTTTGGCTAAGCTTAAGCCCATAAAATTCACCACGATTTTTCTTAGCGCTTTTATTTCACGTTTTCATGCCAAAATTCTCACCAATTTTCCCCAAATCTGACATTACATAAAAGTGAAAAATGGCCTCAAGCAAATATTAAAATAACGTTTCCAACGCTAATTTGTCTTTAATTTAATTAAACATTTAACTTCTTTATTTAATCTGCAAAATCATTCTCCCATGAATGAAGCCGTGAAAATTACTAGGCCTTGGTATTTATATATAGCGCATATATTTATATTTAATTATTATGTTGAATATAATAATTAAATTATAATATTTAATTATTTAATTATTACTTTAAATTATTACATTAAATTATTATATTTAATTATTACATTTAATTATTATATTTAATTATTACATTTAATTATTATATTTAATTATGACATTTATTGTTACACAGGGTGTCCCAAAAACATTGACCGCAGTTCTAATTCTTTAAATATTGATTCTAGACATATGTATTAAATTGGAAAGCGGCGTAAAAAAAAGGTGCAGAATTTTATAAAATTTATTAAAGTTGCAGAGGATTATTTTTTGAAGAAATACAAAATTTAAATTTTTATACAGTCCCTGTACACAAAAATTTCCAATAAGTAAAATGTGCCCCATACTCCAATAGGTCAATATACAAAATTTCAGCATTCTAGTGGAAAAAGAACCAGAGATATCAAGACCCAAAATAATGTGACCTAGCAGAATGAATTACCCCTTTTCCCGTCATGTATCTGTTGCTCCCTTCAAAAAGTGTTTTAAGTCAGTTATTTTGAGCTGTCATGTCTCTGGTTCTTTTTCCACTAGAATGCTGAAATTTTGTATATTGACCTATTGGAGTATGGGGCACATTTTACTAAATGGAAATTTTTGTGTACAGGGACCATACAAAAATTTAAATTTTGTATTTCTTTGAAAAATAATCCACTGCAATTTTAATCGATTTCATAAAATTCTGCACCTTTTTTTTACGCCACTTTCCAATTTAGTACATATGTCTGGAATCACTATTTAAAGAATTAGAGGTGTGATCAATGTTTTTAGGACACCTTGTATGTAGCGCATATGTAAGTTTTCACAATGATCGTTATGTCAAGGATTCAACAGAATGGATGTTGCGGCTTCCCGCATGATTTGTATATAGCAGTTTTAGTGGCAACACTTCTCGCATCTTTCTATATTATTTATTTGTTGCAAACGAAATGTTACTGTTTTCTGTTTAGTTTTATTTATAACAGTTTTCAGTGGCAACAGTTCTTAAATTGCTACTTTTTTTGTTTATGGGTTGTTAAGTACGTGGAACGCGCCATTTGCTGAAGGGACTTCGTTCTGAGTAGTCGGTATATGAATACAAGCGGACTAGGACGCCCCAACTACGCGAGCTATGTTGCTCTATTGCAGTCGGTATATGGATACCAGCGAACTAGGATGCTCCAACTACGCGAGCTATGGTGCTCTATTGCAGTCGGTATGTGGATACCAACGCGCTAGGATGCTCCAACTACGCGATTTATGGTGCTCTATTGCAGTCGGTATATTGATACCAGCGAGTTAGGATGCTCCAACTACGCGAGCTATGGTGCTCTATTGCAGTCGGTATATGGATACCAGCGAACTAGGATGCTCCAACTACGCGAGCTATCGTGCTCTAATGCAGTCGGTATGTGGATACCAACGCGCTAGGATGCTCCAACTACGCGATTTATGGTGCTCTATTGCAGTCGTTATATGGATACGAGCAAGCTAGGATTCTCCAACTACGCGAGCTATGGTGCTCTGTTGCAGTGGGTATACGGATACCAGCGAGCTAGGATTCTCCAACTACGCGAGCTATGGTGCTCTATTGCAGTCGGTATGTGGATACCAGCGCACTAGGATGCTCCAACTACGCGATTTATGGTGCTCTATTGCAGTCGGTATTTGGATACCAGCGAGCTAGGATGCTCCAACTACGAGAGCTATGGTGCTCTATTGCAGTCGGTATTTGGATATTAGCGAGCTAGGATGCTCCAACTACGCGATCCATGGTGCTCTATTGCAATCGGCATATGGATACCAGCGAGCTAGGATGCTCCAACTACGCGAGCTATGGTGCTCTATTGCAGTCGGTATATGGATATCAACAAGCTAGGATGCTCTATTTTAGTCGATCTATGGATACCAGCAAACTAGGATGCTCCAACTAAACGAGCAATGGTGCTCCAATTATGTACGTAGACATGAGCGAGCCATGGGGCTCCACTTCTAGTGTACTCATTGATGTTCATAATTAGTTAAATACAGTCCGCTTTCGAAGACTAATATCTTCATTCATTGGAATTGAAGAATGTGTGAAATGTTACATCGCAACATGGATACACGACAATGGAGTTGGCTTCGTTTCGCCAAGTTGCCCTTCACAAAAGACTTAATCAGTACCTTACCACGACTTCAATGTTTGAGTCATGCAATAATATATATCGATGACTGTCTTGGCTAGAGCCGTCATAGTTTCAAATGCTAAAGCGTCATCTGTATACGGAATTTATGTAGATTAATTTCAAATTAATATATCAGTAAACCCTCTTAACTAAATATTTATTAACTTCGAAATCGCAGAATTTTTAAGCCAATGCATGTTAATTTGTTCAATTTAAAAACTGTTTTTACTAATTTTATATTTAATAAAAAACTACTTGCTAAACCAAATTTTATCGGTGTAAGGCCTTCTATGTTTTTCCTGACATTTATGTCTAAATATTAATTAGTTATTGCAAGATAAAGTACTAGCCTCAGAACCATGATGTGAAATCGCTAGAATTGTGACACACGAATTTTAAATTCTTAATGTATTCATTAAGCTACTGAGAGGCATCAAAACCGCTGCCATTAATAATTTATATATTTTAAAACATATTCAATTTGCAAAATATTTTTATTTGAGTTCATATTTTTCTAATTAATTAGTTAATTAACTATTAATTAATATTTTTTAGAGCTCTATTAACAACTGAACTTATGGATCTGTTGTTCAAGTAATAACAAAATTTCTGAACGTAATTCACTTCCATGTTGAAAAATTTCTGCTTTAAAATTACAGTTTTCGGTCAAAGGTGTATGTATATAATATCTATTATAATAATGTTATATTATATATATTATAAGAGATACAAAAGAATTCTTTCTTTGTATTTGACTATCGGTCATGCTGCTACGTGTTTCGGGAACATTTTAATCCGAAGCCTCATATGCTGGAGGCGACTGAATATAAATTTATTTCTTTTCCTACATCGCTGCAGAGAAGGCGTAAACAAAATAGTCAGAACTGCTCTTTCGACTGGGGTACAGCAACGATGTTCGTATATTTCCAATTTATGAGATTGGTAATAACACTGATGCTTTTTTAGAAATACGAATCTTAAAGAAATGTGTGGAAAAATATTGTTGGACATCAATATTAATTGTATATCATGTTCCGAAGATAGTAAACGACAAGTCTCAACAGTTTCCAGATATTTTTAATCTCTAAACCGATAAGTAATAAGTGTGTGAAGAAGAAACGCTCCATAGTAAAACTATGTGCATACTTCTCACATGAATTTACTTCTTTCTTTGTAAAATCACTTGAACCTGTTTGTTGCTTTATGATTAAAAACTTAGTTTCGTATTCATTGATGTGCACTTTAACCTGACAAACAGTGTCTACGTGAGAGGGAGAATGGGAGATAAAAAAAAACCATAAACTGTTGATTCAAAAACATTAATATTGTTTTTCATAAAAAAAAAAAAATAAATCAATAACGATAAAGCAAAACAATTTGATTCAGAATATAGATCAGCGGTCAAACTGGACGGAGTCGTGGAGCCCTTTTTGGAATCAATTTTTAATTTGGACCCCCACCCCTTAGGTCTAACACTGGCGGCTCGAATGGGGAACAATAAGGCGATCACCCTTCCCTTGAACTAGGATTGTATCATGGAAGGTAAAAAGTTCCGAGCACTTGGCTAAAACTATAAATCAAAAACAAATCTCCCCCCCACAATAGCCCGGCAACTAGACGTTTGTTACGGTGGGGGGGATTCTGAAAGTTCCAGAGGGTGTTTAAAATTTCGTAAATGTTTTGATATATTTCATTAATGTATTTAATAATACTAAATATATAAGCAGAATAATATATTTAACGTTAATAAATAAATTTCTTAATGTAAATTTTGCATTAAGAAATAAATTTTAGTATACCTCTCTATAATTTCCCCAATCCTTATTATAAAGTATATGAAGACTCAAACCTATGTAAAAAAACACGTTATATACACAAAATCTACCGTAGAAAGCTATTTTGAATACATTTTTAACGTCAAAGAACAATTTCCATTATCATGTACAATTTCGTACAAAATAAAAAATTTAAAATAAAAGTCTACAATATTTGATTTTGAGAAAAAATATTTTTCAGGGGGGGGACTTAGCCCCCTATACCCCCAGCTAGGCTTCGGCTCTGCCCCTTCACACTTGAAATATTTCTTTATCCGCCACTCAGGTCTACTCTATGCCTTACAAGTCAATGGTGTTTAGCAGTAGTGTTGTAAGGAAGAAAGTGGAAGAGGGGATATTTGAACAATTTCATAATGTCCATGCAATGGAATTATATTTTAAAAACTTTAAAATTTGCCATAACATCTCAATTTATTCTTTACTTCTAACAATGCACGTGATGTTTTCAAAACTGGCGGTATATATAAATGTAATAAAATCAAATATAATATAAATATAATATAAGCATATAATAAAAATAAATATAAATATAATGAAAGGGCTATACAAAATAAAATATAAATATAATATAAGCATATAATAAAATAAAATATAAATATAATATAAGCATATAATAAAATAAAATATAAATATAATATAAGCATATAATAAAATATAATGATTCTTCCAAAGTTCAATAAATCAAACCATTTTTGTTCCAACAGATTTTATACTATTAATTAGGACAACAATAAGGCCCATGCAATAAACTCCGTTTCTCTAAGTTAATCATTGCATCCAGGTTAATTTAAATACGCATTTGTTCATACTTGTTTATTCCAAGTTTTTATTATTTATCATAGAAAACAATTCCTATTTAATTTTACTGAAGTGCACTTTAGTAAAAGAGTATGACTAAATTAATTCATAACATAGAATAATGTATAATCGTTTGATGAGACATCTCTTATTTATTTTCAATTGAAGATAATTACAGACGAATATCCAGTTCTATATTGAAGCGACTTCCGTATTTTGCTTTGGTAACTCTATAGATGGAGAACTCCGATTTACAGAAACATGTAGTTGTGAAATGTAGCAATGCTAATTTTACTTTCTCAGACAAGAATTTTAATTCATTTTGTAAATGCAGCCAAAATTCTTCTGCACGCCCACAATTTTATCAACACAGAGCCGTTTATAGGTGTTTTGCCGCCTTAGACGTGAATTGAAAAATGCCGCACACGGGGCGAACAAATCGACCGCCCAAAACTCGTTGATTTTTATTCATAAATATTGTAGGTACTTCATTAACGTTTTTATAAAACTTTCGTATATGTTACTCGCATCGAATCGTTATTTTTTACCACCGTTAATTATATTTTAGACTTATATTAGTTATTTTGTAATATTAGAATATTGTGAATAGTAAAACAATTGCTACATGTTATAATTGTTTAATTTCAACATTTTATATTTTTGAAAACTGTAATATTGACGGAGTAATATTTCAAAACACAACGTTGTATTATCAGAGCTAGAAGGCTTAAATATATTAGATATAAAAGAACTTGTGTGCAAAATTAAACAATGAAACACATCAAACATTTTTACATTCGTCAAAGTAAAGACTTATTAAGTAATTGTTTCGTATGCTTTTGAAAACAATTCGATGTTTTAATTTTTCCTCTTTTTCATTTTTTCTCCTCATTTGCTCAATTTTTTCTTTGTTTGATTTAAAATTAAAATTTTTACGCCATTTTGCCGCCCTAGGCGGTCGCCTACTCTGGCCTAATGGTAGAAACGGCTTTGAATCAATGTCTTCAATAAATACTTTCGAAAAGTGAATTAAAAACTTAATTTATGTAACCAAAAATGAAGCTACAAAGAAACGAAATTCATTTTGAAATCCCTGAAAAATATATAAATTTTGTACTGAAAACATATTTCGTCCTCCCAAAGTTGTGGACAGCACATAGCTAGCAAATACACATTTACCTGTGAAGGATCGATCTGCCGGTGTAACCAAAGAAAATTTTCCCAAAACTCTTATCAAATGCTGTTCGATCCTTAGAAATTGATTGATGCCTTTTTCAAAAAAATAAAACGTCGGTCTGGGTTTTCTTTTTTTTTTCTTTTTTTCTTTTTTTTCGAAAAGAAGATGCTCTTGTGGATAAATTAGAAAGAAGAATATTTGTCTAACTAATAATGTATTTAAGTTAAAAATTTGTGTAACATATGGATACGGGGATAGAATCATAATATTAACACAATTTCCTTTGATAGGAACAACGTGCTCTCCCTGTAGACGAAAATAGATTAGAGATTCACTTCAAACAGGTTTGTGTAAAATAAAATGCCAATTTTAAAGTAAACAAGATTAATTAATTACGCTCAATATTTACATTTCCATATTCGATAGTATTATATTACATGTTCAAATCTTTCGAAATATCAATATTCGGATTATAGTTTTAAGGATAATGGATTTGGAAAAATAATATAAATAATTATTATAATAATTTTACGTTGAGGACATGAACTTCAAAATGATAATAATAACTGATGAGAACAAGGCTGCAAATATATTAAAATAATGTATATTAAACTTTTATATTATAAGATTAAAAATACAAATTTTATTATAAAAGAAATCATGATTTTAAGCCGATGGAAATAATGCATTTGAGTAGGTAATAGCATGAGTAAGCTAATGAGAACCACAATCCTAAAATAACCGAGATGATTGCTTTAAAATTAGAAGAACATCATAAGATAATTATGATGAAAAAATTAATAATTAGATATTAGAATTATAGATAATTATTGATTAAAAATTTATGAAATAATCATGTTGATTTCGGAAAATAAGATTCTAAAATAACAGCAATAATAACTTTGAAATGAGAAGAACTCCATATGATAACAGCAATAATAAAAATTTGTGACATGAGAATGTCAATTTCGGCAAATCAGACCCTAGAATAACATATATAAAACTTTAAAATTAGAAGAACATCATATGCTAATAACAACAATAAAAATTTATTAAATAAAAATATCCATTTCGGAAAAATATAAAAATTATAATCGCTTTAAAGAAATGAAGACATTAAAGTTTAAAGTGATTAGACCGAAAAAGAATATAAGAACGACCACGAAGTTTCTTGAATTTCTTATCTCATATTTTCCCTACAAAGTATATGACATCTCAAAAAATTATGACAGTTGGACGATTAAACACTCTCAAATAAAAGAATTATTTTTCTGCGCCTGGTGGGAGGCGAACCCACATCCCATTATTTTGCAATTAAGAGGTCAACCCGTTAAGCACCAGACGACGATCACTCACACCCTTGCGAGCGAATCACAACAGACAAGTTAACAAAGAATGTTGCAATGCTTTGGTTACTTTTTAAACCACAGCGACAAGTCAAAGGAGCAAAATGTCCGAAAAGCCAGATGAACATTAATATTTAATTGGAGTAATTCTCTCATCATAACCGATGATGTTGTTGTATTAGAATATTAAATACTCGCAAAGAAAAGAATGATTTTTCTGATGAGATAATTTTTAACTTTTAACCCAAGGTAACAAGTCAAATGAGCTAAACGTCAGAAAAAGCGAGACGAACATTAATATTTAATTGGAGTAATTCTATCATCATAACCGATGATGTGGTTGTATTAGATGATTAAATGCTTGCAAAAAAAAAAAAGATCGATTTTTCCGATGAGAGAATTTTTTATTTTTAAACCAAGGCGACAAATCAAAGGAACCAAGCGTTCGAAAAGCGGGACGAACATTAATATTTAATTGGAGTAATTGTATCATCATAGCCGATGATGTGGTTATATTAAATGATTGAATATTCGCTAAGAAAGGAATTTTCCGATGAGACAATTTTTTACTTTTAAACTACGGCGACAAATGAAAAGAGCCAAAAGTCTGAAAAGTGAGACGAACATTGACATTTAATTAAAGTAATTCTGTCATCATAGCTGATGATGTGGTTGTATTAATTGATTAAATGCTCGCAAAGAAAAGAATGATTTTTCTAATGAGAGAATTTTTGATCGAGAAAATGTGGGTTCGGCCTAACATCAGACACAAAAGAATCATTCTTTTCTTTACGAGCGTTTAGTAATCTAATACAATCGCATCATTGGCTATAAGAAGATTACTTTAATTGAATTATGAGATACTTTAAACACTAGCAAAATTTTACGACAGCGCTTTTATAATTTAAACCATAAAATTCTTCAAGTACTTTTCTAACATTTTTCCGCCACATAGTATGCCAAATTTCTCGCCGGACAGCCAAATTTCACCAATTTTTCTCGCCAAGTCTGTCAAGCGTACAAATAAAATAACATTTTAAACGTTAATGCGTTTTTAATTTAACTGATTTAACTGACCATTCACACTTTTCAACTGAGATCTTTGTAATAAAACAAATTTCAAAAAAACGCTTTAAAGTGCCTAATACGGACATTTAGATCAATCGATTTCTTTGGAACCTATTAATAAAAATTACTAATTTAAACTATTAATTTATGAATTTAAACCATTAATCTACTAATTTAATCTATTAATTTTAACTATTAATCTATTAAGTTCAACTATTAATCTATTAAGTTCAACTATTATCTGCCTGCGGTGGCGCAGTGTGGTAACGCGTTCTCCTATTGCGCGGCTAATCCGGGTTCGACTCCCAGCAGTGCAAAAAGAACGCTTACTCAGAGATCTCATAAAGATCGCACTGCTCACTGTAGTCCGGGGTTTGGTTCCCTAGGCCTTAAGAGGTTCGGATTCCTCGGAAAACAGTAGGTCCCGGCGCAGCATGACCACTGTAGTCTTTGAGCCGTAAAACCAAACTATCGATCTATTAATTTAAACGATAGTGCTAAAGTAATTTATTTGGCTGTTTGTTTAAAAAAAATATAGTGATATTTAAGTTAAAACTAAAAAAGTGATAAGAGTAGACTATTACAAATGATAACTAAAAAGTTCGATTATCTAACTTCTTGTCGTCGTTATCCAAGTTTCCATTGTTTTGTTTCGAGTGCTTCTGTGCCCGAATTTTATGGAGAAACACAACAAGAAAATCCTATTTTCGGAAACATGGTACACAGGACTATTCTACTTTTCGTAAAAATGGTTAAAAATTATCAAAAAGTGCTAAAAACGAGAAAAAATATAGTCCCGGATATCTCAGAAAAACAAACTTCCTCTCATAATGCTGGCTTTGTACGGGTCCCCGAAGAAAGATCAGGGTAGCATTATTAAAATATAAGTTTATTAAAATAAACTTTGGAGTGTTTTGGTCCTCAAATTTTACGAAAATTCACGATAAGTTTATGCTGGTTTTTTTTATCGTCACTTTTTACGATGTTAAGAGAATCGTTTTGGAGGGATACCGTTGGAAAAGAATGTAGAAGTATTTGAGATAATTCCAAACAAAATGGTAAGTTGTAATCGTATGAAAGGGAAACTCGGGAGCTCTTGAATCCCCATTCGTTCACAAATTTCTATAACGATTGCTATTTTCGGGTACTTTTCCAGAAATCTTGTCTTTTACATTGAAAAAATGTATCGTAGTTTTAGTATAATAACGTGTATTAAAAAATTATTTGCTATTGTTTAAAATATTATAACCAATAAAATTAATATAAATTAATTACATTAATTTCAAATGGAGTAAAAATAAACTAAATATATGTTTAGGAAAAGCAAATGAGATTAACAATTTAATTAATTCACAATTTTTTGAATGCGAAGTATATTACTATTCGTAAGCTATAATAATAATAATGTTGTAATATATATAAATAATAATAATAATAGTGTAATAATAATAATAATAATAATAATTGTGTAATAATAATAATAATAATAATTTTGTAATAATTATAATAATAATAATAATAATGTTGTAATATATATAAATAATAATAATAATGTTGTATATATATAATAATAATGTTGTAATATATATAAATAATAATAACAGTGTTGTGATATATATAAATAATGTTGTAATATATATAAATGAAAATAATATTGTTTTACCAAATTAATATGCTAAATCAAGCTTGTTTGAAGCAAATGATCATTATGATGTAATTATCGGAATTAATTTAATTAATTGATTTATAATCAAATATTACGATATAAAAGTTTAATCGATATAAGTAATTTTTCGAATCCTTATAGAACCTTATTATAATGTGTTAATAAATAAGTGGCCATGGAATCTAAATACATTAAATTCCCTCTGAACGAGCACCTCTCAAATTCGTCCATCCCGTTTATCCATTTAAATAGAACTCCCAGTAATATCCCATTCCATTACAGTCGCCCCTCTTTTATAAATAAACTTGTCTGAATAATAAATATCCGCTACACTGAGGGGTTTTGCTGTATAGCCAAATACAACAGAACTCCTTTTATCCGATTCAATAGGCCCCTGCCCCTGTCGGAAAATCGAAATTTCCAAGTAAATGAAAACGCATCAGTTCAGAGGCCCCATTTATAATGATAATTAAAGGCATACGTTTGTATAATGATATACAGAAATAGGATGAGGGTATTGTTAGTTTGTGAAACTAAATACGGTTTATTGATTTTTTTGTAATGGAATAATTTATTGAAATTTTCCCACAAATATTTAAAATGAATTTTAGTTTGACTCGGTTTTGACAGGATTGCTACATTGAGAACAGGCATCAGATAACAGACTACTCCAGATTTGGCCAGGGGAGGAATGGGCCGCCGGTCCGTTGCGCCCTCATGAGAGATAGGCCTCCGAGCGAGCAAGGATTCGCACCCTCTTATAATCTAAGGTATGCGCCATTTGAGAGGACCTAGTCCACCCCTGGATCAGGGGCAAGGATAGCAAAGGAGTCAAGTATCTAGGACCCGCTATTTTTTTTAGGAGCTTTTACGGTGATGACTCCAGAATACTTGCCAGCCAACTTTTATCATAATATAAGTAAATCCATCACTTCACGAATGATCACGATATCTTCCGTATATTTTAGAGGTTTTCATGTGTACGTTACATGTAAATATATTAGATGTACCGAGTTTGTTTTCGAAGTTTAAAATTTAAATTCCAGAAAGAATTCAGCAAGGTATCTGATGTAACGAGCATTTTCGTTAGTCCTAAAATACTCGTTAAGTACGTATCCTACTACAATTACTTAGGCTTAGTTTCTATGACAAAGGGCTGGAAGAGAAATTTTTATGAAATACTGCGAAACCTCAATCCGACACTGTTTGGAGGTCTCTTCATCCAGAAGTTAGCAAATAATAGTTGAATGTGATATTGA
>QLNU02013614.1:7272422-7320954 GCA_006491805.2 Dysdera silvatica
ATATTGCAGGGAGGAGGAAGGGCGTGTTATTTCACTGAACACTCTTCCGGGTCTCTTAAATTTTCTCCAAAATCTTTGTCCTCGAGTCACACCCTTCCTCCAGCAGTTCGTAAAGGTAAGATGTCTGATAATTATTTTGGTGAGCCCATGTGAAGTATTGATAGCCTTTGGGACGTGTGACGTCACATCTCTCTCTCTCTCTCTCTCTCTCTATATATTTTTTTTTATTTGCAGATGACACTTCTATTTTTTTTGTTGGTGACTGTTTGGAGGATCTAATTGTTATTGCTAACACTGAGCTCTATGATATGACTGAATGGTTTCTAGCTAATAAACTTACGATCAATACACATAAATCATCAACTGTGGTTTTCACATTATCAAAACGTGACATTTTTCCAATTTTACCTATTATTTATGATGGTATTGTAATAAAATTTTGTGATGAGGTAAAATTCTTGGGTATAACTTTCACAGCAGAACTGCTTTGGAACCGCCAATACGACAATGTTTGCCTAAAGGTCTCAAGGACCATTGGAATGATGACGCGATTTAGGACTTCTCTTCCACCTGGGATTGTTCTGACGCTCTATCATTCGTTAGTGGCCTCATTATTCAATTTTGGGTTTTTGATCTTTGGTCTTTCTACGAGTACAAACACAGTTAGATTATCACGACTTCAAAATAGATTTTTTACAATTTTCTTTCCAAATCGATTTAATCGATCTGATCCTTTGACATTTTACTCATCTTTTAATATCATTCCAGTAACTTCACTATATTGCTATTTAATGCAGATCTTAATGTTCAAACGAATTATTTTTAATTTTCTTGGGGACTCGATATATTTTGTTCCATTTACTCCACAATATGATCTTGGATCAATACCTATGTTTAGAATACCACACACTCGTACCAATATTGGTGGAACCTCTTTGAACAATATTGGTCCAAAAATTTGGAATTATATCGGTCATAACCTCCCTTACATTCATTCCCTTTCAGAATTTAAGCGCATGGTTCGAGAAATTATTTTTTCCTCGAATTTTTCTGCCCCTTACCGATGTTCAGCCATTTCTCTTTTTGCTGTTTTTTATTTATTGAAATTACACATTTACTTAATTAATAATTAGCATGGTGCTGATGTTAGCAGGTATTTTATGTTTATGGGGGGGCACTGGACTAGTCAGATCAGTTAAACTGGTCTTTTTCCGGTGTCTCCAATATCTTTGTACAATTGCTTCCTAATTTTTATTTTTAGATAATTTTGTATTAAGTTAAATGTTGTATATTAATCAAATTCAAAGTTTCATGAATCACGTATTGTAATATGTTGTACATTGATATGAATAAAGATGAATAGAATAGAATAGAAAACAGCAATTTATGATGAAAAGCATAAATATTTTTTCGAATCAGAAACTGGCCGCAAACAAATGCATGATGGAAAATTGCTATGGAAACAAAAAATATGGAAGATAATGAAGCTAATAATTCTCCTGCAAATTTAATCCCCAAAGTATAGTAATCGAGTCGTGTGCTTGTTGGAGGACTTTTATAAATGCTTCTCCTATTTCGCTTCCTGTTTGCTACTTTTTGCATTCAGCAATTAAGACAGGATATTGAGAACATAATAAGAGAATGGTTTAAAACTGGGCTTCTATAAAACGCAAATTTCCTGAGAGAGCAAACCTTTCTGAAATAATTTCAACAAGTAAATAGATTTAATAAGTAGATTTAAAATTTGTTTCGGAGAAATTCTCTTCTTGCTTAGTGTACCATCCTATTACGTACGAAGTCCACATAAATTTAACAAACAACTTTTAATTAAAATTTTATTTATCTGAGAGAAATGATTAAAGAATATAAATAAACTTTACTTCACTGCACAAAACAAATTACAAAATATAATAAAGTTTTTTGTGTTTCGAGAGAATTTTACTACTGATGTAAATATATTGGCAAAATATTATTAGGAGGCTATTGTATCAAATTGTTTAGATTAAAACAAGATTTTGAATGAAATAAATATATTAGTTGAAACTCAATATGTCTCTGAGGCAAACCTTATTGTATGCAAATTTTCCAAGTGCACATTTTCAATCTAATTTTGTTCGTGGAGTGAGGAGGAATTTAAAAATTAATTTAACTAAATTACGAGCTACTTTCCTCAAAATCAGTCATAAATACTTGTTAAGTATTATGAGTAAAATAAGTAAAATAAGTCATAAATACTTGTTTTTACAAAAAGAAGTAATTGTAACTACAAATTAACTTTTTTCCAAGGATGTCATCCCCCAAATTTTTGTTTAAAAATATACTAACATTTGGTAAATTTTAGAGAAAAAATTAGTTAACTGCTTCGTTTCAGTAGTTTAAGTTAATCACAGTACACTTAACCACTCTCCATCGCCGCATATATGTGCTTACAACTGAAAATGATTACACAAATCTGAAATTTTGATTTTTAAGCACATTTTAAGCAAATATGTATGATGACATTACAGATTACATACAAAGGGCAGAGATATAATTTTTTTTGCCATTTAAAATCCGATTTTTCTTTCGCGGCAACTTTCTTTATTTCTCTGATCTACTACTTCCAGATTTACTCTTCTTATTAAACATTCCAGAGAACCAAGGCCGTGGGCTCTGGGCCTGACTCACCGCGATTCAATTAAAATGCATTATTTTAACTGAACGAAGACATTAGTTAAATACACACCACACTTTTCCCAGCTCAGGTGCGCACTTTATGTCAAAAACACGCTTAGAGTAAGGCTTGCCCTTAGGTCGTACAGTGATGCCACGTTCCCCTAATGTACCGTTCATCCGCATTCGATTCCCATCGATGCCAAAATGTAACACTTACCGACCAATTGTAATTGATTTCCTTAACTTTAAGAAATTCTACTTCCTCAGAACGTTGTCAGTTTCGACGCAGCCATGTCCTTTACTGGCTTTATTCTGCGAACTCGCATTATTCTCATTACATCTTTACAATAAAATATTTATAATTAATGAATAAATGCTTGACTTGCCCGGAAATTGTCTGCAACGTATTAATTATTCTATTAGCGGCATAACATTTCAGCCGTTTCTTGAAGTAATAAAAGCTATTAATAGTGTTTATTATTTATTATCATTTTATTTTACGTGCAAACTAGAACTCGAACGAAGTGGGAATTTAAGCATTACTGAATTTCTTAAACCAGTGAGCTTTTAAATTATTCTAGACTATTTCGTATTAAATAATCTTGAATATATATACTACATACAAATAAGTCGAATACTTCAGTTGGAGAGAATTGGGAGTGTTCAGTGACAAGTATATTACATCGATATATTGTTCGCTTAATTTGAAGGAGGTTGTAATAATTTCAGGTTTATATGACATTCTGGTGGGCCTAATGCCTCTTCTTAATGCAGAGCTTTAATGAAGGCTGCTGTAAAGGTAAGTTTTGCATGTCAAAGAACATCCAGATGTCCTATCGTTAATATTATTATTATTACATTCAAGATAAAATGTACATTACATTACGTACATTACATTCAAGATAAAATGTACATTACATTATGTACATTACATTCAAGATAAAATGTACATTACATTACGTACATTACATTCAAGATAAAATGTACATTACATTACGTACATTACATTAAAGATAAAATGTAATATTAATTATTACATTCAAATTAAAACTTATCATAACAGCCAGGTATACTCATCTTCTCGAAATAAGGAAATAAATTTTACGAGTGACCCACCTACGTGTCTGAAAAAAGCCCTTCCTATCCTCTACAGTCATTACATTAAATAATGAGCTACAATTATGTGCTAGTGCAGTAATCTCTCTCATTCGTTGTCTTGAAGGGACGATGAGAAAATGCCATTAAATAGAAAGTGACGTTAATCGGAATAAATGTAATTCTATGAGACAATATATTAAAAATTGGCGTTCACGAGAATACGTTAATGCAGTAATCTTTCTCATTCATTACATTGAACGGACGGAGGAAAAACGCCATTGGAATGTGGCCATTGAAATGAGCCACGAGTATACGCTAATGCAGTAATTTCTCCCATTAATGGCTTTGAAAGGATGGAGAGAAAAAATTAAATAGGAAAAGACGTTAATAGAAAGTGTGTGTAATTTTATGAGGCATTACATTAAAAAGTGGGCCACAAGCATAGACTGATGCAGTAATCTCTCTCATTCATTACTTTGAAGAGACGGAGAAAAATTGCCATTAAATAGAAAAGATGTTAATCGGAATGTGTGTAATTCTATGCGTCATTACACTAAAATTTTAGCCATGAGTATAAGCAGAGTCTGATTACGTCAAAGGCGTCCAAAGCCCGGGCTTTAGGACTAGACTCTAGTGGGAGTGGGAACTGCACGGTGAACAATCCTTCTGCGCATGTGCGTGGTCCACGCACATGCTCAGAATATAATCTATTCTCAAAGCTCGGGCTTTGGACGCCTTTACGGTGATCAGGCCCTGAGTACACACTGATACAGTAAACTCTCCCCTTAATGACTTAGAAAAGACGGAGGAAAAACGCCATTAAATATAAAAGACGTTAATCGGAATATGTCTTGTTCTATGAAATATTCCAGAGATCGCAAAATACCTTTATCAACCATGACTTATTGTTATTTAGATTGACATTATTGATGGTGTTTTGCTTCATTTTCTCCCCAATACAGGAATACTAAAGCATCTTAAAGCCGAATAATAACCGGTAAATTATACGGAATAACTACAGCAATTTTTTCAATAGCATCGTTCTAATTAACGACGATATGTTGTGGTTTCTGCGAATGTGTCACGGAATGACATCCCGATTAACGTCTGTTTTCCTCCATTCTCTTCAGAGTTGTTGATGGTAGAGTTTACTTTAATCATTTTACTGATATTCATCGCCCATTCATGCAATTAATAAAAATCGCGAACTACCTTTTTTTTTTCTTATCTTTCTCACTCTTAAAACGACTTCTCTGTATTTGTTTCAGCTGTTGCATGCGCTTAAAACATTATAGCAGGGTTGTCCAACATACGACCCGCGGGCCACAATGCGGCCCGCCGACAACTTTTTGGAATAAAAAAAATTCCCCAAAAAAATTTAGACTTTTATTCCGAAATAAGAAAATGCAGACAGTATTGGTAACCTCTTTCCATATAGCAAGTAAACAAACAAATAACTGGAAGAAACTCTGGAGGGAGGCTTTTAAGTATAAGATTTTTGTTTTATTTTAAAGAAACTGCTGGCCCGCAAGACCCGTGAAAATTTTTTAAGTGGCCTACTGGCCAAATAGGTTCGGACAATCCTGTTATAATAGTTCATTTTAGTAAACTTACATAAATGTAATTCAATACCGTTAATCACTCAACAGTAAACAGTTTATCACACTTGATTTATGCTTCAGTATTTTGTATATACTAGAATAAATTCTTGTATAAAACCAAAGACTTGCATGCATTAAAAGCCAAAGACTTATATGATCGAAATTAGGCGGAAAATAAGTAAACAATGGAGTTGAAGAACCACTTAGCGAGGCTGAAATAAAATTACATCTCGGAAAAAAGTCGAAGTAAAAATCGGATGGCCAGGCCAATTTAGCAAATCAACTTACCCTAATGCAAAAAGGCCATAAGTAAATTTTTCTCAGGGCAAAAGAAGACGCGACTCAGATGAAAGACTTCTTTTGCTTTTACTTTATCTCTTGAAGACATTTTCTGCGAATATTTCTGTCATTTTCGCTTTGTCCAAGTTGACAATCAGAGGTTGAGACGTCATCGCTTATTTAGGGACTTTTAAAATAAGTCAAATCGAGATCTCACCGTGACTCAGCGTATTCTTTCCATCAAGCTTCGTATTTAAGGACGCGTTTTGCCCTATCCCAGAGAGAGAAAAACGTTCTTGTGACATCCTGAGAACGTTCTGGACATACTCAGGACGTCCCTAGAACGATCTTTGCCTACTGGGGTAATGCGAAAAATAAGGTTACAGCAAATTAGACGCCGTTGAATTTTCTAAATGAATTTTACATCCAAAAAACCTTCCGTCTTTTTTTATTACACAAAAGGTATTCGTTTTGCAAAATTTGTAAGAAAGCTGTTTAATAGGATTCGTAGATTTTGGTTAAACGTATTCTGTTAAAATCTTAATGCAAGGAACAGTGTTCGTGAAATGATATATTTTAAAATAAAATGACTAACACAGACTTCTCAATTCCCAAACGTAAACAAACAAGTGTATTTTATCAGGGCGTCAAGAGCCAACGCGGGGTCCTGTTGGGTTGAAATCCCAACATAACAATTATTCTTGCTAAAAATAATTTTCTCATTAATATACATACAAAAATAATTAACAAGTGATTACGCTCCGTCAACCCCAGTGGAAACTCATCATTTTTTTTTTCAACTTTTGTTTTAAGTTTTTAAACTGTAATAATTTATAATCATCATTTTTTTCTTTTGCATTTGTAACCAGAGGTTTAAAAATATGATGCGAAATATTTTACTGTTACTTATTGACAATTTTTGAGTTTTGCAGCCATTCGAGGGTTGCCGTATATTCTACCATGAAATATCTACTACAATTGTCAATGTGCAATATCAACAGGACTTTCATTAAAAAGAAAATGGCTACCGTAGAATAATTACTAAAATTGTCACTGTGCTACAGTATTGGTTTTAATTAAAATTAGAATTTAATTTAATTAATTAATTTTACATTTAAAATGTTCATATTCTTCACAGCCTGATCTGTCTTATGTATTGCTATATTTCTTCATATATTTTGTAATCATTGTCACATCATATTGTACTTATAAATTGGTTTCAGTTTCGAAATATCCCCAATTTAAAAATATATTAATTGAAAGTATTGATGTACGTATTGTATTATATTATGCAATTATTTCTGAAATTTCCAATGTATTGATCTAAAGCCCTAAAAGTGTAACGTTTTTTCTTTCATGTATGAGTCACCCTCGTTAACCGCCTTTCTCAACGATTTCAGAGGTGCAGCTGGGCTATAAGGCCATTAAAATGTTGAGCTAAGCATTCCCTTTATTTCTGCTAACAGGCCCCTCCAAGATTGCCCCATTTTCATCTCAGTAATGAGACGGGTACCGTAAGAACTCTGGACCTTACTTCACCTTTGACCTCTCAAGCCGTAAAATTGAACTTCTCCCAGGACCGTTGACAAAAAAAACGGACGAAACCCTCGTTATCTCTGCCACTTCAGTTGTACGTAACCAGTAACCACCGGACACAGCTGCAAATGTTCACAGACTTATGTCATCATAAAAGAAAAATTATTGCTTCATTTTTCTCCGAAAAGTGGGTGAAAAGAAGGGGGCCCATCTGGCTCGCCAACTTACACCGAAAAGATGAATATAATCAAATATGACCAACCCCGGATGGAGCGGGTAGCTCTCCCCCAATGGGAATAGTACTAAGGATGCCAAGCTTGGCAACCCCTCATAGAGAGCAGAAAAGTTTTCCAGCCATCAACCGCCAGTTTGTGCTGGGCTTGCGATAAGTCAACGTGTAGCTGAAGTGGTGAGAAAGAAATATTTCCTTTTTTCTTATTCCCCCTAACTTCCCTTCCAAACCATTAAATAATGTTTAAGTAACGTTCATTTGATTTTGATAAATTTCATTAATCTTCCTTTTATGCTACATAAAATTCGCATTATTTGGAAAATTGGTTATTGGTAAATAGTTGGCGTAACAATGTGAGAAGGATATATAGATTTATGGTAACTTTATGTTCAAAACAGTAACTATTCCTAAAAGAAATGCAAATGTTTAATAAATGTTACTCTCCTAATTAGAAAAAGAAAATAATTTTTCATTTTGTTGTGGTGCATTACGTAATATTATTAAGCGAATTAATGATTTTAGTGCCATGGTCGCTTTAAAGTTGACCCAAATTCTGAATTGAGTACTGGATAAATTCTTCCAGTAATATGTTTAAATATGGTTGTTCTTTTTTTGGAAGGAAATTAAAAAAATAACTCAAATCTTGAAACTAAATTACATAGTAAATTGATGTTGTAGAAAGAAATGAACTTATTCTCGTTACAGTGTAGCTAGTATAAAAAACTGAATAGCCTGGCTATTTAGGCCTCAAAGGAAATTTTATTGTTTTAATTGTAATTTTAATTTATTGTGTTTTTTCCATAATAAATGTTGATTTATTATTAATTAATTGTTTGCCTCATTGCCTGTAGTTCATGAACCGTGAGTTATTGCTATTATAGTTATTATTACTATTATAATTATTAATATTTCTTTAATCAAACGCAATGTGAAGGTGGTTTTTTTTTTAAGTACTATACGATCCGGTCTGTTGGAATGGTTAGAACCTAACCAAAAACCAAGCAAGTAAATGCCTACAAAAATATTAAATGGGTAAACAAAACTGGTCTTACACCAGTAGTACAAGTAGTTGCACTTAACGGCCATCATTCTTCAACAATAAATAATCTAATTATTAATCAATTTACTATTTAATAAATAAATATAAAAAAGGTCGTACCACTAAAGGATAAAGTTTCCATTCCAACAGCCCCATGACCCCCTTCCCTGTGCCGGGCCCCCCATAGCATAGGTTATTGTCAGCGCGGGCCCTTAGATGTCATCTGGGCCCCCGGGCTGCCCCGCCACTCTGCAAATAGGGCTATCACAATCCGAAGAAATGGCAAAAAATGCAACTTTTCTATTCGGTGCTATCGTAAAAGTAGCAATTTTGAAACAAGCTATTTTATTTGAGTGCTATCTCAAACTGGAGCTATAGGAGCTGTATTCGAAATTCAGAAAAATCAGAACATTTCTCCTCACGTGAAAACCGCATTGATACCTTTTGAAAATATTAGGTTTTTTTTTTTTAATACATTGCTCAAATTTTCTGCCGCTGGTGTGTGTAATGATTATGTCGCATGCGTGGATGGAGAAATACTAAATTCTCACCCTGTCTCGCAATTCATAGCTTTTTATTTAAAAAAACGACGCTACATCATGTTTTTAAAGCGAGGGAAGATTATTTTAAAATTCCCGCTAGATATGTGGTGGAATATTGCACTGAAGAAGAAAAAATGTTTTTAAAATTCATGTTTACTGACTACGAGTCTATTTTACTTATTCTTTTTCTCCATTTCCCTATCTGAATTCATAGACATGAAGTCTGTACGTCAGTTGTTTCCCGTGTAGGTCATCGCTGGATATTAAACCAAAACTCACCATAGCCTTAAAGATTTTTATTTCTTGTTTTTCTAATGTTCTATTTCTGATTTTCTATATCTTTCTTAATCTTTGTAGTAGGTAATTCGCTTTTCAGGACATGCGCCGCTGTCATCTAAGTCTTATTTCTCTATCTTATCTTCTCCATTTCTAATTTTTAAATGTTTAAATTAAAACTAAACAAAATAATATATAAGATAAAATACTAAAAGATGACAATATTTCTAATTAATCGTCAAATTTTATCTCCCAGGAGCGCTTTTAAGCGTCGTTTATAAGACAGCAAAATGGAACCGAATTTAATACAATATAGTTTTTCTTACGGGCTGTAAATATTCATAAAGAATATTCGCGATGAAAAAATTCATTTCATTTCAGACTTTTGAAAAAGCAAATAAAAATCCTGTAGTACTTTTATTTTCTTTTGTACGATTGCACCTGATGTGTTTTTAAAAATATTTATGATTAGTGAACTTTCTTACAACGCTATCTTTATTGAATAATTTCCCTAATGGCATGAATAACAGCTAACTTAACATAAAAATATCATTCTTTTTCTAAAGATTATAAGGGTAAACCATTTTTATACAAAAGTTGATAATTGGCAATGGTTGGAAAAAATTAAATAATTGTAATCTTTTATCTGTAAATGGATTTATCTATTATTTGTAATCATCCGTCTGTTTATTTATAGTCTATGTTCACTTTCTTCCTATTTCTTTTCTACTTAATGATTGAAAATTCTGAAAAACAAAAGACATATTAGGATATAAGATAATATTAGTACTCTTCCCAGAGATAACACAATGGCCACGTAGTGGTGAATACATAAAAGCCTCCGGGGCGAGTTTTTTTGTATTTTTCGTGGAGAATAATTATACGTGAAAATTGCGACATCCACATTTATTTGTTCAAGCTAGAGCCTTCTATTTTTAGGAGAAAAAGAGACGCTTTCCCCATCCTGGATTCGAACCAGGGTCCCTCCGTTTAGCCTGGAGTGTCTTGACCGAACGAAGATATAAACAACGTTCTTTTTCTCCCTATCTAAGATCGTTCCGCACTATTAGTACAGCTATCTCCAAAAATAACTATTTTTACTACAATAGGTGAAAAATTCACGTTTAACCCAAATATCCAAAACTCAAGTGCAGTGCGGAGACATAAAATATTATTTAATCGAAAAAATATTTTTCATCATTTTCTTTCATCCCAATGGGCATCCTTCCTGCACTATTGGAATAGTAAAATCGAAAATTGTGTTTTTTCCACCGATTGTGTATTAGCCCACCGTAATATATAACCTTTTTGCCTGGTTGTCAGATAATAAAGCTAAACCTACCTTCACCAAATCGAAAACGACGCCACGTGTATGACGGAAGCATGCATCACGGCAACATTCATGCATAGTGTGGTTGGACAGCTGACTTGCGAGTGCAATTGAACATCTCGATTGTTAAGTTCAAGGACGAATGAATTGTTGACTCGATTGTGATTCTTTCGATTGTAAAAACAATATCGTAATCACCCATCACCAGCCCTTAGGGATATGGTCGAAGGTAGTTTGACAAGCAGCTGGTAAAAAGGGAAGCGTCGATGTCATGTTACTGACATCACTGAAGATTAAAGTAGGGAGGAAGAATAAAACCTTATTTTTCTGAGGTTTTTTCCTTCACTAGATTGAAATTTTTGCCTCTGTTATTCTTATTATTTTAAAATTATGGGTGTTTTTTCATAATCCTGAAATTTTTAGCCTTATTTAGTTAATATTGTTATCCTTATAAACAATATTGTCGCAGTTAAAACTGATTAACATCTTTATCACACACACAATTCTGTGAGGGAATAGTGTTTATAAATTTGAACTGCTACAACATTGTATTCATTATTGTTCATTACTTTTGCACAATTTGTTATGAAGTAATTTATGAGTACCCTTTTCATTGTTTTCCCAAAATTTGCATATTCATTATCATTATTGTCCCAAAATGTTATTATTTTTCACCCATAGTTCTGAAAAATCGTTAATTTTAAAGCCGTAGGCTGAATTACGGTTCGTTCAAGATATTATAGCGTATTTTTTTTCTTGAAATAAGAAATTTATCATCTTAATATCTCCAACGAAATTTCTAAATTCTTTCTTGATAAACTTTTGAATACAAATATGAAATTTAAGAACAAAATTTTTAATAAAATGCAATTACTACAGTTCTACACAAATACTTCAGTGATTTAAATAGTCACTGAATAAAAAATAAATATACCTATGCAGAAAATAAATAGTCTCTGAATAAAACATGAATAATCTTTGAATAAAAAATAAATATTCTCTGAATAAAAAATATATAGTCTTTGAATAAAAAATAAATTTTCTCTGAATAGAAAATAGTCTGAACAGAGCAGACTGAATGTGAAATGCAATATCTTTGATTTATTTCGATTTATTTTCAAATAAATTATGCTTGGTGTGTCAACATTTTTAATCTTAAATTATCCATAGACTATTATTTATTTGGACATGGTTTAAACCCGTGTTTTACGTGATCAAAACACGATATGACGTAAGAATTTATAACCAACATCATAATAAAAATTTTATTTATAAGACCAAAAGGCAAAAATAACACTACATACCATTGTATACATTGAGTTTCATTATTAGTATATAATACATTTTTAGTAAAATCATTGCACATGCATCTTCAATGAAAGAAGCCGTGAAAGGACTTTCATAATCCCGAAGAATATGTTTCCCACTAAAAAATAGTCTAATTTCAAGTTCATATAAATGGCGTTAGAATTTTTGAATGGCTATAGTGCATCCTCCTCAAATGGTTTTTCTCTCAGTCGTTTTTTAAATAAATTAACATTATTTAATTTTTTAATCTCTATTTCTAGTTCATTCCACATCTTGGTTTCTTTATGATTGATGTTGTTTCTTCCAAACTCTGTTCATATTTTAGGAAAGTATAGTAAACTATATTTTCTAGTTATTTTCTATTTATTCTCGTTCTGTTGTATTTTTGATAATTATGCATGTATAGCTTGATTTAAATTTATGTTGGTAAATAAAGAACACAGAATAAAACAAGGAGAAGAACAAAATAAGAACGAAGTTAGGAAGAAACAACATAGACTATAAAGGAGTTAAAATGTGGAGTGGCTTGCCAATCGAAATAAAGAATATAAACAACATCAAATTATTTAAAAAAAGGATAAAGGAAAAAGTACTAAAGATGATGTAAACGCTAGAGATCATTATTAAATAAGATATATCTAGGGTAGAAAAAATCTTTAAGAGCTTGTTATATATTTACAATATGTTTTCGTAGCCTACTTCAAACAGAAGTAAGTGGTAAATGGAGTATACACACGTATATAAACAAGAAATATTTTGTAATAATCAAAATTTATTTACAAAATATATATGCTAATGTGTAAAATATAACTCACAGCCGCTGGAAATAAACAAAATTGCTGCACTCTAACCTCGAGATTTAACGAATCTGAAGGGACTAGTGAAAATAATCGTTAAATCGAGGAATTTGTTAAATCAGGGGAACACATTGATTGGAAGCAATGGTATACCTACAAGAGGGTACGATGCGTACCGGGCCTCTACCTGGTCTGAAAATTTACATGTAAAATACTTTAAAAATGTTAACTACTGCCTTAAAATATAATAATATGTTTTACATTTTTGGCTTTCCGTCGAGAAAAAAATTATGGGTGTGCTATTAATCGGAGCCGAAATGAAGAATTATAAAAAAGGAAAATCGTAAAAGTGCTTATCATTTTCTTGAAGAATACATGTTAATTTTAATAAACATAAAACACAAGTATGTGCTTAATTACTGCTTCGAAAAGAAATCTTTGAATGACATTTGTTTTGCTTATTCTTGGAGTTGTCATTTGCGATTGCGTTTCAATTTTCTTTTATGCTTTAAAAAGATCATCGTTGACGTAAAAACGTAGTAAATACTTCTGTATACACTATAACCCAGTAGTCGCTCGATTGAAGTGATTTTTTGGCGACACTTGGCTTTCTAACTGAAATTCTACTTGAACCTACGAGCCAATGACCCAACATTATCGTTAAATAGTGGATAAACTCGCCTTGGGGCAACCCCGCCAATTTGTTACTTTAAGTTGTCTTGCCCGTGTCGTCGAAGAACCCCGATGCTTCGATGGAGAGGTCTAGGACATTATCGAATCAATGTCATAGTATCAACGTAAAAATGCGATGTCCGATATTCTCATAGACACGGGGTCTGTAGTGTGTAGTTTAATGTTCTAAAATATGTAAATAAATCTATTATGCAGTCCACTGCATTGTTTTGAAGTTTCAAAAACGAGACTAAACCCAGTGGATGCGCGAAGCGTCCCCTTCAACGCCATTACTGTCACCAAACACTGGTCCTAACACAGCCGAAGTGAAAAAGGAAGAACGACGTCCAGATACTGGACTCAATATTTCTCAGTCCGGACAAATAAAAACATCCATTAAATTGGGTATTCTTAAATCGGTTAGTCTATATTATTATCATGAAAAATGATGATGATGATGATGATATATCATATTCAACCATTATCTATCCACTGCTGGATGAAGGTCTCTCCAAATGCTTTCCACACAAGTCTATCCTGAGCAATTCGCTTCCACGTCACCCCAACCTGTTTTCTTATTTCATCCACCCATCTAGTTTGAGGACGTTTTCTAGGTCTTCGGTGGTCTCTTGGAATCCAGTTCAGAATTTCTGTTGTCCATCGTTGATCAGTTCTTCTTGCAATATGCCCAGCCCATCGCCATTTCAGCCCTTTTACTTTAACAATGATGTCCTCTACTCTAGTTTGCTCTCTCACCCAAGTGTTTCTTTTTCGATCTCTCCTAGTTATTCCAAGCATGCACCTCTCCATGCTCCTTTGCGTTGTCTGTAACTTTCGTATTGCTCCAACTGTTAGACTCCATGTCTCTGATCCATAAGAGAGGACTGGCAATACACACTGGTTGAAGACCTTTCTTTTTAGACACAAAGGCAATTTCCCCTTCAGGATAAAACTGTTTCTTCCAAATGCACTCCAGCCAAGTTTAATACGTCTGTTGAGTTCTTTCATAATGTTGCCATCCATTGAAATCAGCTGGCCAAGGTAAATATATGAATCAGCAATTTCTAGCTCAATGTTGTCAACTTGTATTTTTGTTTCCTCTACGAAATTATTGAACATGATCTTAGTTTTTTGTAGGTTCATCTTGAGTCCAACTTCTTTACTTCTAGTTGAGAGCTCCTGTACCATGTCTTGGAGTTCTGATGGGTTCGTTGAAAAAATAACAATGTCATCAGCAAACCGCAAATGATTTAAATATTCACCATTTATTTTTATTCCCCTGTTATTCCAATTTATCTGCTGAAAAATCATCTGTAAAGCTGAAGTAAAAAGTTTTGGAGAAATGGTATCTCCCTGCCTCACACCTTTACCAATTTTGATAGCTTCGGTATCTTTATGTAACCGAAATTTTGCACTTGCATTTTTATACACACGTTTCACCATGTCAATGTACACATCCTCAATGTCTGTTGATCTTAAAGAGTTGATGACTGCTGATGTTTTTATAGAGTCAAAGGCCTTCTCATAGTCAATAAATGCAACACACAATGGAAGTTCATATTCATGTGTTCTTTCAATTAATTCTCTTAATACTTGAATATGGTCCACTGTACTGAATCCACTTCGAAATCCAGCTTGTTCTCTTGGTTGAGCTGCATCTAATTTTTTCTGCAGGCGATGTGTTAGCACTTTTGTGAAGATTTTATAAATAGCAGGTAACAAGCTAATTGGTCGGTAATTTTTTAAATCCTCTTTATCACCTTTTTTATGCAAAAGAATTACTGTTGCAGAATCCCATTGGTTTGGTATGTTACCGCTGTTAAGACATTTGGTAAAGAATTTTGCAAGTATGTCTTCTACATATTCTCCAGCTTCTTTTAGGATATCTAATGTAATACCATCATCGCCAGGGGATCTTCCTTTCTTCATACTTTTTATTGCAAATGCTACTTCTTCTTTTAAGATTTTAGGAGCTGTTCCTTCGACTATCTCAGAGTCTTCGTTTAATCCACTGTTTCCCTCATACAGCTTTCTGTAGAATTCTTCAACTCTTCTAAGTATTTCTTCCCTATTTCTTGTTACAGTGCCATCCTCTCCTTTTAATGCAATGATGTGTTTCTTCCCAATAGACAAACTCCCTTTAACAACCCTAAGGCTCTTGTTGCTTTCAATGGCCTTCCTTACTAACTCACAATTGAATTTTCTTATATCTTCTTTCATGTTTTTGCGCAAAGTTTTGCAAAGTTCTACATACTCGATCTTGCGACTGGTATTTTGATTGTCCACCTTCATAAGTCTTCGCCTTTTCATGAGTTGTTTCGTCTTCTCAGATAATTTGCTATTCTGCTTTTTACATATTACACCACCAATTTCCCCAGCAGTTTCAATTATTGTCTTAACAATGTTTTCATTTGCTTCTGAGATGTCAACTTCTTCAATAAGTCCTTCCAGTGCAGAAAAGCGATTTTTTAATTCCAACTTGAATGCCTCGGTATTTTCTTTTAATTTCTTTAAATCCACCCTCTTACATACTTGTTTCCTAATGAGCTTCTGCCTTTCTAGTTTAGTATTTAAGTGCATTTTACATCTCACCATTCGATGATCACTTCCAGTATTAAATCTGTTCAGTACGCTGCAATCTTCAATAATTGATTTCTTGTTTGCCAGTATATAGTCAATTTCGCTGGTTCCTCCATTGGGGTGTTTCCATGTCCATTTTCTTTGTAGTTTCTTCTTAAAAAATGAATTCATGATGCTAAGATTTTCAGCTTCGGCAAATTCTATGAGTTGATCGCCACGTTCATTCCTTTCCCCGTATCCGTATTTACCAACCGATGTCTCTCCTTGTTCCTGTTGTCCAATTCTTGCATTAAAATCTCCCATGATGAGCTTGATGTGTTGTTTCCCCTTGGTATGTAGCTGTTTGATTTCTTCATAGAATTCCTCAACCTCCTCGTCGGTATGGCTTGATGTTGGTGCATATGCCTGTACTATCTGAAGTTGGTATCGCTGGGTTAGTTGAACAACGAGCCTCGCTGCTCGATCTGACGTGCTTTCGACTTCAAGAAGGTAGTCTTTAATTCTTTTGTTGATTAAGAAGCCAACACCACTTGTTCTTCCAGTTTCCGTTCCTCTATAATAAAACAAATGTCCACTTTTAAGTTCCACCAACTCTTCACCTTTTCTTCTAACTTCACTGAGTCCTACAATGTCCCATTTGATCTTGTCAAGTTCTTCTTCCAATTCTTGAAGTTTTGCTTCAGAAGCAAGGGATCGTCCATTATACGTTGCCAAGGTCAATAACAAACGGCAGCCTGGGCCATTCCAGTGATTCTTAATGTAATGATCACATGGCGTTAGCATGGGAAAGTGAGACTTGTAGGTCTTCTTTGTGAAAAGGGTCGAGAGGAAACAGTCCGGATGTGGGCGGATAAAATTGCAATAACTCTGGTCTGCAAGGTCCAGATTGACATTACAGAATATTTATGGGAAACATGTATGGAACGGGGAGAAGGGTCACATCGGCCAATCAGGTGTGACCACGGTCTTAAGACTGACCAATTATATCATAGTGGAGAAAGAGTTGGTTGCGTACAGTGGGTAAGAGAGGGCAGATCGAACGAGGCAGAGGAGTAGGAAGGACACACGTGTGTGTGATTTCCGTGCCTCATCAATACGTTGGAACTTAGGGGGTGTGCCTATAGTTGCCTTGTCTGTGATGTCAAGGTATATACTAATCACCTTCAATAAATAGTGTTAGATTGTTTCTTCATTCTTGATCTACCTCACTCTTCATCATCGACCTTCTAGTTTTCTACCTAGAAAACAGGAATAAAGAACCCGCCTCACGAAGAGACGTATATTGCTCAGCTACGAGCCGAGCTGGTGGCAGCACACGACTACCTGCACACACGCTGTGTGATCGCATATATATACCTGACCATGACACTTAGCACCCCCTGCTTTCATGCCACGCTGACCGCTGCCTTGATCAGGAGCACTCCAGCACCTGGAGACTAGGGGCCATGGTTTTTGGTGTATTAGCATATTGGAGGAATTAGCCATCATTTCACCACGCTGGCTAGACGGGTTGGTGAATTAGCCCTCCCCTTCCGCCTTTCCATCCGTGCAGCAAATATTAATTTGCCTCTTGGATAGAAAGCCCAGCCTGCACCACTTGAAGGCGGGGTAGGACACTAGGTTACTGGCCCGGCCGGTTCCACACATCGTCACATACGTTCAGCGTGTGGGTCTCCTTCCAGTTAGATACCAGCAACCCTTTTGCCGGCCGATGATGGTATATATACATATATATTTATTTATTTATGAATTATAACTTTATTTAAAGATGGGAGAAATGATGTACGTTTGGGAAGAGCCCAGTTCTGAAGACATACTTCGCTGCTGCTAAATAAGCAAAAAATAATGGGGAGGAAATTTCATTGTATCTTATTAAATTCTATCACTTAAATTATATCAGTCGAACTATCAATTCATCTTGCTTTTATTTCCCATTTGAAGATATTTTTCGCTGAAATTCAGAAAGAGAAGTCACCACGTTTTTGTTTACATTCGAGCCAGGACACTTTGGGTTTTTGCTCCATCTAACAAGCAACTAAACCCAGCCATGCGTAGCCCTCTTCTGATAATTAATTGTAACAGATGTATCTTCATTTTTTCCTTATCATCTTCCATTTTTCCATCATCACATCAACACTCTCATAAAGCTAATGGGAATCTTATTTACGATAATGAAATGCTCGAGTGCTATTTATATTTTTGCCTAATTCATTTTCAAAAACTGAGTCATCATTGCTGTTTACCTTCAATTCCATTGCTGCCAAATTTATGCGTGTGCTTGGAATCCTTAAGGCTATAGCTTTAAAAAAAATACTGTTGGATGTGGAAATGTCACAAAAGTTTTCTTAAAGAACTCATCTCACTCCGAGATCTATGTTCCATTTTAAACAAACACATCTGAAATGCATTTTCAATCTCTTTTCGCCGTGCATGATTGGCGTTTCCTGAGTAGCACAAAACATCTTCTTTGTATTGGCGTTTTTCTTTCTATCCTCGTACCCATATAAAACACAAATTCTCAACTTGAAATCGACTATAGGTTAGCCGAGTAATATTCCTCCTTCTTATCAGCCGATAAGTGCATCGCTTTTTCGAAAAAAACAGACTGTCCTTTTATCTTTTTCGAAAAAGGCATCAATCAGTTTCTGGGGAGCGAAAAGCATTTGATAAGAGCTCTGGAAACTTTTCTTTTGCTGAGCTGGTGGATTGATTCTTCACAGGTAGGTGTTTATTTGCTAACCATGCTTTTTCCGAAAATTCTGCGAAGGAAAATAACCTTTGGTGTCGACACAAATTTTCTGACTATCCTCAAGGGACCTCACAGAAAATTTCTGTTTTGCAGCTCCATTTCTATTTGCAGAAACGGTGGATTTGTTCATTTCGGAAATGTATTTATTGAAGACATTGATTCTATCATTTTTCTTTAGTTGACAGCGACAAATTTTATGGAGTTTCAATGTTCCCTGTACGAGTGTTTTTTCATTTAATTTCTCGAGAAATATCCTTGGTCCTTTGAATTTGTCATAGCGGACAAAGTAATAGTTTTCAACATTTATTGCCCAGCGTTTCTTCCAAAATTTATTGCCGCTTTATGCCAAATAATACCATATATCTTTAAAATTATTATTGTATCAAATATTTTAATGATTTATTGTTATTATTCAAAATATTTTCAAAATAATAATAGAGTTTTCTTGATGGACATGGTTCTAGTTTTTTACAACATTAGCATCTAGTAATCCTAGTCATGTTTCATTTTCTCTGAAGATGTCTTGCATTCTTTGGAATGGAGTGTCAAATAAATGGACCATGCAACTTTTAAAACAGTGTTTATGATATTTTCGCTTTTCCTTCTTATTATGACGATTAAACTTTTACGAAACATAGACCATTCACGGTTGGCATCAGTAGATTAACATAATAGCAATGGCAATTGACGAGATGCAACCCTAAAGTCTGTGGTTCAGGTCCAACTTATGGAATAATGAGGTTTTTATGACGCTTACGATTATAAAATGGAGTTCCAAATTTAATTTAAAATCGTACATGTGCCGAAACAAATCGATATGATTTAAATTTTTTCGTGTTTTTACTTACAACGTCGTCTTTCTATATATTCTAGTCTATGTATTCTATCCATTCTATTCTATATATTTGATTCTATATATTGGATTCTATGTATTAGATTCTATATATTGGATTCTATATATTTGATTCTCTATATATTCTAAATATTCGATTCTATATATTCTGTAAGGTATTATTATTACCCTTCACAGGGATAACACAATTGCTAAATAATGGTCAACACACAAAGCCACCGGGGCGAGATTTTTGTGAGTTTTTCATAGGGGACTTTTTTTATTACAAATAAATTTGACACCCACGTATTATTAGCTCAAACTAGAGATATTTTTGTTTAATGAGAAAAAGAGACGCCGTATTATGATGATGAGGAGGAGGAATTGTGCAAGGGTTTCATTGGGAAGGGTGGCCGTATGAGAATGTTCTTATTTTCCTATGTTAGCCAATGTTAATTTTTGCTTTCTGAGGTGGGGTGAAATGGCCAAAATATTGCTTACGTAATACTTGGATGCTTCCATATATCACTTTAAGATATTTTAAAGGATTAACTTTGAATGATCGAACGTGAGTGAATTAATTAGCTGTTTTGTTATTTTTCACACTTGAACTTTTACTTTCGTTTTGTCGTTAGTATATTTTTATTGTATGACGATCTTACGTGCTTGTGTCTTTAGGTATATAAAGCCAATTTACGCAAATATTCTGTTGTACTTATAAATTAGAATAATTATGTAAATTCTCCCTCTCTCTCTCGTGTGCACTCGAGTTGGTTTTAAATGTTTAATTTTTGGCAGTAATTTAGTTTTTCCATTGACTGTTGAAATTTCTATACTTTTTCGCTTCTTTTTTCCTTGTCATAGCATTTTTATAATTTTTCTAAAATAGACGAAGTCTTAGTTTCGTATTTCATTTGCATCCAAATATTTAGGATTTTTTAACGTATTTTTTCGAAAAAAATATTCTTCTGACTCAGAATAAATATCATAACAAAAACATAATTTCATACAAAATGTATAAAACATGTATATTTTATTTTCTTGTAAATTTCTGTCGCTGTGTTCTTCTATTTCTTTGGAAAGAAAATGATTTGGCATCGGATTTAGTTTATTTCAGACTTCCTTCTACATTTTCTTGTAAATTGTAACTCTAAAAAGGTATCAGTATTATTACCAATTGGATAAAGTGAATTTGTACGGAAATAACGGTGCTGTATTACCAATTGAAAAGACAGTTTCTGACAACTTCGCCTCTGCCTTCCTGTCATCGATGTTGGCAGACGAAAAGAAATAATTTTTTGTCCAGTTGCTTCCGGCTTATGAGCCCACGGGAAGAAATCATACCAGGAAACAGCATAGGCTGAACCAATAGGTCCCCGCAAAGAAATAATACTCAATTAATGAAAGCGATACCTGTTTTGTAATGTCCATTATCCATATCTTTAACGGAAGAGAATAATCATAAGGAACAAATTTCTTTCACGTCAACGTTTCTTTACAAGAAATTGACACTCTTTTTACTACAATCTAACAAACGCAGTTGTTTTAGCTATTTTTTGTTTGTTTGGATTTTTTTATGGCGCAAGAGCATCTGGGCTATACTGCGCCACTGTTTTAGTTAAGCTTTGGAAGTAATTAAAATCTTCACAATTAATTAATAAGAAAATGTACATTGTAGTGACATTATGCAATCAAATTTAAATATTGACAGTATGTAAATTAGTGTATAATCCCCACCCCCTCTTATCTGATTATTCCTTTGTACCTTTCGCGTAGCTTAATTTCAGGACTGAACCTTTACAACCTAAAAGAAATACAGGGCTTGACCCACAAAATTTAAAAAATATAAAACCTTACCTTCGCAACCTAAAGCGATACAGGACTTGACCTTCACCATCCAAAAGAATACAGGGCTATACCTATATATATAAAGAATAAGGGCATACCTTTGCGGGAAAAGGTTCGAATCTGAATAAGTTTGGAAACTTTTTTTGTTGTGCGAATAACGCGTTAGGCTATCCATCCCATCCCGAGTGATTTATTATAGGACATAAAAATTAAAATAAGCATAAAAATGTACAAGGTGGCCTGAATGTTTTTAACAAATGACTTTTGAAAAGCGATAAATTTAATCGATTTATTAAACTAACTTCTGAATTCGACTGATTTGACAGGTACAGGCAAAGCAACTAAGAATGATTAACCTTAGGATTAATAAATAATTAATAGTTAACCCCCGGTGTAGATTTACAAATCAACGGCGTTATTTTCACGGCTAACCAATGTTTAATCGTTATATTAGCTTCAAAAATTAGTCTACATAAATTTCAAAAATACATTACTGAATAAAGGATTAATCTATGTTAGATAATAATTAACCGATATTTCAAATAAATTTCAGAATTCCACATTAATGTCAGAAACATTAAATTGTCACTTATTAGAGGTTACGATATGTACTCAACACCTCATGCCCTTTTATTATTTTAATTAAAATACGGGTTTTTCAATCCGTGGTCCCAACTTTATAGAAAAGTACCGATCTTGATCTGTTTCATTTAATGATCGACACGTCCTGTTATAGTTTATTTGTAAACATTATATATACATTATATATACGATTACATACATTACATACATTTTTATGATTACATACATTACATACATTTTTATGATTTACATTGATTACATACATTGATTTTCCCCGTTAATTTCTGTACAGTAGGACCCTTATGTCACGAGGATCTTGGGTCCAACAAAAATGTTTGCTATATCCGATACTCGCTAAATCAGTTTTGGAATTTAAAATTTTAGAAAAACTTTAGAAATGAAGTCTCCATAGTCATATAGGTAGCCTATATGCATGTATTATGTATTCAATAGTGCCTTGCTGTATCGCAGTGTGGTAACGCGTTCGCCTAGTGCGCCGTTAACTCGGGTTCGACTCCCAACGGTGCAAAGAACGCTTACTCAGAGATCTCATAAAAATCGTGCTGCTCACCATAGTCTGGTGTTTGGTTCCCTAGTCCTCGAGAGGTTCGTATTCCTCAGAAAGTAGTAGGTCCAGGCACATCATGACCCATGTAGTCCTTGAGCCGTAGAACCACAGACATGTGTGCAGTGGTATTTGCTTTTGAATTCGCTTAAAATTTAATGAAGAACATATTTTTATTAACTGGCTGTGTGTATTCACCTCCTTGCTTGCTGTTCTCCAACGGAAGTGGGTTAGCGATATTTCGCGTTTAGGAAAGACCAATTGTTTATACAATCGTAGAAGTTGCTCTATATATAGAGATGCCTTTCTGTTTGTTCTTAATCGCGAAAAAAAATTCTTATCAGATTTTTGCACGATATGCCAATCAATACCTCCTTTTCTATATGAAGCTGATTGGTCATTTTTATTCATTTAATCCAGGGCACGCAAAATTCTTGCTCGCTAAAAGCGATTAAATATACAGACGGGCCTCAACTGTCGTACATAATTGGTTCCTGAGATATGCATGAAAATCGGAATATACGAAATAGAGCAATGTAAAGAAAAAACAAAAATTTTGGTGTAAAAACTTATGGTGGTTTTAAATTATTATTAAATTTTTTAATTAAGTTTATATCATCATCATCATCATATTCAACCATTATCTATCCACTGCTGGATGAAGGTCTCTCCAAATGCTTTCCACACAAGTCTATCCTGGGCCATTCGTTTCCACGTCACCCCAACCTCTTTTCTTATTTCATCCACCCATCTAGTTTGAGGACGTTTTCTAGGTCTTCGATGGTCTCTTGGAATCCAGTTCAGAATTTTCGTTGCCCATAGTTGATCAGTTCTTCTTGCAATATGCCCAGCCCATCGCCACTTCAGCCCTTTTACTTTACCAATGATGTCTTCCTCTATAGTTTGCTCTCTCGCCCTTGTGTTCCTTTTTCGATCTCTCCTAGTTATTCCAAGCATGCTCCTCTCCTTGCTCCTTTGTGTTGTCTGTAACTTCCGTATTGCTGTAATTGTTATACTCCATGTCTCTGATCCGTAAGAGAGGACTGGCAATACACAACTTTTGGAAAAACCTTTCTTTTTAGACACAAAGGTAATTTTCTCTTCAGGATAAAACTGTTTCTTTCAAATGCACTCCAGCCATATACTAGTATATATATTAGTATACCAGCTTATATACTAGTATATATATATATTATATATTACTTTATTTATTATTATCTGGTGTTTTCTTTAGAAATTTATCGAGAGAGTTGAATTATACACTTCTTTTTCCTTTCTTGATAAAGCTTTCTATAACGCGCGGTATCTTTTTTTATTGCCCTTCGTACATGAGATATACGCTCTCCATTGAGATCACATTCTTCCATGACAGTCCAAAATCTGTCAAGATGCATGAAGGCTTCGCTCATGTTCTTGATTGTCAAAGTCTTAACAATGTTTGTAATCAGGTTCGGAAGTTTCCGTAGAGATAATGTAAAATTGGCGACTGCACTGCCTCCAGCGGGCAGGTTACCACGTGAATTGCAGAGAAGCTACCTCGTTCAAGCAGGGGCTGCACTTTCAGCGTTATAATTGCCACTTAAATCAAGCTTTTAATTGTCTAATATATATTTAAGTTGTCATTTCATTATAAATTAGGTCCAGTAATAAATTTATGCACTATTAATTTATACAAGAGGGACTTTGATCAAGAGGGGAATATATAGAGCGTTTTCACTCCAACTTTTAAATAATATACACAAGCGGTTCTTCAAAAGTGGTCCTCAGATCCTCCCAGAGTCCCACAAAAGTTCAGAAAAATACTAAGAAAAGAGCATTTGTTCTTTAATGCTAAGAATAAATTATGAGGGGACGAAAAATTCTTTCCTTAAATAGTGAAAATTAGTGATGAAACACTAGAAATAAATACATATGATGCAAATTCCGGGCTTTAAACTTTGAGTTATTTTTTGAGTGTCCGTGAGGGCGAGTGATCTCTAAAAGGGGGGGTACGCAGTCCAGAAAAGTTAAAAAACCGCTCCTGTACAATACAGATTACGTACGAAATGGCTAATTGTACGAAAGTTGAGTACCGCCCGTATATCGCACTCTAACAATATACCAAACAAAATTCATACTTGCCCCATAAAAGCTGGGAAGTCATTGTATACGGGCTCGTTGTAAGTGCATCGGGTTGCACTTTTACCCTAGATTATTACTTACACGAAGTTTTCAAATTGTAAAATTGCTATTTCATGAGACGAAAAATTAATTTTCTTGCCCATATTTGGGTATGAATTTTGTTTTATAGAGTTCCAATTTTCTTATAATAAAAATGGACGTTTATTTCAACGGATTAGAGGCATCATCATAGTAAAGCTCCCATAGAGACTATCAAGGTAAATAAGGTAAAATCAATGAAGAAACCACAAAATCAGGTAATTTAAAGTCAGATACGATTGATGGTATTCCCACGTTCGCTGTGCTTCGCCGTGATGCATGGTCTCGAAGCGCCATCTTTCTTTCTTTTAACGGTGACACAAATCAGCCAATCGAAAACGAATCCCGAGATAAAAGTAATTTGAAACAACGTTCAGTCAACCAATCATGACGTTCCATTCGTCGTATTTAGTAGCACTATTTTTTCTCGAAACCAGGGCTTGGCTTCCAAGTGCAAAATTAAATCAAATTCGAAACTCTTGAAATTTTCAATTTGTTTCTAACGCCAAATAGCGGTTAGTTAAAATTATATTGCTACCAAAAACGAACGACTTATTCTCAAATGTTTTATCAGGTCACAAAGAGTCGTTCATCTCAATGTCGAGTATTACCATCAGTGCCTGATTAAAGTTTTTGTAGGCCCTAGGCTGGAAGTTAAAAATGGGGGCCCCCCTAAAGAATATGGCCCTCGCCATATTCAGCCAATAAAAATCACGAGTTTTTCTTTGAAGTTTATTGGCTTCAGTATCCAGATATCAAGACCGTAACCAAATTTAATTTCGTGGGGGCTCAAATCTTTTTACAGTATGTGCCGATTTAATCACAACATGCAATTTCGTAGCCAACTCCCATTAAACACTTAGTTTCGGGAGGTGGGGGGTCGGTCCCTAAGATTCCCCCTCTGAATACGGGCATGTCAGGTATATAAATAATGGAAATTTCTAGGTCATTTGTAAATAAACAAAATTAAAATAACGCTTAAACTTAAATATCGCTAGGTCCCTTTGAGACCTCTGCGAAGGGGGGAGGGGTCATGGGACCCTAGGCTCGAGTCTACTTGACCTATACGTAAATCCGGTACTAATGATTATAATCGTAAACGAAGTCCAATTGAGTAAAATCTAATACTCTTCATTAAGGTGTTTAAGAAGGTGTTAAACGTCTAATTTAATTACAAATGAATTATGTTAAAAACTTCATTTTAAACTTGGCCAGAATTGGCGTGAAGTCTGTAGTATTTGGCGGGGATTAGAGAAATGTAAGAACGTAATGGGAAAATGGTTAAAAAAAACTATGAAAAAGCGTAATAAAAAATAGCGTGACGTTGCGAATTTTATAGGAACTCAAGCTCATTAAAAGCCTTTTCTACGCCAGAAAGCAGTGTTTGCTTAATATCGATACTAAGCTCCATATTAAGCTTAATACGGATATTAAGCTTGATATTAAACTTGATATTAAACATGCTCTAATACATAGACCTCGCTGTCTAAGTCGCCAAGAAATTTTAATGCGGTTTGGTCATTTTGAAGGTAATTATTATACGATCAAGCAGCTCATATAACTTAAATTATCACAATTATGTAATATATTATTTAAATAGAAAGGTATTTAACATACAATGGAGACAAATTTGTTTATGTGGCATGCAACCAACCCTGATTGAAATAAAACTCTCGCAGCAATTCCTCTTACCCTAACGAAGTTCTTCATATTTTCTCAAATTCATTTTTCCACAAGAGTTCCCAAAATCGTCGAAGTCCAATGCTCCAAAAGAGATATTCTAGATATATAGAAGAATTAATTAAGATAGATACATAGAATTACATAGATGCATAGAAGAGTACATAGATACATAGAAAGTACATAGATACATAGAGAGATAGATATATAGAAGAATTTGATACATAGAGAGGGGTACATTGATTACGCCCAAGAAGGTACATAGATACATAAGAAAGGGTGATGCTAGATACATGAAGAATTGATACTAAGATACATAGAAGAATTTGGTTGAAAGTTGTTGTTCGTCTTACAGTACTTTAAATTCCGTATGATTCTTCAAAAAAAGTCTAACTACCCAGCAGTGGCACCCATATGTATACTTCAAGGGAGGACTGAGAATTATTACCACCTGCTCAAGGCTGTCAAACAATTTAGTTTACATGACAATTTAGTATACAATTTAGTTACAATTTAGTATACATGATGCTAAAATGCTACAAAAATAATTGATACCGTTTGACAATTAGTAATGAGCTAAAAAGTACCTTATTTTAAAATGTAACTATAAAACCTTTGAAACTAAATGCATAGCAGAATTGGGCAAATAAAATTTTTGAACGACTAGTGGGCCTATTGTTTGTTTGTTTGTTTTGTGGTTTTACGGCTCAAAGACTACAATGGTCATGCTGCGCCGGGACCTACTGTTTTCCGAGGAATCCGAACCTCTTATGGCCTAGGGAACCAAACCCCGGACTACAGTGAGCAGTGCGATCTTTTACTAGTGGGCCTAGGCCCCCTGCCCCCATATGGGCGCCCATGCTACGAAAACGACCTTAGTTGAATTCACTTCATAAGAATGCTCTCTATTAGTCATCAACAATTATATTTCAATAAATTTCCAACTGAATGGGCAATTGGGTTCAAGTATCGTCGTTTATGGGAATAAATCTAATAAAAAAGCGGAATTCACCTTTCTTTATCTTATCGACTGTTTACATTGTCACATAGTGCATAATAAATACGATATTTAGAAATTAATTCGAGTGCTTTGTAATTATATCCAGTTTAAGGAAACGTTCTCCATTTTGTAGTGATTGACAGTGAGTTTACACTAAGACCGGCGTGAAAGTATTCTTTGTTAAAGAGATTAACTTTTCGCTCCATGATAATATAATTAAATTAATTAAAATTTACTCATGGAAATAAGCTTCCCGCTTTCGTATAAATTAAAATATGCACTAAATTATTCGATAGCTTGTTTAGGTGAAATATTTTCGAACGCTTTAAATCCAACGCTGTCAAAAACTCAATTCTCTCAAGACAATTATCAATATACATATAACTAATATTTATCTGAATAAATCTGTACATTTATTTTTCTTTACAATTGGTCGTTAATATAGTAAGGGATCAATATTTGCAGACAAAAGTTCGAGATCATCGTTCTTGGTAATGAGTTCTCAATTCAAAAATACTTAATAGTAATGTTAACCAAGATTAAATATTTATTATTTGCTGCTTTGTTGAAACATCATTGTTGCTATGTGCTGTCATATGTTGTCACTGGCCAAAAATATACACTTTTATGATATAATATGCATTATATAACACACACGGCATATGACATACATGACACAATAGGTTATATTATATTATATGTTTTATATATATATGATACTATACGAGAGTAAGCCTATAAGTTCTAGGTAGCAGTTGATAAAAAAAAAATTATTATGAGTAAAATTTACTTTTTTTTATTTTTCTATATAATCACTTAATATCCTTTTCAACACAATCATCTTATCTTTTTATAAGATTATCAAATCCCTAAGAAAAGAAGGTTTGTGGTTTTTCCTAACACTAATTTTGGACAAAATTTTCCACCTTCAAATTCGTAGAGAAACTATAAGATTCGTAGAGCACCTACGTGCGTAGAGTATTTTTAAAATCACGTAGAGCATCTTTAAAGTGACAAAACAGATAAAAATCACATGGAGCTAGATCAAGGACAATAGGCAAGATCTTCTAACAATTCCCAACTGAGTATTCTTAATGTTTCCACAGTATATTTGGCCAGTGCCGAATTTCCCAGAAGGTTATACTAGGCTATAGACTAGGGCGGCAAAATTTTGTGTATTGTGTGAATATAATATAACAAAATCAATTCCGTGTGATAATATAATCAGATGTTTTGCCGAGAAGAAGGCCAGATGTGATGCTTTCCATTTAAATACCAGTGTTCGATGGGCTTTTATTTTTTGCTAAAATTGAAATTTATTTCAATAAAATTGAATTTGATTTATTATATACCAAAAATAAATAATACTTCAATATAAGTTAATATTGTTTAATGTTTATGTTTCAATTTATGAGTTTGTTTTTCAACGTATTTATTGTCAATACAAAAGTTTTGCGTATATTGAATGTAATAATTTTCATTTTTCTACTACCTATTGGGGTGGGGACGGACGGGTAGATAAGGGCGACAAAAAAGTAGCCTAGGGGCGGCAAAATGGTAAATCCGCCCATGTATTTGCATATAAAGTCAACTGGACTTAATACAAGAAAGTCAATTGGACTTAATACAATAAAGTCAATTTGACTTAATACAATAAAGTAGATTTACCTTTGCTCAAAGGCATCAATATGACTTAATACAATGGAGTCACTTTGTCTTGGTACAACGGAGGCGATTTCGTTTAATACAATGTAATCACAAAATATTTAACTAAAATAAAATACTGTTCATCCAAGCACAAGCCAAAACAAAAAAAAATCAAAAAGCAAGACTCTTTCAGCAAATCAACTTGGGTCTAATGTGACAAGAAGTGCCGGGACAGATTTTTTTCCCAAAGGGAAACAAGTCTCAACTAAAATAAATGACAATTTCCTTCTAGTCTCTGCTTCAATTCTTAGGAAAATATTTGCTACGGATATGTCCTTTTTTTTTTTTAATTTGCTGCCATATTTTTATTCTCGATTACACGATGTACGACAAGAGTTAGCCCAGAACTAAGGAATTGAAAAGTGTAAAATGAAAAATTCTGTCTGTAATTTTCAATTTAAATTTTATTTATTAATATGTTGTCCTTTAATGTGGCAAATATACTAATAACCCTATTTAGAATTTTGCAAAAACATTCCATAATTATATCGCCTTTTTAACGATGTTATTTTAGGTGTTCATGTGAATGACAAGCCTTGGAAAAAGATTTTTTGAATTTTGGTTGATTTTTCTATAATTAAACTTCAAATTTGTCGTATAATAAGTTATATCTAAGGTGCGATATATACTTATCATAAAATATAATTATTATGTTGAATAGTATATTATATTGAACAATATTTAGTATTATATTGATTTGTATAAGTATATAAGTTGTATGATAAAGGTGAAATTAGTTGTCGCTGATGATGCTTTTAGCTATGAGAATCAGCTCTCTGCAAGATCATTATAGCATTAGCAGTAGACATATGAAGTGCTTTCATTATGGTTTTAAATGGCTTCTATAATATCAGATAATTAAATATTCTATAGCAGCGGTTATTTTTTAGAAATTAAAAGAATTATTTACAATAAATTTTTATCATTTTAAAAAAATTTAATTTAATTCACAAGCAACATTATACAATATCACTTATATTCTGGATTTAAATGAAATGGTTACTAACCCAGAATATATAATAACCCTGTGTATAACCTCCACTTCTTCTATAAAATTTAGTAATCCTTTTCATCTTCCTCTGGCGCAAGGGTCCTTTAATTACGTTATACCGTGTGTACGATCTCACCTTGATTGGCGCAGAATGACCATTGCTGTCCTTGCGCCATAAAGTTAAAGCCAACCAACCTTTAATTGTGTAGCCTGCTTAAAGCACGTTGTCCATTTGTAGGCTCCCACAATAGAAATGATAGTTAACTTCGCTGCCTTTCTTAACAGTTGCCACTTAGAATAACAACAAAAGCAATTTATTAAATTTAAGTTCTAAAATTGGCGAACTGCCAAATTGCTTCATTTTTATACGGTGTTTTCCAAAGGTACATAATTCCACTTTCCGCATCTGGCAACATATATTTTGTATAATTATAGTTTCACTTTCTATATTTGGCAACAGTGTGTATAATTGTTTTCCGAATTCTAAAATCAAATCAGTCTTCAATTTACCATCAACGTATGCACACGTACCACGAAGGCTCCACCAAAAAGACATACTAAATTCCTTTAACGATGTATTCGAATTAATTTATTTATTGACGTATATTAATGAATTAACCTAAACATTTAAGTATTAATAAATTTTCTCAACCGGTGAAAATTGCTGCATTCTTTCAATACTTACTTCTGAACACTCATCTCCATCCAAAGTTTTCCTTCGCTACGCTCTACCCTTTCTTCTCTAAATTTTTCCTCTGATCAAGCCGGCCATGTTTTTCCTTTTACGTCCTACTTTTCTTTTACCTTCCAAGTCAATTCTCAAAATCTTTGTCACTATTCTAGTGTCTTTTAAAAACGAAATATAATAAATAATAATATAATAAATATACACACACAAACGCAGTTTGATTTGAGTTGGAGATATATTTTACAATCGTTTCGGTGCAAAACAAAGTTCACCTTCTTCATAAATTTGTCCAAACTGGTTTGTTGCCACGAAGTCAGAAACGAAAAAAAAAAGTTTTTACTTCGCATCCTGCACAATAGATGGCGACGTAAGCCTGCCACTCGTGGATATGTTTTTTTTTCTGATTTAGTGGCAACGAATCAGTTTGGACGAGTTTCTGAACAAGGTGGACGTTTGTTTACCACCGAAACAATTGAAAACTTTATCTCCAACTCACATTAAACTAAATTTGTGTGTATTTTGTTTTTAAATATTATTTTGCGCAGTGTATCGCTCATCTTTTTACATATTCTAGCGTCTTCTGTGCTTTTCAAACATCCAAGTTTTCTTTTCTTTATGTTTGTTAGAAGCATTAGATCATCATAAAATAATACAGGCCTATTTCTTTCTTGTTTTCAACTTTTCCCTTCTTTGCTTTCCTTAACTGTCTCTTATATTTTCCAAAGATTTTTTTCTTTCTCATATTCTCAGCAATTCTTCGTCTCTGGAATTCAATATTCGTTTCTTGGGCCCCCATATGGAAATAGAAATCCTACTATTCTTACATATTGTTGATTTCAACTTTCTTGAGCTATTCGTGGAACTTGGTACTTTCTGTAACGCAAATTAGTAGCCACTCCTTGCAACAGTATTTATTTTAATCTCCATTTACTAATTTTATTTTGTTTTACAGTAACTTCTAGGTTTTCAAACTTCTGCGTTTATTCATGGCTTCCATATTTCTTTTTTCTCTCTAAGCAAGTTAAACTAATTTCACATTGTGATGCAAATATATTTTTTTCGCAATGTTTATGTCTAATACTTTATAATTAAGTGGGTCGCCAATAAAATCAGAGGCATGAGCTTTTCCACGGAAATGTAAGGAACATTTTCTCCGAAAATACTTATTCGATGCACATAAACATCATTTGTATAGTTAGCAAACCTATTTACATATTTTGTGTATGGCATTTTATGATACACACAATATTTATAATATTAAAAATATTTCTGTCAAATGAATTTTTTTTTCTAGAAACAGTATTTTCATTTTACGTTCAGGTCGATAATTAAGAAGCCGAATAAAAAAATAAAACCTTACATGCAACGTATGTAGAGTCCTTATATGTACGTACTCAAGAAATTATAAGTCAATCGAAACTAAAGATTTTGAAAAACGTTCCTTTTGTGATAAAAAATGTCATACAATAATTTTTGCCACCCACGTTTTAATTACAGCTCAAACTAGAGCTTATGTAATTTTGGAGAAAAAGAGACGCTTTCCCCATCCTGGATTCGAACCAGGGTCCCTCCGTTTAGCCCGGAGTGTCTTGGACCGCTAGACGAATGAGGACAGGAAACAACGCTCTCTTTCTCCGTATGTAAAGGTGTTAAGGTATTATTACCCTCCGCAGGGATAACACAATTGCCAAATATGGTCAACACAAGAAAGCCTCCGGGGCGAGAATTTTGTGAGTTTTCGTGGGGGAATTTATTATACTATAATTTTTGCCACCCACGTTTTAATTACAGCTCAAACTAGAGCTTATGTAATTTTGGAGAAAAAGAGACGCTTTCCCCATCCTGGATTCGAACCAGGGTCCCTCCGTTTAGCCCGTAGTGTCTTAAACCACTAGACGAAAACCAAAATAGAGAATATCATTTTGAGAAAATCGCATTTTTGTAAAAAGTTTGTAGTGCATTTGAATACACGTGTTGCATTCGTAAATTTGCTTAAAAATAGTTATATTTAACCTAAAACTAAATTTTTGTATGATTTTAAAGTTAAGTATTCATACTTTATTTTAGAATAAAGAAAAAATCGTTTTTTTTTAAGCATTTTCGCATGTGACCTTAAAAATATAATCTATAATTAAAATTTTAATGATACTTAAGAATATATAACACTGTATAATTAAGATTAAACTGCTCTCATTTCCGATTAAATGTTATTCATATTTTTCAAAGTTCTCTGATGGTAGCGAGTTTCGATCTTTCCTCTAAAAACATCCGTTTCCTCTTCCGAGAAAAAGAACTGTGTTGAATATATAGAACTAAATGTTTTCCACTCAAAAAATACCATACCGAAACTGTTTGCAAATAACGCTATCACAATTCATATAAAAGAAAAAAATCACGAAACTTTTCCGTTCCACACTCCCATAAAAGTAGCAACAAGCTATTTTATTTGAATCCTACTTCTTATTGAAGCGATAGAAGTCCAGGTTCGAAATACCGAAAAATCAAAACGTTTCTTTTTACATAGAAACTGCATTGATATCCTTTAAATCTGTGACTTTTTTTTTTTGAAGATATTTCTTAAATATCAAGCCACTGGTTTCTAATTATAATTTGTATCTTGCGCTTTGAGTGAACATGATGAATTCTCATTTTGTTTTAAGTCAAGTACTCTTATTTTCTATTCTAAGATGAAAATAATATGCTTCCATGTTTTTTTTTAAGGTGTGATAGTTGATTATTTTTATAAATTTTTATACATACTTTGTTGTATCTTCTTTTTTACCTTTAATCCCTACGACATCTTTATTGTCCTCAGCCGAAGGAATGCAGCCTCCCCAGGGTGAAATTACACGTCCTCAAAATGGTATTTTCGGCACAAATTAGTAGACTCAAGCTGTGATAATAACGAACCGCTGACCAAAAAAAAAGCTAGAAAAAAGGAAAGACACCCCAAGATATACTGAAAAAAGGCACAGTGTCAAAAAAGGTGTAAGAATTACTTCTTTATGGGAATAATGCTTTAATAACAATTCCGCATTTTTCTTTGTGTTTTGTGAGTTCAGCAAGTTCTTCTAATATTTTTCTAGTCTCCTAGAAGTTTCTGCTTTAACTTTCCCCTCCATGTGTTTTGTGGTCTACCTCCCCTTCTCTTTCCTTCGGGGTGCCAGACTGGTTCTTATCTGCTAATACTGCCCGCCTTCTTCATGAAAGAATGATCTAGCAAATTATTGTTTTCTTTTAGATACAAAATCACAGATAGTCACAGTTGTAGCTATGTCGAGCGGAAAAATTGCATCATCATAACGAAATACAACCTTTCTTTGTTGTCATCTGACAACAACGACAGACTGGCAAAAACCGATCAAATTATGAAATACGTAAGCTTCAAAATTTTACGGTGTGTTTAATGTTTATTTAAACTTCCGCAATGGACGCAAAATGACCTTTATTATGTAAGATATTATTACCCTTCACAGGGATAACACAATTGCCAAATAATGGTCAACACAGAAAAGCCTCCGGGGCGAGATTTTTGTGAGTTTTTCGTGGGGGAATTTATTATACAATAATTTTTGCCACCCACGTTTAAGTAGCTCAAACTAGAGCTTTTTTTATATTTGGAGAAAAAAAAAGACCTTTGTTATCCTTACTCCACAAAATTACAACCAACGAAATTCCACAATTTCAATATAAATATTGAGTAATAGTGGGCTTTGAAAATAAAATTCGCCAATAAAACTTTTCCGTCACAGAACAAAAAATGAAAGCATAAAGAGTTGAGAGGTTCAAGTTGTAAAAATTTGAAATATAGTAAAGGAAATGAGAATTTACAAAGATGATGTTTATGAATTTTCGGATATTAAAAATTATGAATATCTGAAAAACGAAGAATAACTTCCGGCAACTGAAAAAAAAATAGACATGAAAACGACAAGTATATTGACAGGATGGGGAGTAAAATAAAGGATATATTGGATACTGAAATTAGAATGAAACCATGTTCTTCAAAGAGTTGGAAAGTGGAACTTAAGAAACAAAAAAGGAATAGATAGTGGTGTCAGGTCTGTGAAGGCAGAAAAATGTGGAGAAATTCGGCCTTGTATGTGATTGCAATCAAATTAGTAAGAAGTTAAATATGGCAATGTCGTCTCAGATTCTAAGTATGGGTGAAAATTGTCATGGAGGTCCTAGCAGTTATTGTAGTATATATCTGATTATGAATCCTGGAAAAAATATGGGGAACAGATATTAGGCTCACTGTACAAACTAAACACGTTTGTTCCTTTCATATGTACGAATTTTAATTTTGTGATGGAACTTTTAGCTTGGCCACCCTAATCACCGGACATCATTTCTATTTGAGTGGGGGTTGTATGATACATTTCCGATGATCATCTAAAAACAATTTTTTCAGGGAAATTCTAAATAGCCAATTTGATGAAATTTCGGGATATTTTGAAAATTTTGATGAATCGAGTTTTTCGACCTCATTCTTGTATACTGATTTTACTATAAATTTAATTATTTAGGATTTTTATCATGCTGCATAATTAATGACGATAATAACTAATCCAAATTAAAGAGAAAATTTGTGAAATTTGAATTAGTTAATCGCCATTGCTTGTTTTTGCGTGCACTTGTGTTTATTTCATTTATTTTCTGCTCAGTTTGACAGCGTTTATTTCACCTCCAAAATTAAGCACACGGTTCGGATAATTCCATATCATCCTAGTTTGCTCTGGAATCGATATTTCGATATATTTATCGATAAAATCGATTAACGATTCTTGCACCAGCGAAGACAATTTTTGCCAAACACTCATCATTAACTAAATGACATTTTCGAAGGCTTTCAATAAAAAAATATGTGAGACATGGTTTGCCAATTTGTCGAAAGGAGTTTGCTGAGTTCTGAGTGCAAATCGAAAAATACTTTTCTTTTAAGCGTCTAATGGACAGAGATGTATTCATCAGTTTTATAACATCGCACTCCGTATTTCGTTGTATTCACCCTTTTTGCCATTACACCGTGGACTATGAAATGGGGAATCTAGTTCTATCAAAAGAGGTTTTTTTTTTAAATGAGGATCCCTATCTTCTGACATAAAACCTGCCCACAGAAAACGAGCATGGTTATTTAAACATTAAATTTCTTTATTTTCACACGTCAGTTCAAATACTTAATCATAGGCGTACGCATAAAGTTCGTAAGGGGGTTATAGACTCAATGGGGGGTTACAGAGCTACAACTCGCATATTCCTATGTTAAATATACAAAATTTCACCGCAATGGGGGGGTCACAACTCCCATCAACACCCCCTGCGTACGCCAATGTTCCTAATGAACTCTAAGAAAACTCAAATGATTTATTCAGACGAGTGAAACTTATAAAATTATGCAGCCACTGTAATATTAATAAAGCCATTAATTTAAGTAATAAGACCACTAATTTAATTAATAAATATATTAATTTAGTTAACAACGGGCCCTGCGGTGGCGCAGTGTGGTAACGCGTTCTCCTATTGCGCGGCTAATCCGGGTTCGACTCCCAGCAGTGCAAAAAGAACGCTTACTCAGAGATCTCATAAAGATCGCACTGCTCACTGTAGTCCGGGGTTTGGTTCCCTAGGCCTTAAGAGGTTCGGATTCCTCGGAAAACAGTAGGTCCCGGCGCAGCATGACCACTGTAGTCTTTGAGCCGTAAAACCAAAAAGCAAGCAAGCAAGTTAACAAAGCTGTTAATTTAATTAATAAAACTATTAATTTAATTAATACAAACTGTTAATTTATTAATAAAATTATTAATTTAATTAATAAAATTATTAATTTATTTAAAATTATTAATTTAATTAATAAAATTATTAATTTAATTATTAAAAATTAATTTAATTATTAAAAATTAATTCAATTGTTAAAAATTATTAATTTAATTATTAAAACTATTGATTTAATTAATGAAGATGTTAATTTAGTTAATAACATTATTAATTCAATCAATAAATTTATTAATACAATTAGAAGTCATTAAACATAAAATAATAATGGACAAAATTCCCTCATAGTTAACATTTATTAAAGTCGTTAACAACTGTTTCAGTAGCTACATGCTACCTTCATCCGAACGGAGAAAATATATTTCTAATAATATTTAAAAACATTGCTATCATGCCGGTCATATACGCGTTGGTTGAGGACAAATAATAGATATGTGTGGACAAGATCGTAGTTAGTATTTAATGTCGGGGGCGTTTAAAATTTTTACAGCATGTATCGATACAATCACAGCATGCAAGGCTGTAATTATAAATCCAATTTCGGGGGGGGACCGGTCCCTAAAATCCCCCCTCTGGATACGGGTATATATGTGGAACTGGAGACATCCCTTGTAACATGAAGAAAAACAAAAAACATTTTATAATGGCATTTAGGTTGTAATATACAGAAATTTTTGGAAAGGTGTTTTGCTTCTAGCGAACTAGGGCTACGACTTTGTTGAAAGGTACAAAATTTGTATCAAGATGTCGTTTATATCTATCTTTTATATATATCGTTTAGAGGCTATCCGTTGGATCTACTGTTGATAAATGTTGGCATTGATTAAAGAATGCCCCAACTGCAGCACTTTTGATAAAAATTTGTGAATTTAAAATTGCAAAATCTCCAGCTTTAAATATAGTTTGCGCTTGATGGCAATATGGATGTTAACATGGATAGTAATATGGATATTAACACGGATGGTAATATGGATGTTAGCATGGATGATAGTATGGATGTTAAACATGGATGGTAATATGGACGTTAAACATGGATAATAATATGGATGTTAACATGAGAGATAGTATGGATAATAATGTGAATGGTAACATTGATATTTGCATGTGAAGTAACATGAATAAATTAGTAAAGATGTAAATTGGTAACCATGAATCAATTGGAAAATACAGTAAACTTTCCCTTTAAAGGCTTTCAAGTAACGAAGCAAAAGTTCTTTAATCTGAAAATTTCGTCGTTAATTGAAGTGTTTCGTTGTTAATCGGAAAGTTTCGTCGGTCCTAGACGACTCACAGCGAGCCTTTGAGCGTAAATCACAAGATGCTTTTCAAAAAAAGCTATTTTTAATATAATTTGGAAATCCACATTCATTTCTTTCTCCATGATATGGAATTCCCTTGATGTAGCATTGCCTTATAAGGCTAATCTCCTTCTAATATTATAATGCGATCTGGAGCTAATATCTGAGAAAATCACATATTCCATCGCATGTACCTCTCGCCTAATCACCATCTCCTGAGCTCAAAACAAGCTGTTAGAGTGAAATCGGCCAGAAGCCGTATACCTTTGTAACATAATGAAACCAGTAAATAGTGTAATATCGGCAAGTTGGTTGTCGATTTATCGGGCGGGTAGAGTTGGTGGTCAGGGGAGAGTAGCAAAAAGCACTCTGCCAGTAGCACCTGAGGAGTAATTATCTCCCCTAAATGGTAGCTTTCTCCTTCCGAAAGCCGAAAATGACCTTTTTCCGCCATCTGAAACTGATACAACTTCTCGCTCCTTTACCTCTTAACTGCAACCATGTGAAAGTGGAGGGAGAGGGGAGCGATTCAATTCATTTAGTACTTGTTTAACCCGATAAAAGGTTTCCTTTTTGGCTTTATGTTTAATAAAATTGAATTTAACGAAGTTTATTAAATAAATCGATACCATCCACTTCAAAATCCCCGCTCTCTGGAAAGCACTTAATTGCAACACAAGACATAGCTTGTTTTCACGGTCTTTCTTCGGGAAAAAGATCTCAAACTTGCGTCAAATGAGTCAAGTATAAGTCAAGTATGCCATGTATATCGAGTATACATCGAGTATCTTTTATTTATATCAAGTATGCATCAAGTATCTCTTGTGCATATCAGATTTGAATCAAGTATCTCTTGTTTGTGTCAAGTACACATCAAGTGTCTCTTGTACATGTCAAGTATACATCAAGTATCTCTTGTGTACGCAAGTATATAAAATATGCGCCAAGTGTGCCATGTATACTTCAAACATTTCTTGTGTATATCAGGTTTGAATCAAGTATCTCTTGTTTATGTCAGGTATACATCAAGTATATTTTGTATATGTTAAGTATACATCAAGTATTTCTTGTATACGCAAGTATATAAAATATGCGTCAAGTGTGCCATGTATACTTCAAACATCTCTTGTGTATGTAAAGAATACATCAACTATCTCTTGTGCGTGTCAAGTATACAACAAATATATATATTGTATATGTCAAGTATACATCAAATATATATTGCATATGTCAAGTATACATCAAGTATCTCTTGTGTACCTCAAGTATACCTAATGAGTAGATGTTTTTATGTCAAGTATACTTCAAGTATATCTAAATGAATAAATGTTTTTACTCACACTCAAGTATACTTCAAGTATACCTAATGAGTAGATATTTTTACTCACACGTCAACTCCTCAATGCTTACTCTCCTGTATTCGAAAGAGGTTCCTCTTTCTCTCTCTTAAAATATGAGAACTAAACTCACATACAGGTGACATACTGAAATACAGGTGTTGCGATGTAATAGTGGTAACGCGGTCCCTTGGCGGTGTATTGGTCGAAATTCGACTCCCAATGGCGCCAAAAGAATGCTTACCGACCAATTGTGCACTATAGTCTAAAGAAGAGTTTGTTTGTTTGTTTGTTTGGCTTTTTTATGGCGCAAGAGCATCTGGGTTATTAAGAGACCGGCAACTCACGGCAAGCGTACCACAAGTGGCACACAGACTTATTTTTAGTAGCACGTAGGATGGTTTGAAAGCATAAAAAAACCCGGATATTATTGCTGAAATTCAAAAGAAATATTTTATTTGTTCTTAAAAATAAAATTCATTCCTGTTTATAGATTATTAAAAAGGAAGGTTACGAGATATTGGTGAAAAAATGTGCAAAATAGTGAATTTGTGGTTAGACCCATGACGTCTTGAACGGCTGTTAGTCCTATTTCTATCTGAAACTTCAATTTTTTCTCTTCATCTCAATCTCTCTGCTGCCATTCATGTTTACTCGTTACGAGATTAGTTGGTGTCGAATAATTAACGTTGCCAAAACGTTTATTATAAAAAAGTAATAAAATCGATATTCGTTCATTTCTAAACCGTTAGGCCAGAGAATATTGATTCATATAGCCTAGTGGAGGGATTGCACTTTTTGCGATTTGTACTGTTGAACTATTGAAAATTGCACGTAAAGTGTACAGGGATATTTTGAAGGTAAAGAATCCTCTTAATTTGTTATGAAAATGCCAAAAGGTCCTCTCAATCCGTATTTAAAGTAGATAGTAACCTGAACACTCACACATATTTTAATTTATAACATGTGACACATTTTGATAAGTGAATCCATTGGCACGCCAAAGGGATCAGCAGTATAGAGGGTGTTTACACATTTTTAGAATGATTTCGGAGCCATTTTTTTAATGTTTAAAATGTAAAGATTATTTTTTTAAATATTCCATCTGATAACCTTGTTTTTGAACTATAAGTCTGCATCATGCTTTCCATGATAGAAGGGTTTTTTGCAACGTTTCCAGAGGTATTGCTTGCCATTCCTGTTCCACAACTTTCCAAAGTCCATCAATGGTAGTGGGTTTGCGCTTAGAGGGAGCTCTTTTCAGCGGACCAAAGGCACAATAGTTCATAGGAGAAACAACAGGGGACTTCTCAGGAATATGTTGAAAAGGCAGACTCTATATATATGCAACACTTGCATCAGTTTTCATTTTTTCAAGGAATGCAGTGGTAGTTTTCGAGGTATGACTGCTGGCTTTGTCTTGATGCAGTTTTATACTCTGAAAATTGTTGGAATAAAAAAAATGGAATTTCTTCTGTAAATATTGGATGCAAAAAATTCTCCTGATAATATGATGAGTTGATTTTAACGTTGTTTTCCACTTTTTTATTTTTAATTTCCCATTGTAAGAGAAACCTGCGACAATCATAAAGCCTTTACTGAAGCTTTCTTTGCATTCTCGGAACCAAGTTTGGAAATTTTTTTCTCCGCGCTTGCGATAGTAAATGGACCTTTTTTTTTGTTACAATCATTTAGGTAAACCCATGCTTCATCAAGGGTAACAACGTATTTCCATTTATCTCCTTCTAAGTAATTTTCATACAGGACTCTGCAACTTGTCTTGCGTTGAACCACATGTCTCGACAAAAGACGGTGAAGATTATGTTTTTTAGCTTTTTTAAGTTATAAATCTTGGTTTATTATTTTATTTACTGTGGCTACAGAAGTATTTAAAGAGTTTGCAATTGATTTCTGCGTCGGTGGATTTTCTCTTGTTACCAGTGATCTCACTTTAGAAATATTTGCAACAGTATGTATCTTGTTCGGGTATTCATTTGGAGTCCTCTTTTTATGTAGAAGTTCTGATTGACGGTCTTTCCCTTTTCTATTAATAATGTTGCTTATTTTGCACTTAGAAATCTTTATACCATGCATTTCACACGTTTTTTAATAATGGAATAAGAATATTTCTCTTCGGAAAGCGCAAAAACGTATTCTTCGATCCACAGCTTGTTTACAGGCGCCATTTTGAATGAAAAATGAATTTGAAAGTAGCAGACGATAATCTTAATTTGAAATAATAACATGTTGCCAGATCCATTTTCCCACAAAATATTTTCATTTTTTAATCCTCTATTGAAATCGTTCTAAAAATGTGTAAGCACTCTCTGTATTTAATTAAACTGATGACGTAGCACTACGCAGAATAAATAAATAAATAAATAACAAATAGAAAAACAACGTTTCTAAGCATAGTAGAAATTTTATTAAATTTCAACACGTTTCGGAAGGACTTCGGCGTCCCTCGCCAAGAATACACGTTTGTCTCGCACTTCAAAAACAGCGAAGTGTTGCCGATTTATCTATGGGTTATTTTGCCAGTTCAGTCCTTTTCCAGTTAAAAAGTTGCTATTAATATCGACCGCCGCTCTATATATCAGCGGTGAAACACAGCATTGAAGCGAGTGAGATGGTAGGTGAGGGTTAAAAAGCTGAAAGTAGGTTTCTCCAAGCTTAACTGAAGTACAGTAATACCTGCGTGAAGCGACCACCTTTGGGACTGGACTACAGTGGTCACCATAGACAGGTGGCCACAATACACGACAGACTTTGGTATAGGCAAGACTAAGTCCCTGCGAATTCTCTCTTAAACAAAATTATTTTATTCAGGCGGTCAGTTTATCAAGGTGGTCACTTTACTAAGTTCCACTGCATTACTTGCAGTATTACTTCGACGCAAGACCCCAAAAAGTTTACCGATCCCTTGTCAAAGTCTTGGCTCTCTTGGTCTTAAACGGGCCGGATTCCTCAAAAAAAATGCAGGTCCAATACCCTAAGATGTCATAGTGAGAAAAACACATTCGTCTGTCATACAGAAGTGCCGATTCGTTCACTGTGAACGAATCAGTGAACAACTTTGCCCATCTTCTCTCAACCAGCAGACCCGTTATATGAGTCGGTTTTTGAACGATTTAGCACAACGCTCGTCTGTCACCCCATTAACTCAGAGGTTCGATAACAAACAGAATCGTAAAACGTCTGTCCTTTTTTCTCTGGCCACCGTAGCTTGGGACGTGGCGTCCTTGGTAGCACAGATTCGAATCCCTCGAAAAACTGCATGTTACGACGCAGCATAACCATTGTCAACCTTTCGCCCTAAAAAAAACAAACTGAAATGAAATATTTATTGCCACTCACTAAAAGCCATCATCAGCACTAACTGGGATCTTTGCCTTCATTCCCAGTTTTGTCGAAGAAAGGGAAAATGCGCCCCATATTTATTTCCTTTTTTTTCCCTTTTTCTCTTGCGATGCATGATGGAGGCCGAGGTGACATTGTCGCCTTTGTTGACTGCAAAACTACGCCCCTAACGCCCCTAATCAGGATCAATGGCACAAGCTGTTACATCACTTGATATCTGAAGAAATACCCTGAGGGTCTTTCGCCTTGATTAGCTGGACATCGATGGCTGTAAGAAACTTCTGGATTAGGAGATGGGAAGTTTGATATGTACGTTGTATTCTCTTAAAACTTCTTATATATATAAAAATTTGCGTATAAGAATCGAAAATTCAAATTCTTCTTTACTTTTTTATACCGAAATAAATATTGTAAATAACATAAATGTAAATAATTAAAGTGCTGTGTCTAAATAAAACCATAAAGGAAATAAGGGTCAGAAAAAACATGTTACGACGAACGTGACAGCAATTTTGTAGCATTTTCGGTTTTGTTATAAATTCTTTGCCGATGTGTATTCATATTCTTATTTGATCACTTGACTGTTGAAATTTTTATGACTTTTACCGAATGTTTAGTTAACTTTTCTGCTAAATTACCTTTTTCTGGAGGCTTGTTGATTGAAAATTTTGTGAAAATAATAATTAAAACATATTTCTCTTTTAGATGTCATCTGTTTAAAAGTATGTTCACATAGATAGAAAAGTAAACACTGAAAAGATCAAATTTTTAATCAAAAATATTCAATTACTATGTATGGACATCGATATTATTTTGCACCTGGACAATCAAGAACGTACCTGTTTATGCCGTGTGTCTGCTACTGTTTAATCAATTTCTTGTTTTTTCAGTGTGCTTGATAATTCTATATCGTTTTGTTTTTTCCATCCAGTTTCCCAATTTCTATGCATTTCTGTTTTAATTTTGTTTTTTGTTCCTTTTCATATTCTATCCGATTCTTGTCTTCATTAATTGATTTTTTTTTAGTCTTCTTCCTTCTGTTCGTTTCACTGTTTCTTTATTCATCTGTGACTACTTAAAACTTCAGAAACGTTGGTACAAAGTCGTGAGACATTTATCTCAGAAGAGAATTTTCAAAACATGTTTACAAAAACGTTTTAGTGGACTGAAATGTGATTGCAAGTCTTGCCGAATAAGAGAAAAACTTTTCGAATCAGCAAATTTAAAATATTCATATCTCGTTGTCACTCTTTTGTTAGAGGGAATATACATACGCCCTCCAGAATGTCCTTTAAATTTAAACTCTTATCGGTCAAGAGCCTAATAAATCGCTACCTTTTTTCCAAAGAAAACAATAAAAATAAGTGGAACTTCGCCAAATAGTTATTCTTGTGAGAAAAGAGGAAAACTTGATGCTTATTTTTTTAAGAAGGTCTACTTCTGATTTTAAAGTGAGATATTAACGTAAAGAATGTGTTTAAGGGGGAGTATATTTCATTCTTTTTGCTTTTATTCTAGCTTAATGAAAAAAATGTCCGCTTTCATAAAAAGAAAACTTCAGAAATATATACTCATGTTTGTAAAAATTGCAACACCATGAAGGACTCGTCCGAATTGAATGAAATTTAATGCACAAACGACCTGTGTTGATACAAATAAACGATTAAAATTACAAAGCAAAAAAACAATATTACATGTCGAAAATCAGTATTTGGTGAAGCCACCACGCGCTGCAATAAGTGATGCTATACGACGTGGCATGGAATCAAACAGATGTTGAATGTGTGCCTGAGGAAGAGCATTCCAGATTGCTTGTGTGCGACCCCAAAGTTCATCTGTAGTAGCTATGGGACGAGGATCACGAGCGAGACGCCGACCAACGAAATCCCACACATGTTCAATCGGCGACATATCCGGCGAATAGGCAGGCCAAGGAAGAAGCTGTATCTGTTGTGATGAAAAGAAGTCTTGAACATTCCTGGCAATATGTGGGCGGGCATTGTCCTGTTGAAATACAGCTCCGGGAATGCCTTGAAGGAAGGGAACAACTTCGGGCTCCAGAACTTCATTGATGTACCGGTTGCTGTTAAGATTACCCACAATTCGTAGCAGCTGAGATCGTCCATGATACGCAATCGCACCCCAGACCATAACGCTGGGGGTTCGTCCACTATGACGTTGGATAATGCACTCCGGAAGGTGGCGTTCACCGGTATAGCGTCTAACACAGATGCGGCCATCACTGTACCCCAAATTAAAGCGGGATTCATCAGAAAACACCACTTGTTGCCAATCAGCACGCCAGTCTCTATATCCATGAGCCCATTGTAGCCGCAAGTGTCGATAGTTTTGCGTCAGGAGGATCCTGTATAAAGGAACTCTTGCACGCAGTCCACGGTGCAGTAGACGCCGACGAATTGATGAAGCACACAATGATACACCTGTAGCAGTGCACCAACGTTCTGCCAACTGTCCAGATGTCTGGTCACGGGATGATAGACACCTGGTTCATCACCGCCATGCGGACCAGGTGTCTATCATCCCGTGCTGACGTCACCTTTCGGCGTCCACTCCCGGATTTCTGAGTTGTCTGGTTCTCTTGAACCCACTGCTTCCACACTCGCATCACTGTGCTGCTGTTACGCCCCATACGAGCTGCTATTGCACGATAAGAAAACCCTCCTTCACGAAGGCCGATCATTCGTCCCCGTTCAAACTCCGTAACTTGCTGAAATGTCGCCCTCTTTCGTCGTAGAGGCATAGTGACGTCTCATGTAACGTTTACCACTAGCAGATAGCCATACACGCCCCGCTACAGCCCTCTATTTATACGGATCCATCAGCAGTTCAGAGGGCGCTGCTCAGCCCACGCATGCGCGATGACTCTGAAATTCTAATCATTTGAATAGCATACCCTAATTTGCATTTCCTGAAAGTTTCAGCTCAATCAAGTGATTCCTTCATGGTGTTGCAATTTTTACAAACATGAGTTTATCTACCTATTACCACTCTTTCTTTAACAACTTAAACTATATACTTTTAAGTTTATATAAATATTCATCCTAAATTTCCTTCAAATACTCATTATAGATTTTATTTAAATATTCACTCCAGATTTCATGCATTAATTATTATCATTAATTAAATAGCCTTCTAAATTTGCACAGTCCCTCTCGAATTTTACGACTATGTATATTCTTTAATATTCCGGGCCCTTCCCAAGGGCCAAGTATATCAAAAGTATTCTCTTAGGATGTAGGCAAAGTGACTGTATGGAGTTGGTGCACTACCATTTTGTCAATTCCTGTTGTATTAAGATGGTTTTCGAGATTCGGTGGGATTCCTCTCAATGCTCCTATTGCTATTGGGAAGACAGCTGCTTTTTTGTTCCATAACCTTTCGACTTCGATTTGCAGACTTTTTGTATTTGGAAAATTTGTCGAATTCTTTCTCCTGAATTCTTGAGTCACTAGGAACAGCCACATCTACTATCCAAACGTACTTTTTTTCCACTATTGTTGAATCATGTATATTATGTGTCAGGTGTTTGTCAGCTTCGATACGGAAGTCCCACAGAATCTTGACATGGTTATTTTCAATAATCTTCTCAGCTTTGTGGTCCCGCCAGTTTTTGTTGACTCTAACATTATATATTTGGCATAGGTGCCAGTGAATCACGGAAACTACTTTATTGTGCCTTTCCAAATAATCTGTATATGCAATCTTGCATCCACAGATCAAGTATAGAATAACTATTATTATTATTATTATTATTATGTCCGTTATACATTGTTGTGTTACACAGTGTCAAGGAGATAATCACTATCCTCTTGATCTGGAGTTCTTGGTTCAGTTCAAGTCTCACCCAGAAACCTGAGAACTGTCCATATATCTTCTTAATATATAGGCGGTGCCCAGTAAGGCAGTTTTTTGTAGGTCTGTTGTCGTTATGTCAGTAATGTCCAGTTTTTCTAGGAAGTTTTTTAAATTAGGTGTGATGGCCCCCAGTGCACCTATCACAATCGAGATGACTGTTACTTGTTTTTTCCAGAGTCTATTAATTTCTATTGCAAGGTCACGATATTTGGAGATTTTTTCGAATTCCTTCTCTTTAATTTTGCTTTTTATTTGCTTATTATTATTATTATTATTGTTATTATTATTATAATTAGTCCAAAAATTCAAACATATAACCATGACATATCATTGATTATTTGTACTTGCGAAATATAATTCAATAATTATTAGTAGCAGTAGTAAAAGGGCGCCTCCAGTATTTGTGTTCTGAAAAGGAATGGAAATATGAAAGTGTGTATAAGAAATGGTGAAGTATTTCGCGTTGGGAAGTTGCATTAAGTTAGAGATAATCTAAAAAAACACATTCAAAAAACTTCAATTAAATATACTTCATACTATACTATACGTTTTATTTCCAATCCAGCGGACTGTACAGCCGAAAGTCCTTGATTATGAAGAAAAATTACAACTGGGATTATGTAAAATTGTGTAAGTTACTCGTTGATAGGCTACTTTGCCGCTTAGTGTTACCCAGGGTGCGCCTTGCCTCGGCGATTGGTTGCGCTGTTTGAGGGCCCTGTCTGGAATAACAGTGCCACCTTCAGCGGCCACCCAATCTAAAAGAGTGCACCATTAGGGTATATGAGTCTCTCACTACATACGTGCAGTCTATCTAGCCATGGAAAGAAGTATGTATTCGTACAGTCAAACACGCTTATAGCGAAACTGAGGGAGCCGCTGAAATATCAATTTACATAAACTTCGTTATATCCGAATTCGTTATAAGCGGTCCGACTACGTTATGTACCTTATGAAATGAATTTTTAAAAATGACATATGACTTACAAAACCAATTCCAATAAGAACAACAACAACAACACCCCAACCCTTGAACGAGACTAGATCTGATATGAACGTATCTAAAGGTGGAGGATATTTTTCCAGCTTTTTCAAAAAAAAAGTAATGTGTTTCCATTTATAAGAAATGCATCGATATAAGGTATAGAGGTTTTTTTTATGCTGCCTCTTTCCATTAAAGTGATGCCATACGTCATCTCGGGATTTCTGAATGGCTGAAAAAAGACGGCCGCAGCGTTTTGAATAATATGCGATTCCCGAATGTTTCGAAAAAATCTGACTTCTCCAAACCGGAAACGCAAAATATCGTGTCACGACCGAAAATAGACTGAGTGAAGAGAACGGCGATGAATATTTCACAGGAAGGTCTTCCGGAATGCGTTCTTCTGAAAGCCCTAATAAGTGTTCCTTTTGATCTAGAAAGTGGCAGAGTAAGTATCAAACGAAATAATATATGCAACGAGAAAAAGAATACTTCTCCCTGGGGAAGGTTCTCTTTTATTTGTTAACGAAATCGACTAGAAAAATTTCGTATCTACGTATGTTTTAATGATGGCAATATAGTGGGTACAGTGTAACAAATGGCATATGAAACAGATAATGACAGTATAGAGTATATAATGATGCAGTATAGTACATGTAGTGATGACAGTATAGTATATATATTAATATAATATAGTGCATATAGTTATGACAGTATGGTACATATAGTGATGACAGTATAATGTAATGAGAGTATGTGTACATATAGTAATGAGAGTATAATGTGTACATATAGTAATGAGAGTATAATGTGTACATATAGTAATGAGAGTATAATGTGCACATATAGTAATGAGAGTATAATGTGTACGTATAGTAATAAGAGTATAATGTCTACATATAGTAATGACAGTATAGCACATATAGTAATGCCAGTATAGCACATATAGTAATGCCAGTATAGCACATATAGTAATGACAGTATAGCACATATAGTGTTGCAATATAGTACCTATAGTGATAACAGTATGTTACATGTAGCGATGACAATATGCCATGTATAGTGCTGACAGTATGACACATGTAGTGATGATAGTATGGTACGTATAATGATGGCAG
>QLNU02013614.1:7350562-7365734 GCA_006491805.2 Dysdera silvatica
TAAATGGTGAATATTTAAATCATCTGCGGTTTGCTGATGACATTGTTATTTTTTCAACGGACCCATTGGAACTCCAAGACATGGTACAAGAGCTCTCAACTAGAAGTGAAGAAGTTGGACTCAAGATGAACCTACAAAAAACTAAGATCATGTTCAATAATTTTGTAGAGGAAACAAAAATACAAGTTGACAACACTGAGCTAGAAATTGCTGATTCATATATTTACCTTGGCCAGCTGATTTCAATGGATGGCAACATTATGAAAGAACTCAACAGACGTATTAAACTTGGCTGGAGTGCATTTGGAAGAAACAGTTTTATCCTGAAGGGGAAATTGCCTTTGTGTCTAAAAAGAAAGGTCTTCAACCAGTGTGTATTGCCAGTCCTCTCTTATGGATCAGAGACATGGAGTCTAACAGTTGGAGCAATACGAAAGTTACAGACAACGCAAAGGAGCATGGAGAGGTGCATGCTTGGAATAACTAGGAGAGATCGAAAAAGAAACACTTGGGTGAGAGAGCAAACTAGAGTAGAGGACATCATTGTTAAAGTAAAAGGGCTGAAATGGCGATGGGCTGGGCATATTGCAAGAAGAACTGATCAACGATGGACAACAGAAATTCTGAACTGGATTCCAAGAGACCACCGAAGACCTAGAAAACGTCCTCAAACTAGATGGGTGGATGAAATAAGAAAAGAGGTTGGGGTGACGTGGAAACGAATGGCCCAGGATAGACTTGTGTGGAAAGCATTTGTGGTGTGTGTGTGTGTGTATATGCATAGACAGACACAGACAGATGGACGGACAGCTGGATGGGGCAACTGAGGCACACACCCGGGGCAACATGGGCCAGGTAACTGCTTGCTCTGGCTTGGCTACAGGCCTGTCACTTCATCAACAGCTGAATGTTCATGTTCCAATAGAGTGTTAATAGCACTTATGGACATACCATCTATGTGCCCTGGTAGTCCACTTAATGGGATTGTGCCATATGTATAAATTACGCGATACATCAATGCGTCTGGACAATTGTCAGTAGGTGATGCGTATATGTATAGATAAAATTGTATCTCCGCTACACCCCCTTATACATTTTCTGTACCTGCTGTTGCATTCCGGGTATGGTTTTTCTAGTTGCTCAACATTTGGGATCATATGCAGACAGCTGCGTAATTTAAAATTCTTAATTTTTGCTCACATGATTAGTTATGTAAAAGAGGTGATCCTTGATTTAAAAAAACAAAAACAAACACATCTTTTATACATAATTCCTTACGTGATTCTGCAGAACCAATTACAGGAAACCTCTCTTAACGATAACTTCTATTCAGCGACTACCTCCCGTAAGGAGCACATTTTCTAGAAACGGGTTTTCTTCCCCTGTAGATCAAATGCTAAATTTACCTCTATTCAGAAACAACTTCTCTGAACTACCGCCGTTTCACTGAACCGACGATCGTCGCATTAGGGAGGTTTTACTGTACTATTACGATGGCACGTGTGAATTCAGAACAATGAAGACGATATCTGATAATACATCATATACAGGGCGATTCAGAACTAATGGAATAAACTGAAAGGGGTGGCAAAGGACGTCAAAATAGCCATAACTGGCGAAATCTCCATGTCCGCAAAGCGAGCAAGTTTGGCTGTAGAGTGCAAGTATTACTTACATACACATCGGTGCTAATTAGGCAATTACATGAACAAAAAAATTTTTTTGACACATAATTTAAGTGATTGACCTAATAATGCAGCAGATTAAAAAAAATTAAAAAATTCCCTTCTCTGGCCCCGAGTAGTGTCGCAATTTAGTCATCAAAGATGTGGAAAACGATTGTTTTACCATACTGGAGGCAATTGGGAATTGTCGAGCTAGCGTGATAGGTGAAGGCCATCAAAAGAAACAACTTCGGTCTAGTGAACCTATGTCCAAAAATGAGCCATTCTGGAAATGTAGGGATGCTATTATTTGCATCCACATTAGTTAATCATATAACAAAATTTGGAAAATTTGCCGTTTTAGCCTAAAACCATATTGGAAAAGGTTTCACTACTTACTATAGTCCAAAATAACTTCCCATGGCCAAATTTATGCAGTTGGGGAATTCATTGTCTAAACGTAAGGCCCACGTTTGGGCCATGCATTCCTACATAGGCCCTGTAATTGCCTGAGTAACAACGATGTGGATATATATAATACAGTGTATTCGCGTGTTTTTATAAACCTCAAATTTGCGAATTATTCGTTTTTACGAACAAATGAGTTGGTCCCAAGAAGTATTCCATAGAACTAATACAGGGTTTGTCCCAGAAGTTCCCGGAATGATTTTTTGTAGTTGGCAACGCTGGCTGACGGGGCGGAGAAGTTGGTGGGGGATCTGAGCTTGGAAACGAGACCGGTATCAGTCGCCTGCGGGCAGTTGTTGAGGCAGGGTCACGCTCCGCGCAGAGGTATCTACTGCACCCTCGTCGATCAAAAAATGGACCAGTTTTTGGAGCAGCGTTATGCAATCAAATTTTGTGTGAAACTGGGTAAAAACGGGGCGGAGACACTCGAAATGCTTCGGAAAGCCTACGGTGACGGGGCGATGAAAAAAAGCCAAACTTTCATGTGGCACAAGCGGTTCCGGGAAGGTCGGGAGTCCGTCAACGACGACGACCGCTCTGGACGCCCGTCGACATCACAAACGGACGACTCGGTGCAAAAAGTGCGTCAAGTTTTGGACAATGACCGACGATTAAGTGTTCGGGTGATTGCAGAGGAGTGTGGAATACCCAAAACAATCGTTCATCGCATTTTAACGGAGGATCTTCAAATGAGGAAAGTCTGCTCGAAAATGGTGCCAAAAGTCCTGACGAGTGAGATGAAGGAGCAGCGTTTGTTGAAGTGCCAGGAATTGCATGAACGCTACGAAACGGACCCAGAATTTTTGGACAGAGTGATCACAGGGGACGAGACGTGGATTTTTCAGTACGATCCCGAATCAAAGCGCCAGAGCAGCGAGTGGCACACCAAGGAGTCTCCTCGCCCGAAAAAAGCAAGGATGAGCAAATCGCGAATCAAGGCAATGCTCATTGTGTTTTTTGACAGAAAAGGTGTAGTTCACAGTGAATTCGTGCCACAAGGACAAACAGTCAACAAGGAGTTTTACTGTGAAGTGCTCAAACGGTTGCGCAACAGGGTTCGACGCGTCCGAAACGAAATTCGCGACAATTGGATCTTGCACCATGACAACGCGTCAACCCACACCGCGCTCATTGTCTCCGAGTTGCTGGCCAAAATGGGTGTGGCAACGCTGCCCCAGCCGCCGTACAGCCCCGATCTGGCACCAGCGGATTTCTTTTTGTTCCCAAGGATCAAAAGAACCCTGAAAGGAACTCGGCATGGGACGCTGGAGGCGGTAAAAGCAGCCGCGACGACCTCACTGAAGGAGATTCCCGTTGACGACTTCCAGGGCGCCTTCAATGATTGGGTGAAGCGTTGGCAACGGTGCATCGAAGCAGGGGGAGAATACTTTGAAAAGTTCTGAAAAGATTGTAAACTGATATTGAATAAATGATTTTAAAAAAAATCATTTCGGGAACTTTTGGGACAAACCCTGTATTAATTTTCGTTCCAATTTACGAACAGAAATTTTAAAAAACTCTTTTTTTACGAACTCAGTTTTGTCACTTTTTATGTTTTCCTTCGGACGCAGAAAATTCGAACAGATTCCAAAACTGCAGCTGATTGTACAATCTATGAATCAGGGTATTTTCCATTGTTTTAAACAAAAATATAGGCAGACGCTTCTGTAAAGGGTTACTTTACACCTGGAACTTAAAAAAATATATGACTTCGCCGTGCTCAGTGCAATGCATCTGTCAGTTAGCCTATGGAATGGCGTCTCCCAACTAACGATTTCTAACTCGTTTCGACACGCATAGTTCGCAGTTAGTTCCAGTACAAAAAAAAACAAAAACAAAACCCGAGGGCGATCCCAATACGGACGAAGCCTTGATGCAGAAACTTCGTTGGAGGGACGTTTAAGTTCGCGAAGACTTGACTTTCTTTCTGATTCTAGATGACAATGTACAAGCACGCACGGATGTAATGTTGAATGATGAAATTGTCAATGAAATATTGAACAAGAGCACCAAAGAACGATCGGACGAGGATGAAATATATGCCGAAGCCATCTCAAGCAGGGATGTAGTGCAGCCGGAACGCCGTTCGGGCACTACTGTTTTTAAGGTCTCTCCTGCTACATTCTGTCTCCCCAGCCCCCCTACTCCCAACAATACCACAAAGGACAGACGTTTCGGCATTGGTTTTCCGGCGTTGCTCAATTTGAGACTATACTCCTGATTTCAAGACCTAGGATCAAGAAAGCCACAGAATGGCCGTCAAGACTGCGTTGTTGTTTTTTTAAAGCGGATAACAATTCTGAGATACTTGCCAGCTTTATGGAATCGTGCAATATAGGAAGTGTTATGAAATAAACGAAGATTATTGATTTTCTTTGAATGTGTAGGAAACAAAGGTGAATGCAAATTGCATTTTTCCTTTTTTAAGGTAATTCCCATTTACGAACGTTTTTACGGTCCTCATGAGTTCGTAAAAATGCGAGTCCACTGTATTTTCACTCTACTGCAAAATCGAGTCCTTTGCGGACCTGGGCTTCCGCCAAATATGGCTTATTTGACGTTCTTTACCATCCACTTCAGTTTGTTTTATCGGTTATGAATAACCCTGTATTCAATAATTGTATGTATTGAAAAGGGGGTTATGTTTCATTATTTTCTTATGGAGCTCACCCCTTTTAAACATGACCGATTCAATTAGAGAATAGCGGTAACGATATTTCTCCAAGTCCATAATGTTACTGTAGTTGGTGCCGTCTTAATGGGTGGGCAAACGAGGACAGGACTCAAGGTCTCGGCTCAAATATAGGCCCCGAATTGGCAAATTTTGCGTATATGATCATATACTATATGTTTTTTTGTTTTTTTTTAAACAATCTTGAAATTTAAAAGTTAGTGCAAAAAGGGTTCCCAAAAAAGGTCTAGCCCAGCGGCCGTCCCGCTCTAAATGTGTTAAGAAGGCACTAAGTTTAGCCGAGCGCTGGAGAAATATAAGAAAGAAACAGCAGAACGTATCTGCCAAAAAACCGTTACGTAAAACGAAAGAAAAATAAATACTTTTTTAAAGTAAATGCGTGTTTTTGTTTCATATAATTTCTAATAAAAATATGATTTTCGAAATGCAAGTCCGTATTTTGGTAAATGCCAGCTTTAATTTTAGGGAATAAGGTTTTTTACAAAATAAAGATTTTACAAACTAAAGTTTCAACGTGGCGTTATCAAATTATCGGTAAACCAAACGTTTTTCATTTCCGCTTATATTGTTTTGGAAATTCAAAAAAGAGCGCAAAGTCGTCTGCTTCCCTAATGCTATTAAGCGGTAGCGTAGAAAATTAAATATCGGTAAGTTCCTCGAAACTCTCCGACTTTAACATTAAAAAGTCATTGGAAACCATAAGGTCCAACATAATTTTAAAGTCAGAATTTTTAAATCAGGAAATAAATTTTCTTAAAACACTCACTTTAAAGTTTTAAAAAAAGATTAAGGAAGGAAAGAGCATTAAAATGATTTGAAGAAGATATAAATGTTAAAAAGGGATTTTATATTAAGAGGAAAAAAAGACGTTCCGAGTGGAAAACGGAAAGGGAGGAATAGGGTAAATTTTGATTAGCAAGTGCTCGCATTAACGTGAAAAACGTTAATAGAATTCGAACACCATTAAAATGAACGGAGAGAAAGAATCGGTAGCAATAAGGCGCTACAATTGCAACAGAAAATGGTTTAACTTCTAAAGAGAAGAGAGATTGGGCATATATAGAAAACATAAAATTGATATATATTTTCATTATTGTATAGGAAAATTTAACTACTGAGAATTATCGTATCAGAAGTTAAACTTCCATCGTTTTTATCAAGTACACTATTGGCGCAAAATCTTCCGACAATATTTAGGTAATAAGAAAAAAATACTGATAATACTGATTATGTATTTGAAGTAATACTTAATTTCGGCCTAGTGTGGGTTATTATGCCTATAGTGATGATTCTAGGGTTTTTCTCCTTACCTATCTATAGGCAGGTCCGTGTATGGGATTTAAAAAGAGGGGGGAGATTTGATTGAAGTGAAATTTTCGCTAATAAGGAATTTTATATTGTAGCTAAAAATATTGTTTTAAAGGGGATTAAATTCTAAACCCCTGCATACGGCCTTTTCCACCAATATGTTCTGGAACATCTGTTACTTTTACAAACAAGAATTGGGTAAGGAAGTTTTATAGAGAAAAATATTTTTCCTCATGATCCGACGCGGTACCTCAGCTTATCTCATAGATGTCCTGTTGTTTAGATATACAGTAAAACCTCGATTATCCGTCAGATACAGACCAGAGCCTTGACGGATAATTGAAAAGACGGTTAAGCGGAAACGGGGAAATTTACAGTACAATATAGTACATTTTTATTAAAATTATACAATTAAAAAAAAATACGTTGTGAAATTTGCTGAAGGCACAAACGAAGTTTACTTGAATCAAGAGAGCTTGCATTTAATGAAACGCGAATATAAAATATTATATAATTATGTGTAAAATTATTGTTGTTGGTCGAAAAAAACTTTTTTTTTTAAGCACACTAATACTTTTTTTTGACTGCACATGTCCCATACCCTTCGAAGCAATAATAGATGAAGTAGCATCTGCTGTTTAAATCAGTCAATGCACTTAGAAAGCATACATTCTGCTTCAGCATGGGTAGTGGTTTTTGTATGTTCTCCAGCCTCGTGTGCCTTTTCACCTCTTTCTTTAGGATCATTGGGGTTCTACACTTGCTGAATAAATGACTTCGTCGTCACTTAGGAACTCGAAACCTGCTTCAAGTTTATCAATGTCCATCCCTTCACCAACGTCATTAATTTCAATGTTTTCTCCTGCGGGTAGAGCCTCACAAGTGTGTAAAATTGTCTCATTGTCGATGTTAACGGAGTGGCCCTAACTTGAATTTGACGCCGATGGTTAGGCGAGAAAGACGGTAAATCGGGAGACGGATAATCGAGGTTCCACTATACATTCTGTTTACCTGCGGTTGATTGGTTGATTGCATTTTTATGGCGCAAGGAAAACAAGTGTCATTCTGCGCTAAACAAGGTGCGAATGTGCACAGGGTTAGTTAACTTACGGTGTGAGTTAAACCGGTTCATCCGATTTTGGTTAGTAAATTTTTTCATAATCCAGCTTTATAAGAGGATCATTTTATTATGCACCATATGCATATTATTGAAAACATATCTGTAATGATTACTGTAGATAGAACCGTCAATCATGGACTGACGTTAAGTACTATAATTTCGACTATTATGGTACCTACTACTATGATATACGAGGAGAGGGGAGGGGAGGGGCTTACCATGATTAACTGATTACTGTAATCTAGTGATTTTTTTAAAGCTTAAAATGTTCGGATTCTTCGGGAAAACGTAGATGCACGACCCTACGATGATGTATAACGCTTTCGTCTGCCGTGCCATTAACCCGGGTTCGACTGCTAATGGTACCTTAGAACGCGTACTATTTTTCTGCCCATTGTAGTTCGGAGTTTGATTCCCTTGACAAGCAGAGGTTCAGATTCTTTGGACAATCGCAGGTCTCGGCACAGCAGGACTTTCACTATCCTTGGGCAGTAAAACAAACAAACAGGCAAATGCATTAATTAAAAAATATATAAGTAAACAATATATTTTGTCAAATATGGTTAACACAGAAAAGCCTCCGGGGCGAGATTTTTTGTGAGTTTTCGGAGTGATTACGGAGATTACGGAGGGACCCTGGTTCGAATCCAGGATGGGGAAAGCGTCTCTTTTTTCTCCAAAACGAATAAAGCTCTAGTTTGAGCTATAATCTATACGTGGGTGGCAGAAATTATTGTATAATATATTTTGTCTTAACCTTAAGCAAAAGTAACATTGAACTTCTTGAACAATCACTTTTGATTACTTAGCTCAAATTATAGCCTTTTTACATATATCGAAAAAAAAAAAAAAAGGGAGAGTCATCGTTCTGACAGAAGTGTTTGTGTACAAGAATATTCCATGCTCTGATTGGTTGCTTTCAACCTGATCTATGACGATAGGATATGAGAATGTGGCCTAGAGCGATGACGTCATTAAATTTCAACTATTCAGGCATAATGAAGTCCATCCAAACGGACAGCGAGGGGTTCACTCCGAAGCGGGGAGTGTGGAGGGGTCTCCCTCACTAACCGTTCTCTGATTCAGGTAAGAGTAATTTGTTTTCAGGTATTAATTTCGTAAAAAGTGAGTATTAACCTTGCAAAAACATTTTATATATAGGCCACACCTTCAGATTACAAGCAACCAATTACAGTATGGAATATTCTTCTCCCCAAATGCACCTGTCCTGACCCATAGTCGAACTGGGGACCCACCGTTAGATGATTAGGTTAATGTATGTTCAGAAGGTTTTAAGTACAATGGCTTGGCGAAAGCCTCGCCATTATTACCTGAATCAGTGATTACTTGGCAGAGGGAGGGCACGACAGCCATGCCAACCCGATACACCCCTGAATTTTTATTGTGTGAATCTCGAGAAGCAGCCTGAATGCTAAAAGAGTTGAATCACTGTAATACAAAAAAATAAATAAATAAATAAAACTAGAAATGATTTAAAAATCTGTCGTGGGATCCTTTCTCCTCTTCGAAGCAAATACCGCCCAGTAAATACCATCGCCAAGCCATCGTACTTAAAACCTTCTGAACTTTCGCCGATCGTTAGATAAGGAGTGTCTTAACCGCTCGGCCACCAGGGCAGGAACAATGCTCATTTTCTTTGCATTTAAGGTTTTATAGGGTATTATTATCCTTTGCAGAGTTAACAAAATTGCCAAAATATAATATACCAGTCAATCAATCCATCAATTTTTAATCAATATTTTATACATATAATAATATAATAAGGACTTCTTCTGGCGTTATTGGTGCCTGAAGAACCTAAGATATCCTTAAATAATCTTTGCCAGAAAACGGTAGTCAATAACGAATCTCTCATGTGAAATCTCTCGGTGTGTAATTGCTGAAAGTGTTAGAAGTGCTCTAACTACTAAGCTATAGGTAACGTGTCATTCCTCTATCTGCCAGTGTATTTAGGCTTCTTACTGTGAATTAGAGAGTTGCAGATTAGAAAGTCGCGAATTAGCGAGTTGCGAATTAATGGTGATTAAACCCGCTAAATTTAAATATCGACCTCAGGCGATTTTCTTTCACTGGCTTGTTCCTTTTTTTGTGAGTGTATTTAACGCATTTGACCTGAACCCCTGAAACCCGTTTTCTAAGAAAACTGGAACCCGCATTACACTCATATCCTATGGCCGACCCGATACACGCAGATCCGCGAGAAGCCGGCCAGAGGGAGATTCATGCATGACACGGATCCGTGTCAGGCGAGTCAAATGTGTTAAGTTCTTACTGTGAACCGGCTATCCTGGGAAAATGGGCTGTGAAGTGGCTGCGATTTAAACATCATCCGAGACCACCTTTTTGAGCAAGTAATAGTCGAAAAAAACATCTTACTAGGTTTTAGAAGATTTTTTGGACGACGTATAGTTGTTTGTGATTTACGGCGCAAGGACATTAAAGGTTATGTTACGCCGGGAGATACAATTTGCAGAAAAATGCGAACTTCTGCTTCCAAGGGAACTAACAAGCCCCGGGCTACGGTGGGTGGAAAAGTGTCACGCGTTACCCGATACAATTGGAAGTCGAACTCGGTTTAGTGGCACGGCAGTCGAATGCATTACCACTTCGCCATCGCAGGGCAGTAGAGCACCATTTTCCCAAGGAAATATTATAAGGCCTAGGGAACCAAAGCCCGGACACCAGTGATACCCATGGGTGTCCATATAAGGGTTAGGGGGGCTTCAGCCCCCCAGACCCTGTTTAAAAATTTGATTTACGCAATTCTGCTATTCATTTACTTTCAAAAGTTTTACAGTCACATTTTAAAATAAGGTACTTTATATGCGTAATAGGTTCGACATCCACGTTTTATTTCAAACTACAGCTTTTAGGTGTGGGAGCAAAAGCTCTAGTCTCCCAATAATTTTATTAAATATTTAAAAAAATTTAACTCTAGATTTTATGAAATTAAAGCATTAAATCTATCCATATGCATCGGCATGACTAACCCTAAGTTCATACCAGTTCTCTCATATAAAAGTGGTCACTATATTCAGGTGGTCAATCTACCAAAGTGTTCACTTTATCAGATCCCACTGCGTATATATATATTATCGCTATCAGCAGAGCCGTGTTTAGAGGGGTGCGAGTTGGGAAGCCGCCCAGGGCCGCTAAAATTTAGGCCGCCAAAAACGTATTTGCAAATACCAGTAAATCAGTCTTGTTTCGTCAAAGTGTTTTTCAGGGCCACTAAAATATGCTTTTCTCAGGGCCGCTAACACCGTAAACCCAGCCCTGGCTATCAGCATAACAAAATATACAGAGTAGCAAAGAACAAAGTAATATATTTTATACATTTGATATTCATTTCTTCAATAAAGCTCAGTAAACATTTTGGATGTAAGTTCTTGTCGTGTAGTTTTAAAAACGTACACTCTATAACAAAAAAATCGATGCACCAAGAAAGAGTTGTCCGATTGTAATGAAATTTCGTATGCAAAGACATTTTGACCGAACATGCAAATGATTAAAATTTGGTGTCCAATGAATGAATAGCGGGAACTCCAGCGCATCGGAACTGCGCATTCAGCAGGTGTATATAAGGAGCGATTCTCAATATGTGGTCAAAATTTCTGTTGCATTTTGACTGCGGATATCTTACGTCGACTGTAACAATGCCTCGCCGAAAGATTCGTGCTCATTACGAGCATATGTCAGAGTTTGAAAGAGGTCGTGCTATCGGATTGAAAGAGGCTGGTTGGACGAATCGAAGAATCGCTGGACATGTGGGTCGAAGCGATGCGGCGATTGGACGGTGCTGGCAAGAGTGGGTCAACAACGGCAGATGTCAGCGTCGGGACGGCAGCGGTCGACCTAGGGCCACAACAGAACGGGAAGACAGAGCGATTGTCAGAGCAGCTGTCACAGCACCGGATTCGTCGTTATCAACTATCCAACGTGTGGCCCGCACACATGTGTCCAACATGACCCTCTGCAGACGACTGAGAGAGCGGAATTTACGCTCGCGCCGACCGTTACGCCGCTTACCTCTCACGCCTTTACACCGTCAAGTCCGATTACAGTGGTGCCGGGCTCGATCAACTTGGAACTGCGCTGACTGGGGACGTATAGTCTTTAGTGACGAGTCCCGTTTCCAACTGTGTCCTGACGACAACCGCAGACGTGTCTGGAGACGTCCAGGGCAGCGTGGGGATCCTGCCCTTACTATCGCACGCCACACATGCCCACAACAGGGCGTTATGGTCTGGGGTGCCATCTCCTTTGATAGCCGGACCCCTTTGGTGGTCATTTCTGGCACACTTACAGCACAGCGGTACGTAGACGACATTCTACGACCGGTTGTGTTACCGTTCCTTTTGCGACACCCTGGACTTACGTTTCAACAAGACAATGCCCGGCCGCACACGGCACGTGTTGCTATGAATTGTCTTCAAGCTTGCCCAACACTTCCTTGGCAAGCTAGGTCTCCTGATCTCTCTCCCATAGAGCACATTTGGGACGCTATGGGAAGGCGATTGCAACCATCCCGGAATGTTGACGATTTAGCCCGACAGTTGGAGACAATTTGGCAAGAAATTCCGCAGGACACCATCCGGGATCTTTATCAGTCTATGCCACGCCGGGTGACAGCTTGCATCCAGGCCAGAGGTGGACCAACGCCTTATTGACTTCCTCCCTTTGTAACGGTCAAACTCTGCAATAAATCATTCAATTGTTCTGAAATTTTAATCGTTTCTTTTTCTATGTATGTTCTTCATATCCACCAATTTTTATCGCAATCGGACAACTCCTTCTTGGTGCGTCGATTTTTTTTTGTTATAGGGTGTATTTCAGGATAGCACCGTGTAATGCCTGGGATGATAGCTTAGGGATGACCTACTACAGAGCGGACTGGTTTTCACTCCCGCGAACCATATTTTCCTGGTGGGTGATCTAAGGCTGAAACATGTGACCGTTGCGTGATTGACCAACTGTATCTTTAAAAACGAATTTAGTTTTCTTGGCATTTTTAGTCTCTTTAATCTAAAGAACTGCTGTTGTTCATATTTCGCATTGCAGTAATTCTCCAAACTCCAATCAATAGTTGCAGCAATTATATATGGGAGTTTCTTGACTGGTTAATTGTTGTATTAACTATGATATCTATATCACTATTAAAACTTCGTCTCACTGTAGACTTGCATTAAGTAATAATTATGGATGTGCGCAATATTGTAATTTAGAATATAGTATAATTATAATGATTACACAATACAATTATAATATTATATGATTTACTTTAAGTAATAGTAATAGACTTACTTTGAGTAATAATTATATATTTACTTTAATTGATAATAATAATATACTCCATAATAATAAAGTCTGTAGTAATAAGAATAATTTACTTTAAATGACAACAAACTAATTTTACAAATAGGATACAAAGAAGTAGGGAAAAAATTAACATACAAAAGATTAAACACTGATAAAATAGCAAATGAAAAATATCACCCAAGCTTTCGGACGCGTCATCAGCAGTCCGCTATCATGTGAAACCTTCATTCTGATGAAGGACTGCTGTTAACGCTTCCAAAAGTTTGGGTGATCTTTTTCATTTGCTATTTTACCAGTGTTTAACCTTTTGTATGTAAACTTATTTTACATAATAATGGATGTTTTAATTAATGATAATGGACACTTTAAATGATGTTAATAGACACTTTAACTCACAATAATGGACATTCTTCAAATGGTAATGATAACAGTAGAGTTATATTAACTGATAACAAGAAAGTGGGCTTATAAAAAATTACTATGTGTGTCATGTGTTCCTAATGTATAATTTATTTAATGCTGTACTAAAATAATTGTTTAAAATCTTGGGCTTTTGCATTGAATGTGGTATATTATTTGTTACGGTGTCCAGCAAACTGACTTGTATACCGATTACATGAGTTGATCGACTTTATAATTTACGGCCGGAGACCATTCAAGGGGATTCGTAAAAGGAATTTCCCACTTAATTTGACCTCATACGTTATATTTGCAAACATCTAAATGGTCTCGGATTTTAACTTGGATCCTGCAATGGGAAGACTTTGTATTTCATCATTATATATAATCTGCAGCACATTGAGAGAACGCAGCTGTTAGAATCAAATGCAGTATACACTATCAAATGTATCACATGTATCAAATACACTGCACACACACAAATTATGCAATTTAATTCCTCAAATACGATAACCAGCGACGACTATAAAAGGAATATTATATGGAGACGCAGATGCTAATGTTTTAATTATTTTGTAAGACAACAAAATTTCCTGTGTTGTTTAGATCACCCGTTATTTTGTTAGTTTGCAAATATTCTAAATTGTTTGAACTTCTTTTTTCTTCTGCGAAATGATTCACCGAGACATGACAAAGAGAAAATGAAAAACAAAGTTACGCTCAACGGCGAAATAAATTACCTTGCATTTTCCAAATTTGTAATAAGCCTGCGTGTATTATGCAGAAATTGAATTTTCTTCAGTAAGAGAGTATCCTCAGAATTAGGGGAAATACGGAGGTTTCTGAATTTCAAACAGATCTTATTTAGAATTCAATAAACATATTATGCTAATATTATTTCGTTTGAAAAATTTCATGAATAAAATGCGCGTTTTTGCCCTTAATAAAAAGTAATAAAACTGTGTTTCAAAAACAGATGCTCTTTTCGAACAAATAACAAAGTTGGTTAAAGAAAATATTCTGAAAATACAGATTTTAATTTTCACTATGTTATGACAGAGATTGAATATTTTTCGGAAGGACTTAAACGTATTCGCAAAATTTCAAGAACTGCTGTGAAAAGAAATTGCCAAAATTGTATATTATTTTATACGAAATTACAATAGCCTGTTCTATCACTATTATTACGTTTTATTTATCAACTACTTTTGATGAGTCAATTTTACTAGATCATAACGGTTCGAAATGACTGTGTTGTTGAATAAATTTGAATAAATGTTGTATAAATCTTATCATTAAAATTGAAAAACTCATTTCGGTAAAGATGCTTTTATCCTTCTTTTCTAAAATAAGTATTTGTTGACCATGCAAATTGAGAATATGACTAATTAAAAATTAATTTTTCTTTGAAAATTTGCAAAATTTATTTTGTGTAAATAACTTGAGAAAAACTTTGTGTATGAAGGATTAAATAATTATTTCTTATTGAATGTTATATTTTATTAAGAAGCAAAAACGGAGAATTTAAAATCTGCATCACATTCTTAACACTTTTAATTGTAGTCGTCTTTTTAATAAAGGAATGAATGGTTATCTTATTTTACAAGAACAAAAATGAGATGCATATTATATTTAAACGATACGCAGTGCTCTCACAATTATTATAGTGGATGCTCAAAATGATATTAATCGTTACGTATTGTGTTATGCTAATAACAAAATCAATATTCGTTGGAAATGTACATAAATATAATCGCAGTAATAAGAACAGCATCTCTGCAAACAAAAATATGTTAATTATTATAAACTAGAAATTCTCAACTTGGCAATTAGTATAGATGGCCCCTAAGCAGCCTGTACGTGTTTGTGCGTGTAAATGGCATGTCTTGTGACGCAAGGGTAGGTGTGATTATGTGCCTCCAGAACCTACGCTTTTCTGAAGAATCCCACCACTTTCGCTCAGGGACGCGAACCCCGAGCTAGTTGATTTTGTGGAGCAAGGGCAAATCAAATAAAGGTCGTGCTACGCTGGGATCTGTAGTTTTACAAGGATTCCCAGCCTCGTAAGGCTTAGGGAACCACCCCCAGACTACAATGAGCATTTTGTAGGTAAACGTTATTTTTTAGCACTGTTGGGAGTCGGCCCCGCGATAACAGCACGCTAGGCGAACGCGTTTCCAC
>QLNU02013614.1:7365834-7386784 GCA_006491805.2 Dysdera silvatica
GCTGTTACAATCAAACAAGTAAGTCCTCCACAGGTTTGAGGCAACCCCGACTCACAGCGCAGCAAAGCCTCCAACTAGGAGCAACAAAGCCTCCAACTAGGAGCAACAAAGCCTCCAACTAGGAGCAACGAAACTACACTTTGTCACGTTGAAATACGTTTTGTGCGAAAACTAGCCCTCAACTGAGGCCGCAAAATCTTTTTCAACAAGCAACAACCAAGCTGATCACAGAGCGTTTCATTTGGAAAGATACCAATAAAGACTGTCAGGCTTGGACTCGCGCATGCCTAGCATGCCAACGCTCCAAAGTCCATCGGCACACACGAGCAGCCCTAGGCGAGTTTAAGGTACCCAATCAAAAATTCAAACACATAAACATTGATATTGTTGGACCCCTACCACCATGTCATGGTTATCGTTATTTATTAACGGCAATAGATCGATTTACCAGGTGGATAGAGGCCACACCCTTAGAGGATCAGTCCGTGGACACTGTCAGCAAAGCACTAATTGGATCATAGTTCGCTCGGTTTGGCATACCGGCAAAGATGACAACAGACCAGGGTCGCCAATCCGAGAGAGAATTATTTCATTCTTTGGGAAAATACCCTGGTTTTCAAAAACATCACACATCAGCTTGTCACCCACAGGCAAAGGGTCTCATCGAGCGACAGCATCGTACACTCAAAACCGCTCTGAAAAGCCATCTTCAAAAATCAACTGCATGGGTAGATGCTCTCCCATTTGTACTTCTTGGACTTCGTTCCGCTACAGTGGCTAAAAGGGATAGTGTGTCGTTCGGCATAGAAAGCGAATAAATATTTTGTTCCAAAATTTCATGACACCGCATGAGGGCGCTACCTCTGCGGAGCACGTTTATTTACCATCACTTTGCATTTCGTAGTGGTGCGTTTTATTTGTTTTCCGATTTTATTCCATTCTTCGTCGTATTTTTTTGTACTAAATTTAATTAAAAAGTCTTTTTCAAGACCATTAAATCATTAAGATTTAATTTTCTTTAACTATTCAGAATGAATAGTGAAGGAAAACGCCGAAAACAGAGTCACTGTTTTGTGCCTGGATGCACACTTGGTTATAAATCAAATAAAAACAAATTATCTTTGCTTTTGGTTCCTAAGGATCAAGAAATGCTCACAAAGTGGGGAAAGGCCATATCTAAAGCAGATAAACTATTGGACAATACTTGTTGTGTCTGCGAACTTCATTTTGAACCTTTGTTCATTGACAGATCCTATAAAACTGTTATTGAAGGAAAAGAAGTATTGACTCCTAGAGGAAGACCCATGTTAAAAAAAGGTGCAATTCCAACAATATTTCGAAATATGCCACGTTATTTTACTAAAAAATTGCCAGTTAAGCGGTCAATGAGAGATTTTTCCTCTGCAAATAAAGGACAGAAATTGTCACATGATGTTAGTGAAGAACTGAATTTGTGTGCGGATAAAATTTCTCTTGATGATCTGTGTAATATTAATTTGCCATCAAAGTATTGGGTAAAAGCTAATTTTGAAAATGATGCCAATGTTATTTGTTTTTGTTCATGGCTTAATCACTCAAGTACAATGACTTATCCGGCCAAAAAAATAATTGTTAAAGAAGAAGTGGAATTAACTAATGCAGCTTAAATACTGAGTGGGGGATCTAAAGCCTGAGGTCCTATTTTACTAAGGTACAGAGCCTTAAAAAAGTAATAAATTTACTGCTCGAGAAAAGAGTCTGGTATAAAAGTCAGTATAAAAAAACACCATTATTACATTTCCAGACTCAGCCCCTATAGCCGCAGCCTGGCTACGGCTGTGATTGTTCCATGAATCTTATCATTTTCTATTCTTTTATTGCAAATTTAGTTACAAGTTTTTATAGATTTCTAGCTATCTCAGACACGAACACTATTTTTTCCTGACTTTTTTATAACTCTGGTGGCAATCTTATGTGTTGCCAAAAATTGAAAATCAGATTTTCGCCAACAGAAAATAATAAACATATAAAATTATCAACTACATTATGTACTATGATTTTATCATGATTTGTAAATATTAAATGGCTTCTGTCTATTTTGTTGTTAATTTATACATGTTTAATTTGATACGTTACACAATTATTTACCGAGAAATGCATAAAATTAAGATTTTGTAAATAAATACGAATCTAACCAAACTTAGATACGTAATGTTCTTAAATCTATGAATTACAGGTATCTTTTAGTTTTTTTTTGAAAATTTTTGGGATTTATGTAATTTAGTTTAGCTGCTACTCATTTTATAACTTTCATAATGTGCATTACGTTATGCACCATAAAAATGAAATTTTTTTATGACTTATAAATTATAATTCATGACCAATATAAATTATAAATCAAGTAATGAATTATAAATCTCTGAAATTACCTATTTGTATTTATTTCGGTGTGTATAAGTTCATAATTTGTATAATTTAACTTGCATCTGTCTTGTAATACTTAATGTTCATCAGGATTACTGACACAATTTTATCTTTTTCATTGATACGTAGTTAGAATCAAAAGTATGCTAACATGGCAAAAATAGAAAATCAATGTTAAATTTGGTCATCATAAAAACAAAAATTAGAAATTGTAAAATCACAGAATAAATGATATTATGTATTAAAAAAAATATTTATAACAGCGAATCATTTTGAGGAATATGAACGAAAAATTAGCTGTTTTATACAAATATCTCGTCGGTTTAAAGTCAAATGTTTTAAAAAATAATTCTATAATTATTTATATTGTATTGTGATAATAACAGATACATTTATTGGGCAGTTAATATATTTTAGGAAAACCTTTCCCTTGAATTTGTTCGTAACCCTTTGAAGACCGAATTATCAAAAGTCCCCCCCCCCCACCAAAAAATACCATATTTCGCACTTCCTAGAGAAAAACGTGCTAAAAAGCACAAAAATAATAAAAGTATAAATAATCATAGCCACTATATGTCACGTTGGTCCTCAAAGGGTTTAAATATGTATATAAAAGAAATTGAAAGTGGATAATTTTTATTAGTTCTAAATAAACAAACAAACCAAAAAAAAATATTATTAATAAAAAAAATCGTTGGAAACGTAATTGCTCTAACCTAACCGAAACGAAGTATGTGTTATTTCGACGTGCTTCCCTACTGAAGCGCCATCTAGTGGTGTCATGAAATTTTGAACCAATTTACGATCGTCGAACGACACACTATCCTTTTAGCCACTGTAGTTCCGCCGTTAAAGAAGACTTGGGGTGTTCATCTGCTCAACTGGTATATGGTTCAGCACTGCACTTGCCGGGTGAATTTTACAATGATTCCGAGAAGACACAACAACACGATTTCTTAAAACAACTTCAAAATTTTGTCAAAGCATTAATACCAATCCCAACAACAACACACGAGACAAAAAACTTTTTGTACCCATGGATCTGAAAACGTGTACACACGTTATTGTGCAAGACAACGCGACACACACAAACTTGCAGCCAAGTTACCACGGACTATATGCAGTCAAACGACGCACTGAGAAGATTTTTGATATCGAAATCAACGGAACTGTCAAGAGAATCTCCATTGATCGAATCAAACCAGCTTTTATGCTTGACCCAGAGGTGACAACAGCTCGCGCGCAAACGCCGCAAAGCGGCACACACTTTCCGTCGAGGGATGGCAACACCTACGAACCAGAACCAAAACTTTTCCAATCCGGTACCAAAACTGACGCTAAGTTCGCGGCAAAGTAAGTGATTAGAGAGAGACTTCCTCGTAACGTCGACGCCTTTGCACGCGTATGTTCTTCACGATTGTACAAGCTTACGTTAATCTCGGAATCCATATTATCGTACGCATGTAATTAAAGTTCAGTTTATTCGGGACATAATGTTTTGATATTCTGTTTGTGAACCGGCCAATTTTATCGTACACCCACGAAAACACGCGATAACCCTTTTTCTAAATCTGAAATTCTGAAAGATTGCGTGAAACAACCCCCTCCGGCATTGGGGAGGGCAGGAGTTGTTTCACACAATTTTTCAGAATTTCAGATTTAGAAAAAAGGGTGGAGTGCGCCCTTTCAGGGAAATCTGATCGATAGAATTCTACGGCAAATAATTTGTATACAGTACTTGTTTGTAATCATAAAGGGGGAGAAACGACGATTTTATTTATTTCTGCTAGTACGGGGGAATGGTCATAACTAGCTTTAGAGGATGATCTTTTTCCTAGGGGGGGTATAGACGTAATTAGCTTCGAAATCTAGGAGAATAATCTTTTTTTAAGGGAGCTAAACCGTATATGTCAATGCTTAGAAGAAATTCTCTAGGGTGTTAGCCTCCTATTTACGGCAATGGAGGGGTGCCAAAAATCATTGTGCCCAGGGCGCCTTGTACGCTAAATCCGGCCCTGCTACAGGGGGAATTCTTGGTGCGAGATTTGTCAAGCGAAAAACCGTAATACAGAACCCCATATCTGGGACTGAATATCCATAATTTTGTAAAACTTCATGCAAAGTTCTTAGGGGAGATATAAGAAAATTCAACTATAGCGAAACCTGCTAAATTGACTGACAAACTGCTTCACACTTTCTTTACTGATTTAGATTGATAGGTGGCCAATACACAAAGGCCTTTTTTTATTACACAGCATACATATATACAAGTGTCAAAGGTTCAAGATAAGCAGATGGCAGACTGAAATGGAAATGGGCTAGGCCTATCGTAAATAGAACTAATCAACGGTGGGCAACTAAAATGCTAAATGAATTCCAAACACTATCAAAGATCTAAAAAACAAACAAGCAAGTAAAAGGAAATTGCCCTATGTCGATATTTAAATTCAGTGGGATCGAATTAACATTAAATCAGATATTATTTTCTCTCTTTTTTTCTTTTTATTAAATTTTGGCTAGTTGAAAATTGAGAGTTCGGAAGTTGGCGAGTTCTAGTTCATTCATTGTAAACATTTTCCAAATTCCAATTCGCCAATTTTCAACTCGCAAAACTTCCAAATTCCAACTCGCCTAATTTTGCGAGTTGAAAGTTCAATATTCGGAAGTTGTCGAGTTGTAGTTTATTTTGCAAATTCCAATTCACCAATTTTCAATTCGCCTAATTTTACCAGTTGAAAATAGAAAGTTAGCGAGTTGAAAGTCGATCATTCGGAAGTTCGCGAATTGTAGATTATCTTCTAAATTCCATTCATCAATTTTCAACTCGGAAAACTTTCAAATTCCAACTCGAACTAATTCCAACTCAAACTAATTTTTGCGAGTTAAAAATTGAAATTGGCGAGTTGAAAGTTGTCCATTCGGAAGTTGGCGAATTGTAGTTTATTTTCCAAATTCCAATTCGCCAATTTTAAACTCACAAAACTTTCAAATTCCAAATCGCCTAATTTTTGCGAGTTGAAAATTGAAAGTTGAGCGTTCGGAAGTTGGAGAGTTGTAGTTTATTTTCCAAATTCCAATTCGCCAATTTTCAACTCGAAAAACTTTAAAATTCCAACTGGCCTAAATTTTGCGAGTTGAAAATTGAAAGTTGGCGAGTTGAAAGTTGACTATTCGGAAGTTGACGAGTTGTAGATTATTTTCTAAATTTCAATTCGCGAATTTCCATCTCGCAAGACTTCCAAATTTCAACTCTCAAAACTTTTAAATTTCAACTCTCAAAACTTTTAAATTTCAACTCGCAAAACTTCAAAATTCTAACTCGCGAGAATTGAAAGTTGGCGAGTTAGAATTTGACGAGTCGTTAGTTGGTGAGCTGTAGTTTACTTTCCATATTTCAACTCCTAATTTCTCTAATCCCTGACTCTCTAATTCGTAACTCACTAATTTCAAAATCCCTAATCCGCAACTCTCTAATTCGCAACTCTCTAATTCTCAAGTAACTCGGTAGATTTGTAACGTTAACAATAGCCATCATTATTGCATTTACGGAAGACCTTTACCTTGTCCTTTTTATTGCGTATAGACAGGCAGACAGAAAGCCCAAAAGCAATAGCGGGTTCAATATCTATTGAAACCCGCTAAAAAGTCTTTATGCCAGACTGATGGATAAAATAAGAAAACAGGTTCGGGTAATATGTAATTCAATTGCTCAAATTGAACGTGTCTGGAGAGCTTTTCATCCAGAAGCTGATAAACAATGACTGAATATGAAGAAGATAATAATAGGCACATTAGTTTAAACCTAGGTCTATGACAATGGAAATTTGGATAGTTGTACGCTATTCATCAAAAATCACGACCGTAGCCAGGATTTAATTTTGGGGGGTTCACAAACCTTTTCAGAATGTATCAATACAACCACAACATGCAAGGTCGTTGCCAGGTCCCATTAAAAATCCAGTTGGGGGGACCGGTCGCTAATATCTTTCCCTCTGGATACGGGCATGTAAAGAATTTACACATGCAAATTAAATTTAACAATTTCTCTTCAACGACTTGTTGTAACTTTCTCTCAACATTCTAAAGTCTTGCATATAAAACTGGAATCAGCAAAAATGAAAATTTAGGCCATAATTTATTTATACAAGTCGAACACTACGCAGATTAAATTAAGAAACAATTTTTATCAACGTTTTTTAGGCGTAGTAATAGTAACGCCGATGTTATGGCATGGTTAGATGGTGAAACGTTCGCAAAGAAAAGAAATGTTTTCTGCATCCGTTGGGGCACCATCTCACGTTCTTCTAGAATTAGAACCGGCACTGTACCGACTAAGCTACGAACGGCGAACATTCAATTTCCTACAAACGTATTTAAAGTGTATTTTCCGAACCGTTATTTCGAGGATGGGGCAGTACATGGACTGCTTTTTAAACCTAATTGCGAAGAGATCGGTATTAAATTCATCGAAAAGTCCGTTGCAGATTGGGATCGTGCCCCAACGGACGCAGAAGACATTTCTTTTCTTCGCGAATGTTTCACCATCTAACCATGCCATAACATCGGCGTTAATATTACTACGCCTAAAAAAAGTTGATAAAAATTGGTTCTTAATTTAGGCCATACTGTCTGCTTATGCAGAATACGATAAATGAAGAGTTCATCATTTGGAAAAGATCTTGTTACATTGGAGTTAGACAAAACCAGTTGAGTATTTGTGATTTTTTCATTTATATTCAATCTTAAGAGCAATACCTCTATCTTACATCATTCTTGAACAAAACATAATAATTTATTCAAATTTCACCATTATTTTCACCTACATAGAGTTTTAGAAAATATTGGGGAGGGGCAAGCATACGTATATTATGTATTACACAAAACTTGTAATTTATTGGGTAGGGGGTCGGGCCCGACGGGTCCATATAAAGCTACGCCTATGAGATCTATTCATAATAGCGCGCTCTCTTCTCACTTCTCTCCTAATTTCATAGGAGGCCAGGGCGATTTGTCTTTTTCTCCTATACATTACAAACCCTCGCCTGAACCCAAAAGTGGGTGTCAGAAACTTACTATATGTAAAAATTCCCCTACGAAAAAATTACAAGAACAAATCTGCCCGGGTGACTTTGGGTGTTAACAATTTGGCAATTACGTTATCACTGTGACGGGTAATAATATCTGACAACTTTATATACGGAGAAAAAGAGCCTTTATTCCTGTGTCTTGATGATCTAGCGGTTAAGGAGCTCCGGATCTAACGAAAAAACCCTAGGTCTCCCCAGATCAGGGCGATGTGCCTTTTTTATCCTATACATTAACAGAGCTCTAGTCTGAGCTCAGACATGGATGCCAGAAAATTACTATATGCAAAAATTCCCCTACGCAAAAATTACAAAAAAAAAAATCTGCGCGGCTGGCTTTGCGTGTTGACCATTTGGTAATCGTAGTATCGCTGTGAAGAGTAATAATATCGTACAACTTTATATACGGAGAAAAAGAGCGTTATCCCTGTGTCTTGATGATCTAGCGGTTAAGGCGTTCCGGATCTAACGAAAAAACCCTAGTTCGATCCCAGATCAGGGCGATGTGTCTTTTTTATCCTATACATTAACAGAGCTCTAGTCTGAGCTCAAATGTGGATGTCAGAGAATTACTATATGCAAAAATTCCCCTACGAAAAAATTACAAAAAAACAAAACAAAAAAAAACCCTTCCCGGCTGGCTTGGCGTGTTGACCATTGGTTAACCGTAGTATCCCTGTGAAGGGTAATAATATCTTACAACCTTATATACTGAGAAAGGGAGCGTCTGTCCTGTTCCTTGGTGGTCTAGCGGTTAACGCGCTCCGGACCTAACGGAGAGAACCTAGTTCGAGCTCAAATGTGGGTGTCAGAAAATTACTGTATGCAAAAGAAGGTTCCGTAAAACCCACTGATTTAACAAACCATCATTTACTTTCGGTACGTATTTATTTCCCACACGCCCACTTCAGTAAAGGAAACAATTTGATAGAGAATTAGTTACAAGTAGTTTCATTATGTTAAGTAAAAGTCCATTACTCACCTGCGACACAATAATAGAGGTTTGTGCCGAAAGCGTAGACAGAATATTCAGGACGGCTATATTTATCTGATGTATACGTTTCCAAATTTTTAATATCCATTCCGGGCCAAACATCCGACCAAAAGGGAGAGAACGAAAATCGATGAATACAATCCAGAAAATGTAACCCAATATCATAAATGCGTCCTATCTGGCTTTTGAAAGGAAAAGAATATTCACTCACTGCGAGCTATTGATATTTGCGTATTGCAAACAATGAAGTTATGTTCAAATGCACTTCACTTAATTGTCAATGCATTTCAATTTCGGCATTGCCTTTGAGATAGAAATTTTGAGTCATAAAAATGGATGAAAAAGTACTAAAAGCAATTTAGAAAATTTCGCGAGAAAGTTTTGCGCCACGGAGAACTTCTAACGAAACGAAGCGAACTCCAATAAAATTTCTCTCGAAATGAGGCCATAACATCGAAGCATAAAAGAGAAGCTTTCAAAGCGAATTAAAGCATGACGCAATTGAGAATAATTACTTAAAGCTTCGGAAATAAGCAGTCATCAACGACTGTAGCCAATTGTCGCTCGTAAGTTGCGGACCCCCCCACTTCCCCACCAATGGACTGAAAAGCTTTCGTTTTAAGAAAGACCAGTCAACTAATTGAGAGAGAGATCCTTTCTGAACTGAAAATTTATTGTTTTACCTCTCGGAAAAGGGTTCTTTAACTCAAACTTTTAATGAAATGGGAGTTGGGACATAAAAAAGCATCGAATTCCATCATTCCCAAATATTTCATTCATAAAACATAGCCAAGGTCTTTTTTTTTAAATTAAGTAGAATTTTCTCGTTAAAAATTTATTTCACTAGATTTCTGTCAAAGTTTGAATTTTAAAATAAAAACCTATTCAGCCTAAAAGGGGAAAAACAAAAGAACTTTTCCTTCAAAAAAGTTCTCTGTGCGCAAAACTAATAAAATTACTAATTAACTAAAGAATACAAGACAAACCAACTAAACTAACTCTCTTTTAAAAAGTAAAAAATTGATAAAGCACAAAAATTACTAGGTATACTAATAAACTTAATACCAATTAATATAATTCTCATTAATACAATGAATAATAACTATCAAATAAAATTATTGACAACCAATGAAAGTACTGACAACTATCTAATAAAATATGTAATGACTATTTAATAAAACATGTAATAACTATTTAATAAAATTATTACCAATTAAACAAAACTATTACCAATTAAACAAAACTATTACCAATTAATAGAATCACCACGAATTAATAAAATTACTACCAATTAATAAAATGACTATTAATTAATAAAATTAGTACCAATTAATATAACCACTACTAAGTAATAAAATTACAATTTATTAATGAAATCACCATTAATTAGCAAAATTGCTACTAATTAACAAAGTTAGCTGGACCCGCTATTGAAGAATAATGCTCATTAATAGAGTTAATATTTACTGACGATTTCGTCAATAAATATTCCTTTATTAACAAATTATTAAACTTTTAGAAATTATTAACTTTATTCAGAAATTTTATCTTTTCTCAACTGATTTTCTGGTTAATTATGATAATTATAATGAATGATGTGCTTATTAGTTTAATCATCCATTTTAAAAATATAAGATTATTGTGGGGGAAAAGATTAAATTTTAGTGATTTCTATTACTTTGATCTTGATTTTGTTTACAGCAAGCAAGTAAGTGTCCTTTTAAAATATTCAGTCTATTATTAAATAGAAATACATCACTCACTCATTTCCGCGGACTTTAGACTTTAATTTTAATCTTCTTTCTAGAAAGTTAAAGTTACTGCGAATTGGCAGATGACCGACTTCTCAAACCTCGGTTCTCACACTTTCCCAAGCAAAGGAAGGAGTGGGTGAATGGGAAACTGTCAAAAGTAAATAAATTAAAGGAAGGAAAAAAAAAGAGTACAGAAGAAAAAAATATAATATAGATGAGTGAAAAAAATTTGTATAAACCTAATAGGGTACTTTTCACATAACATTCATATCTTGCGTTACACGATAATAGTGAATAAAGTAGTGTGTATATATATATCATCATATTCAACCATTATCTATCCACTGCTGGATGAAGGTCTCTCCAAATGCTTTCCACACAAGTCTATCCTGAGCAATTCGCTTCCACGTCACCCCAACCTGTTTTCTTATTTCATCCACCCATCTAGTTTGAGGACGTTTTCTAGGTCTTCGGTGGTCTCTTGGAATCCAGTTCAGAATTTCTGTTGTCCATCGTTGATCAGTTCTTGCGATATGCCCAGCCCATCGCCATTTCAGTCTTTTTACTTTAACAATAATGCCCTCTACTCTAATTTGCTATCTCACCCAAGTGTTTCTTTGGCGATCCCTCCTAGTTATTCCAAGCATGCACCTCTTCATGCTCCTTTGAGTTGTCTGTAACTTCCGTACTCTCCAATTGTTAGACTCCATGTCTTTGATTCATAAGAGAGAACTAGCAATACACACACTGGTTGAAGACCTTTCTTTTTAGACACAAAGGCAATTTCCCCTTCAGGATAAAACTGTTTCTTCCAAATGCACTCCAGCCAAGTTTAATACGTCTGTTGAGTTCTTTCATAATGTTGCCATCCATTGAAATCAGCTGGCCAAGGTAAATATATGAATCAGCAATTTCTAGCTCAATGTTGTCAACTTGTATTTTTGTTTCCTCTACGAAATTATTGAACATGATCTTAGTTTTTTGTAGGTTCATCTTGAGTCCAACTTCTTTACTTCTAGTTGAGAGCTCCTGTACCATGTCTTGGAGTTCTGATGGGTTCGTTGAAAAAATAACAATGTCATCAGCAAACCGCAAATGATTTAAATATTCACCATTTATTTTTATTCCCTTGTTATTCCAATTTATCAGCTGAAAAATCATCTGTAAAGCTGAAGTAAAAAGTTTTGGAGAAATGGTATCTCCCTGCCTCACACCTTTACCAATTTTGATAGTTTTGGTATCTTTATGTAACCGAAATTTTGCACTTGCATTTTTATACACACGTTTCACCATGTCAATGTACACATCCTCAATGTCTGTTGATCTTAAAGAGTTGATGACTGCTGATGTTTTAATAGAGTCAAAGGCCTTCTCATAGTCAATAAATGCAACACACAATGGAAGTTCATATTCATGTGTTCTTTCAATTAATTCTCTTAATACTTGAATATGGTCCACTGTACTGAATCCACTTCGAAATCCAGCTTGTTCTCTTGGTTGAGCTGCATCTAATTTTTTCTGCAGGCGATGTGTTAGCACTTTTGTGAAGATTTTATAAATAGCAGGTAACAAGCTAATTGGTCGGTAATTTTTCAAATCCTCTTTATCACCTTTTTTATGCAAAAGAATTACTGTTGCAGAATCCCATTGGTTTGGTATGTTACCGCTGTTAAGACATTTGGTAAAGAATTTTGCAAGTATGTCTTCTACATATTCTCCAGCTTCTTTTAGGATATCTAATGTAATACCATCATCGCCAGGGGCTCTTCCTTTCTTCATACTTTTTATTGCAAATGAAACTTCTTCTTTTAAGATTTTAGGAGCTGTTCCTTCGACTATTTCAGTGTCTTCGTTTAATCCACTGTTACTTTCATATAGTTTTTTGTAGAATTCTTCAACTCTTCTAAGTATTTCTTCCCTATTTCTTGTTACGGTGCCATCCTCTCCTTTTAATGCAATGATGTGTTTCTTCCCAACAGATAAACTTCCTTTAACAACCCTAAGGCTCTTGTTATTTTCAATGGCCTTCCTTACTAACTCACAATTGAATTTTCTTATGTCTTCTTTCATGCTTTTGCGCAGAGTTTTACAAAGTTCTATGTACTCAATCCTGGAACTGGTATTTCGATTGTCCACCTTCATATCTCTTCGCCTTTTCATGAGCTGTTTCGTCTTCTCAGATAATTTGCTATTGTGCTTTTTACAGGTTACACCACCAATTTCCCCAGCAGTTTCAACTATTGTCTTAACAATGTTTTCATTTGCTTCTGAGATATCACTTTCATCAATAAGTCCTTCCAGTGCAGAAAAGCGATTTTTTAATTCCAACTTGAATGCCTCGGTATTTTCTTTTAATTTCTTTAAATCCACCCTCTTACTTACTTGTTTCCTAATGAGCTTCTGTCGTTCTAATTTAGTATTTAAGTGCACTTTACATCTCACCATTCGATGATCACTTCCAGTATTAAATCTGTTCAGTACACTGCAATCTTCAATAATTGATTTCTTGTTTGCCAGGATATAGTCAATTTCACTAGTTCCCCCATTTGGGTGTTTCCATGTCCATTTTCTTTGCGGTTTCTTCTTAAAAAATGAATTCATGATGCTAAGATTTTCAGCTTCTGCAAATTCGATGAGTTGATCGCCACGTTCATTCCTTTCCCCATATCCGTATTTACCAACCGATGTCTCTCCTTGTTCCTGTTGTCCAATTCTTGCATTGAAATCCCCCATGATGAGCTTGATATGTTGTTTTCCCTCAACCTCCTTATTCCTCCTTATTCCCATATATATGTGTATGTTAATTATACAGCAAAACTTGTAGTTCCCCTTAAACGTGTTCAACTTAAGTGTCCAACATGGACAATATGATGAAATAGAATGTATTTTTTTCTCTTCAATAAAACATAAAAATTTCTCTTTAAATAGGTGCAAAATAAAAAAAGAAGAAATAAATGGTTCTGATTACCATAAATACCATACTACTGTAATTATTAAAAGTCGCCGAGCACTGCGAAAAAGAAGCACTGCGTATAAAACGTAACATAATTCATGGTGTGTCAGTACATTCTGTGTATGTATTCACAAAATTTATGTATAGTACATGCTTAAAGCAGAAATCAAGAAAACATTCACGTTCAAAACAGTAACTTTACGTATTTTAAAATGAATTTATTCAGCTCAATCATACCGTAATTATGCCTACTGGGGATGGGGGAAATCCTTACGATAGATAATGAAAGTCAAAATGATAGAATATATCAGCAGAAACGTGCATGGGTTTTAATGAGAAGGGTGGCTGCCGAAGGCGGTGCTGTAATCCCAGACAGGTTTTAACGTCAGAGGTTGTGACGTCCATGACGGACCGTGAAGGGACACTGGGAAGCATTTAGGGGGGATTGTCGATCTGCACAGGCATACAGGAACGCACAGCTCACATTGGTGTCGTCATTTAACGACCGCCGATAACTATCCACGATCAATCCACCCGGAGCATGAAATAGATAGATGATATAAGAACAATTCCCGGCCGCGGCATTTCAATTTCCATAACACTTTTAGCATTAGGACCGATTTAAGCAATCTGATTGGCTGAGCAGGTGATGTGCGGCCTGGTTTCCAGATCGAAAGAATTCCCGTCAATGAGAATTAGCGCTTTTTTTTCTTTGTGAAATTAGGGTTGTATGTGAGTCAAAAGAACCATTAATAATTACAAAAGAACTTGATGTCATTGTCAAAGCCTGAAGCTTCCTGCAGGTGCTCCAATATAAGAAATGTAATTGAGCAAACGTCTTTAAAAGTAATGTATTTTCCAGCTATTCAAATCATTTAATGAGTTATTAAATAATGGATTCATATAGACTTAACTTGGATGCAGGGCAAACAGGGTTGGCAAATACCCGGGTTTTTACATCAAAAACGCCTCCCAGTTGTTTTTTTTTTCATGGTTTTAGGGCAATTGCGGTCATCGTGAAAATTGCCGAATATGCATTTTCCATAAATACAAAACAACTCGGAAATAATTTTCAATTACATACAGAAAAAAAATCTTAACGACCACCTCAATTCTGCAACCACTTCCCTTAACGACTACCTTTTTTGGAAATGGATTTCCTTCCCCCCTCCATAGACCCAATGCTAAATTTAGCTCCATTCAGAGACCACCTCTCTGAGCGACCTCTTTTTCACGGAACCGACGATAATCGTCTTAAGGAGGTTTTACTCTATTTCGAAAATACTAATTTTCAATTTCAATCAAGGAAAGCAATTCCAGGCATCAAGGGAGATACAAAAACTTTTTTATTTTTTAAATACGGCGTTACTGCTCGACGCACTCGATATGATCTTTTTTTTTTTTTAAAAATTTCGAGACCTTCTACTTAAAAATTGAGGCAAAAGATGATTTTTCTATAAAAATATAAGCTAGCAGCACAATATTTCAAAAATATTGTTTTGTTTTAAAGATTTCTAACCATTTATTACATTTTAAATTTAAATTAAAGAAAAAAATCAACTCATGGTAATATTAAAAATAAATTGGGAGTATTATTGAAGAGTGTCGTTCTAAAATTCCCCCGCGATTAAAATCTGATTTACGTAAAGGACGATTACGAACTCTGAAGTGGTTGATCTTTTGGTGCCTGTTACATTGGCGACCAAAATTGCGTAGCAAACCTATAAGTGATGGCATCGTTAGCCAATCAGATTGTTTAAATCGGTCCTAATGCTAAAAGTGTTATGGAAATTCAAATCTCGCCCTCAGGCCGGACAAACTTATACAGCCCACCAAACCGTTGAGTGGCTGCAGCGCCGCGAGCGACAGAGTCCATGCGCAAACCGCCACCCACAGCCAGGACGCGCGAAGTTCCATCCACCCGAATAGGTCTATCAGGCCTATGTCCCATCCGCAGGTGGCGAAAACCGGCCCTTAACGATCGCTGACGTACACAGACGGAAACGGTGGCGACAGTCCGCCAGGGACGGAGGTCTCCCGCACCACCCCAGCAACGAAGTCCGATCCACGAGGAAGGGCGGAGCCCTGTCCCGGAACCCCATGCACATACAGACGCCAATCCACCCCAATCCAGCGGGCTGGTGAATGTCCCAAACACTCCGACTTAAGCGAGCTGGACCCAACAGACGCCAGCCCAGACTACAGAAAAGACATCCGCAAGCCACTAGAGCTGAGATCGAATTCCAAGTGATAGAATATACAGGGTGGTCCCAGTGCCCTATTACCCAATCGGCTATATTAGGCTAGGGCTGCAAAATTTTGTGTATTGAGTCTGATATAGCAAAATCAATACCGCATGATATAATCAGATGTTTTGCCGAGAAGAAAGCTAGACGTCATGCTTTCCATTTAAATACCAGTGTTCGATAGGCTTTTATTTTTTGCTAAAATTAAAATTTATTTCAATAAAATTGAATTTGATTTATTATATACCAAGAAGAGATAATACTTCAATATAAGTTAATATTGTTTAATGTTTATGTTTCAATTTATGAATTCGCTTTTCAATATTTTTATTGTCAATACAAAATTTTTTGGCGTATATTGAATGTAACAATTTTTATGTTCCTACCACTGATTGGAGAGAGGCGGATGGGTAGGAAGGGGTGGCAAAAGTAGCCTACGGGCGGCAAAATTATAAATCCAACCATGGATGGTCCTGAACTCTACTGACAAAATAAGTAATAAGGGTTATTGAGGTTACCAAAAAAGACATATTTGCCGATAACCTCATGTCCGCAAAGGGGCCGGTTTGGCTGTAGAGCGTAACTACTGTTTACGTCCATCACGTTGCTACGTAGCCAATTACATAATTACAATACAATTCTTGATACATAATTGAATTGCACTAATGACGCAGCAGAGACAAAGAAATCCGGAATTCCGTTTTCTGATTTTGATCTGTGTTACTGTTTAGTGAAAATAAGCCTAAAAATGCCTTTTTTTTAACACACTAGAAAAGAGTTGGGAACTGCCAAGTATGTGTAACAGGTGAAGAACATCAAAATAAAAATTTTTTGTTCAGTGAATTTTTTTCCAAAAATTAGCCGTTCGGGCACTACAGTGAATTTAGTATTTGCATCCACCACATTCAAGATTTCCACAAATGGCTACAATGCGCCATTTCACAAAGTTTTAAAATTATTTAATGTCAACGGACGTCGGGCTCACTCAGGCAACTTTCTAAAATCAGTTAAATTCGCCAGAATTGTATGTGTATAATAATCCATGATCACAACTGAAACGGCGGATAATAACAAGGAAATTTTGAGTTCTTGGTTATAGCATACCGATGCTACGTTAATTTTGTCATTCTTTGCGACATAGGCGTAATCTAGCGGGGGCGAGTGTACACACTTGCCCTCAGTTTTTTTTTTAGAAAAGAGGGAAAATCGTATTTTTTCCACATAATTTTGGGTTTTTGTTCCTTCCCTCCCACAAGTTTACGGTTTATTTAATTCTCAAGTTACGCCTATATGTTGCGATATTTGAAACAACTAAAATCTGGTAAGGGGAAGTATACTCTCGGCTTTACCATTCAAGTCTTAGTTGATTTATGGCCTAATGTTCCTTTACTCTCACTACTGTCACGGGTAGTTTCTGTGGTATCAAGTCTTACAAGGAGCAACGACTGATTGCTAAGGTCCTGCAACCAACCGGCTAGAATCTCTTGAGATGGTATTTAGAAGGCTTGTTTGACTCTAGTAATTTCAACTATGAATCGCTATGAAGCGTAGTACAAAGTACCATTGCTTGCGGCGTAGCTTCACAAATGTCTCTTCACATAAATCCAAGTCCATAAGCTTTGCGTTCCATTTATACAGCAACCAATGTCACTTGTGGCGTTAATATGTTTGAGAGCAAACAGTTTTAGAATTTTTTTATCTCAACGAAACTTAATTCAAATTTGGTAGAATATTCTGATCCTGGTAGTAACTCAACATAAAATTTAAATAATTTTGATTAAAAGTAGAAGTAGATACAAAGGTAGAGAATGAACGCACACGGATTTGAGTAACTTGAAATGAACACAGCGTTTAGTGATAGTGTAAATTTATGAGCGGGTGGATAACATGTAACACAGGACGAAAAACTTCATAAAAATGTTTAAAAAACGTTTCTGAGTACGACAAAGTAAATACAAAAAAATTATGATGAATCAATGCGCAATAATTTTATAACTGATTAATTAACAAAGTAGTAAGAATTGGAGAAATATAAAATCCAACATATTATGTATCTTTCATGCGATACTTTTCTTTTATTTTGGCTAAGTGGTTATAGTTATCTACAATAAAACAATATACAGTCGCAGTTACTTAAGGTGGACTTTAGCGGTCCCCATAGACAGGTGGTCACTATATACGACACACTTCGGCATGGGCAAGAGTAAGTCCATACCAGTTATCTTTTATAAAAAATGGTGACTTTATTCGTGTGGTTAATTCACCGAAGTGGTCATTTTACCAAGTTCCAATTTACCCATATAATTTTTTTACTAATTTTAATTCATTTCGTTTAATTTGTAGTTATTATCCTTTTGGATGTTGTCCTATAAATATTTTTTAGTATGAATTATAATAATCAGCAATATATCGTTATAAACCATGTAAATCGAAAAGTTGATTCTTTTCTTATATATAAAAATACACAGAAAAATAGCACATTTAACAAGTTGCTTTTAACCTGAGGATGTGGTGTCCATGACTGCTATGCTTTTAACCTGAAAACGTAGCCTATATATAATTGTTTTACAAGGTTAATATTTACTTTTTACAAATTTCATACCTAAAAACAAATGACACTTTCCTGTATCAAAGAAGGGTTAGTGCCGGAGATCCCTACATTCCGGCTTCAGGGAAAATCCCTCTCTGTCCGTTTGGATAGACTTCGAGTTATGCCTGAATAGTTGAAATGTGACGTCGTCATCGCTCTAGGCTACAGCCTCATAGATCAGATTTGAAGAAACCGATCAGAGCTGTACTATTCCTTTTTCCTAAACGCTTCTCATTTATCTAAAGACACCACGCAACTAAAAATCGATTCTTTGATTATAATTGATTGATATTAATTTTTGTTTCAGTCACATCGTTTTAATAATCAATATGCTTTTTTGTGATGCATTTTCATGCAAAAAGTTAAAAAAAAATTTTCGATTCGTATTTGGTTTTACACTTTCAACTACGATAAGATAGCATAATGCGAAAAGATATCAATTTAAAATGCGTGTTTACCACTTACTTATATGTAAAAATTTAAGAAAATTAAAAGAAATTCAAGTTAATAAAAAGATTTAGTCCTGAAGACCTTCGGTGATATATGCTTCCAAAAAAGGACGCTCTAAAAATTGGAATAAAGGAGTTAAATATTTTTCTACCAGTTAATATCACTATGAAAATCTAAGCTTCTAAGTTTAAAAAAAAATAACCCCGAATTATTCTTTTTCAGAAAACATGCGTATTGCAGTAATTTTTATATCAAAATTATTTTTAGCTACTCTTTTGCCTTCTCTAGATGTTTTTTTAGTAGCCACAACTAAGATGTAACCAATATAATAAGTTGGTATAAATTAGACGGCGTAAACGAATAGCATTTACACGATTAGGGTAGTGGAGAAAAAAATATTAATAAAGGGCCTCCCAATTATGGCGACGTCGTTTAATGGTGGGTTGATAATGCTCAGGCTTTTTCAATTCAATTACTGCTGAAGAGGAAGGGAAATACGATTAATTGGATTTAATCGCCAAATCAAATTTAGCATACTTCATTTATAAGCTCGAGGCAATATTAATTATTTAATGGGGAAATAAGGTTCTGCTTTAGGCTCCAACTGAGAAATTTCTGGGACGCCTAAAACGCTAAAATTTAAACTAAAGGCTTCGGTTAATTAATTAAATTAAACGAATTGATTTTTAACTCGTTGTTAATTAAGGCTGACTGCATGTAAGCCTCAGATCTTACGGAGTTTTCTGTAATAGAAAATTTGGGTTCGTGCTTCTCAAACAGCGATAGGAACATTAAAAACCCAGGAACACATTTTCCAACACAAAATTACAAACGCTCTTTTAATTAATTTATGATTTATGATCCGAAATTTGTTTAAACTGCGTTTGCTTTTCTCTCAAAAATGAGGTTGTCTGACGTTATATCACTTTTAAGGAACGTGTATGTGAAGTCATTACGTTACGCCATAATCATCAGAAGTAATTGGACACTTTGTTCCCTTTGACAATATATTTTCATTTTGCGTTTTAGTAATTAGTAGGACAGCCCCAGCTTTAATTATAGAATTATAGCAGAAACATATCTACACATTAGAAGCAAATAAAATACAATTTTTATGGTGCAGTTATTTAAAATCGTTAAAACGATAGCATTGCTGATAGCTATTAAAAGAACACAAACGAAGGGATTAAAATAACACGAAGCTTATGTCAGAAAGCAAGAATTCCATAAATCGGCTCTGGCAAAACACTCATGGGAATTCGGACATCAGTTTCTATTCTCCAATGCACGTATTAAAAAAGTCAACTCAACACTTGATCTCAGTTTCTTTGAGGCATTTCACATTCTAGCAAACATCAATGTTGCAGTTAATGATCAACTCCTTAGTAACTCTATATCATCCACTTGGAAAAACCTTTTGGGTCTCACGGCTGAAGACGTCTCCACAAATACGCTTTACTCCTCCGCCCAATCAAGTTTCCAACCGACGTGATGGCAACACCGACCAACAGCACGGACATAAACAGAAGCCGCCATTCGCTCTGACGACGGTAGCTGGTTAACGCTATCGAAATAGCTATCAGCAGTATTATCGTGTTAATGATTTTATCTAACTGCACCATAAAAATTGTTTTGCATTTATTTCTATTGATTAGTGCAGTGTGTCGCTATTAAACTGTGTATATCTACATATGTTTTATACCAAATTTCGGTAAGCTTTGACGGAAATGCCCTATATAACTGCCAAAAACGATTTTGCAGAAAATCATTGTGGACGTGGCGACGTAAGTATCAGTTCACCCTAAATGTGTTCAATCGGGTTTAAATTGGAACCCCGAGCATCCTGGCCCAGATTTTGATCGAGTAAGACGTGCTTTTTCTCGCCCCTGACCCATCTTTCTTACGGACCTGGTAGGTTCCCGTAGGAGCGTTGAGTGGGCATTCCGTTTTATCGCTTGGTTGCGCTGTTTGAGCACACAGTCTGGGGCTACAGAGCCTCCTTTGGCGGCCACCCACACCCCTGCATACTTGCTTTCAGCCAAGATTTCAACCTTATTCTCAACAGGCCATGCTGTTACGTACTGTGTTGGAAAAGACAATGTCCAGTTCCATAACAATGCTACAATGTAGGAAGGGGAAATTGTCCAGGATGTCAATATAGTTTTAAGACGTCATTGTTCTGGGTGTCACAACCAAGAGAATGAGTTCAACCTAGGTAAAATAACCGACACCGTGATAGGATCACAGCCATGCATAGTGATGATACTTTGATGAGATGGTGTATACCGGTGTTTCCCTAGGTGGGGCCCACACCCCACAAGGGGGGCAATTTGAATGTTAAGGGGGGCAATTTGAAAATGGACTCCACTGTACATAATGTAATAAAACTGTAATAAATGTAATAAAAATGGGACCACTGTACATAACTAATGCAATATATATAACTAATATAATGTACATAATTAATGTAATATAT
>QLNU02013614.1:7390132-7422195 GCA_006491805.2 Dysdera silvatica
TATATATTTATTTACTGGCTGAAAGTTCATGCAAGAAATATTGGTTATTCTAACTCTGCGAATATTAAATTTCTGGAATACCCTATTAAACAGTAGTTTGAATATACATAAAAAGGTTAAACACTGGTAAAATAGCAATGAAAAAGATCACTCAAGCTTTCGGACGCATCAGCAGCAGTCCTTCATCAGGAGTAATGACGATGTTATGTTTCTGTCTCTTTTTTATACTTGAAATTTCTGGAAAACCCTTCATCAGAGTAGTCCCGCAGAATGGGAAAACCCAATGAGAACCAATGGGAGGCCTCCAATAGAATCATGGAAGAACCCCAATAGGGACCAATGAGAAACCCACACTGCGGGTTACCTAATTTGGGGATGTCTCATACATTTCAGAGTAAGAGTTGTTTATAAGTTTCTGGAAGTGGTTGTGATGTATTAATGGCTTTCCCGTGTAGTTTGTAAGTTTCCCAAGATTCTAAGAAGAGTCTACTATTCTTGTTTGTGATGTGACGGTGTAGTATTTTTGTTGAGTCCCAGTCGGGTTCGTGTCCGTGTTGTAAAGCGTGTTCTGCCAGACGTGAGGCTATGTCTCCTTTCGCGAGTGCTTGTTTGTGTTCTTTTTTTCTTGTTTTGATCATTCTTTTTGTTTGTCCTATGTAATGTTTGTTGCAGTCTTTGCATGGTATTTGGTATATGGCGCCTGTGAGATCTTCTGGTGGAACTGGGTCTTTAACTTTTGTAAGTTGTTTGCGAAGTGTTGTGACAGGGGAATAGAATGTTTGGATATTTGCCTCTTTAAGGATGCGAGAGATTGTTTCGGAAATGCCGTGAATATATGGAATAGATATGCGGGTGTGAGATGTATTGTTTAAAGATGTACTATTGGGTCTACAGTTTCTGAGAATGAATTGTTTAGGGTATCCATTATTTTTAAGTGCCGTGTGTATGTGTTTTGTTTCTGTGTTTGAAAGTGTTTCATTACTGCAGTGAGAATTCGCTCTAAGACTTAATGTTTTAACAACTCAACTGTCCAAACTACTTAAATAAAATTACTACACTCTTATCTGATACAAATACATACACCCGCATCACAAAAGACCCTACACAAACAATTCAATCCAAAATGAACTCTCTCCTTCTAAAACTCTATAAATCTAAAAAACTTACATTTAATCTCTACGACTCTTTAAAATGCACTTCCGGCCGCTTACCATCCTTCTACGGATTACCTAAAATTCATAAACAAAATATTCCTCTTAAAACTATAGTTAGTTTTTGCAGCTCTCCTACATATAACCTATCAAAATATCTTGCACGTCTACTCTCTCCTATAATCGGTAATAACGACTACACTGTTTCTACTAGCCAATCCTTCTGCACCTCTTTAAATAACCTACAACTTGACGACGACGACCTCATGGTCTCATTCGATGTAATTTCTCTCTTCACTTGCATTCCCACATCACTTGCAATCGACACCGCACTTACACGCCTCCAAAATGACACAACACTACATGAACGCACTTCACTAACACCTCACGACATCTGCACATTGTTGAAATTTTGTCTGGACTCTGCTGTGTTCTCCTCAAATGGTTCTATCTATAGACAAGTTTTTGGCACTGCCATGGGATCTCCGGTCTCAAGTGTTGTAGCTAACTTGGTTATGGAGTCATTTGAGGAAACTGCTTTGTCTTCACTGAATTTTAACATTAAATTCTGGAAAAGATACGTCGACGACACGTTTGTTGTACTTAAAACTAATACACTCCAAAGCTTCTTCCATTACCTTAATAACTTAAACTCACATATAAAATTCACATACGAAACAGAACAGAACAATAAACTCCCTTTCCTAGACGTTCTTGTACACAGATCTCACGATAACTCAATCTTCACCTCAGTTTACCGTAAACCCACACATACAGACAGATATCTCGATTTTAAATCGCATCATCCAACATGCCACAAAGCTTCCGTTGTTAAAACATTAAGTCTTAGAGCGAATTCTCACTGCAGTAATGAAACACTTTCAAACACAGAAACAAAACACATACACACGGCACTTAAAAATAATGGATACCCTAAACGATTCATTCTCAGAAACTGTAGACCCAATAGTACATCTTTAAACAATACATCTCACACCCGCATATCTATTCCATATATTCACGGCATTTCCGAAACAATCTCTCGCATCCTTAAAGAGGCAAATATCCATACATTCTATTCCCCTGTCACAACACTTCGCAAACAACTTACAAAAGTTAAAGACCCAGTTCCACTGAATCTCACGAACAAGATCACACACAAGAATAGTAGACTCTTCTTAGAATCTTGGGAAACTTACAAACTACATGGGAAAGCCATTAATACATCACAACCACTTCCAGAAACTTATAAACAACTCTTACTCTGAAATGTATGAGAGATCTCCAAATTAGGTAGCCCGCAGTATGGGTTTCTCATTGGTCCCTATTGGGGTTCTTCCATGATTCTATTGGAGGCCTCCCATTGGTTCTCATTGGGTTTTTCCATTCTGCGGGACTACTCTGATGAAGGGTTTTCCAGAAATTTCAAGTATAAAAAAGAGACAGAAACATAACATCGTCATTACTCATGATGCGTCCGAAAGCTTGAGTGATCTTTTTCATTGCTATTTTACCAGTGTTTAACCTTTTTATGTAATTTCCTCCCTGGTACCCTGTATTTTATTTCTATCAAAGGATCATTGATGTATGCTATCTTGATCATGTCAAACGTATGGGTAGCGAACTTCCCCAATTTAACGCAGAACTTTACCGCGTAACTTTTCTCTAAAGTTTTTTTCCCATTGTTGCCGTAACGCAGCAACGAAACAGCGGTACACTCTTGAACCTGTCCACTCGCTGCAACAGCTCAGAGGCAAATGAGCTCTACCACGTGTTGAAGTGGAAGGTTGCACTAGACGCTAGCGGCAGACTGCACGCCCCCGTTCGCGCCCCGTCGCGCTTCTAACGCGCCCGTGATGAGCGACGGATCAAGCTTTCTGATCATGTGCTTGGACTTTAGGTGCTAGTAATGTCGAAATACGCTGTAAATTAGCTAGATTTATTACACCTAGCCGCTAGATAGTGGGGTCGCCAAGTATTCTTATATTAGCAACGTATTTTAAACATAATTAATCGTAACATGTGAGTATCATCATTTCTATTTTATATGAATACACCGTGCCTGAAGTTACTGAGTCAACATATACTGATTCAACAGATACTGATTCAGGCAGCGAACATCGAATGTGATAGAAATGGCATGAGTCTCTAAACTACGAGCGGGGGTCTGGGGGGTCTCCCCCAGTTTGGTCTCTGTGATTCAGCTAAATACTGATTCATGATCAAAATGTTATATTAGCGGGGATACAAATATGAAGTTGTACTAATGCTCGATATACGATAGATATTTTCTCCTATGAGTCAAGTAAATGGAACCACTGATAGGAATTTTTGTCGTCCACGCACATGCGCAAAAGGATTGATCTGTTGATTCAACACGGGCGTCTGGGAGCGCGATGGGGAGCGTGCGGTCTGCCGCTAGCGTCTAGTGAAGTTTGCCCCCACCATCAGTCCCCGATCAGGCGCATGGGCACCGTATGCCACGGCTTGTCTCCTTACTTTCAGGAGAGACCTTGTACACTAGTGGTTGTAAACTAGTGAGCAGTTCTCGTGGTAGGCAGGCGGTACTCTTTGCTGGAGATGGGAAGAATCAATCACTGAATAAATTTCCCCGACAATAAATCATGAACGATTTATTCAGAAATCCTTTCATATTTCAGAAGTTACCAGCAAGGGGTCCTTATTAGCTATTGCTTGAATAATAATAATATGCTTTAGATGAATATGAAAATACAATGGATTTTAAAATAAACATATACAACAAATTTTAGTAAAAATGCACAAAATTTAATAAAAACGTGGTAAAAATTATTTTGTAAAAGGTATAAAACGTTTTAGCAAAGGAATTAAATTTTCATCAAAAATGCGTGAATGTACTTCTTGAAACATGAATATAACAAAAACATTTTAAACTCAATAACTACGAGGAGAAATTTCGTAAGAAATAGGGAGCCATTTAATACCAATTTTAATAACGGTTAAATTTAATACCGGTTTAATTGTTATAGATTTTAATAGTAAAAACGTCAGAAAACATTTATTGAAAATTCTGTAACAAAATACATTCTCCATATAAATGCATTAAAATACGTTGTGTTTTTTAAATGAAGTAAAATTAATTTTTCCGATTTAAAAGTTAAAATAAACCTTTCAGGGATATGTCATAAAACTGGCTTCTTAAAATTGGCGTTAAATTAATTTTTATATAGCGATATTCAACATTTAAAATATTTAAGCACAATAACGCTTTTCTAATGTTCTTAATACTTTCAAAAATTGACTATTATTAAAATGATTTTTTAACCCTGTTTAATACATGTCCTTCAACTTTCTTTGAAGCCAAATCTTGAATCCACATTCTAGCGTAGACAAGTAGTCGGATATTTAAGCTTTTCCTCCAGATGTTGCATTTTAATTAAAAATTTTAATTGCCTTTTTCCGAATAATAAAAGTTGTTCGTTATTAAGAGATTAAAAATAATTAAACGCCTTTACAATAAGGGAACAAGCCATTATTTTTTAGCTGATGTAATTGATTTGCTGCTTATTTACTGGAAGTTGTTTTGAATAATGTGTTCCAGTAATTACACGGATAAATAAAATCAGAAATTGCGAAATAATATGAACAATTAATTTGTTATTTGCTTATAATATTATTTATTCTTATTTTTAACATTGGCATGGCTCGGAACATGCACATTCAAAGTAATATATGAAGTGATAATACTTTGCGGAAATCACATGAAATCACAAGGAAGAGGAGGAAATATTGATTTTGGAAAATGAAGTTACGACGGGGTTTGAAAAATTTGATGCGTAATTCACGGTGACAGTCAGTAGTATGTGTGTTGCCAGTTTAAGAAGAAGAATCTTATCACCTTCGGCAACAGCAATTCGTCATATCATTACCGCCAAACAGAAGTTTTCCAATACCTGATAGGAAATAAAGGAAATATCGCGTGACAGCTTTCATACATTACAATTGGAGATTTTATTGATCTAAGAGCTTATATGGATTGAGGCCGCACCGGATTTCGACAAGCCTGGTCATTGCAGCCACATGAGGCCCATTATTGCTGCTTTTTGTTTTTTAAATAGTGATTTTATTGCTTTCTACCATGGAAGAGAATCCAAGGAGAAGGAGGCGGCATTTGGCGGGTAATTTGGTATCGGAATCCCTACAGGCTTCACATACTTCAGTACTGAATCTAAATTCGGTCTAAAAATATAAAATATTAGCTTTATATATATACCGAGACCAGAGTCCAAACTCATAATAGTTTGTTAAACCAAATTATGCTTTTATTAGTTAATAGTTTTCTACGTTGATAATCATATCTGGATGAACTCTGATATTGCATCTCCGAAGCTTAAATCGGTAAAGTACGATCCACAAAATTGTTCATATAAATTTATTTTTAGGAAACGTACTCAAGCACAATTGGCACGCCAACATCATTTATGATATCATCCAAATTTTTCTCAGGGTAAGTAATTTTTCTTTTGCCTTGAACGATTGCTGCACAGTTTTTTGTAGATATTTGAAAACAAATTCCGAAAAATGAATTTGGTATTATGATTGTTTAAATTTGTTACGAAATTAAAAGAAATATAAAAATTTTGGGATCGAGAAAATTAACTTTTAGTGAAACATTTTCACCCTTGTAAAAGCAATAAACAATTTAACTTGAAATTTGATGTGTGCGAAAAAAATATACATGAAGATTAGTTTATAAATATTTGAGGGTAAAATGCGTGATTCTTACTAAAGTAAGTTTGTTATAAATAAGGGTCATCTCTCGGTCTTGGGAATTTCAAGTCTATTCTTTATTAACAAGAGCTTGGGGACGAGTACTCTCATATCTTACCCTATACAGCGAGAGCGTTTAAAATATTACGTCACAATTAAAGTAATCCACAATCAACAAAGAACATTGCGCTGTAGCAATATTTATAAGAAATTTCCCTAATAGGACGATTATATTGTAGCGGTCGTATTAATTTGCATATGTGAATAATTATGACGTGTTACTGCGTGACAGCAGTGACACTTGATAAAAAAGTACGAGGTGTAGAGTGCTCATACGTTCTTATATTACTAGTTTTCACCGACGTCCAAACAAATAACACGGCGTTGTGTATTTTTTTTTTGTATTATTTTCGTTATGCAGTTACGTTTAGTTTAATTTTATATTTGTTAGTAAATAAACGTCGAACTTTTATGCAAAAGTATCTAACTACAGTGATTTCATAGTTGGGATTCCGCTAATGCAATCACTTTACAGTTAGATTCACTGACCCCTACGTATGACTTTACGTCATGTCTGACATAGAAACTATACTGAAGAAACGTACAACGGTATACTCGTACACGAATAATAAGTTCATGGTGTTCGTTTAATATTACAGAGGAACCTCGATTATTCGAAATAAAGAGGGCTGACCCGATTTCAAATGATACAGAAATTTATTTTTTAATGTAAAATTGCAAAGAAACTACAACATTCATTCAAACATAAGTATAATTAACATTTTTCCAATGGCAAGGAATGACATAAATAATGAAAAGAATAAAATATGCAGTATCATTATCCCATACGGAATCTGGCTTCTCAGTAGCGCTCCGTCTCAGTGATTCCGCGAAGTGCTCTGCATCGCCGAATGCGTTGTCTATTCATAGTCTCATCTCCTGCACATAAAGAGCAGTTTGGAGTAGACAGGACACCAATTCAGAAAAGGTGCTACGCCAAGCAATCACGTCCTGTAATCAGATGGAATGTTGCCACTGCTTCACAGCGTGGCCGATCAGGAACATCTGACTTTACTAGATGTTTCCAGTCCTTTGCGGCGATTGTATTCGAAAGATCTTTATGGAACTCCAAATTCAGGGACCTCTTGATAGAAAGTTTTGCAATGTGGAAAGATGTTTCATTGGCCATCGACTGTCGCACTTCGGAGCCTTTGTTTTCCCCAATATATGTGGTTGGTTGTTTGCATAGATTCCACGGTGTCCAGGAATTCATTGGGGCATAGTATACATTCCTTGTATTTTTAACTGTTTCAATAAGTTTTGGCACTCAAAGTATAAGTAATCAAGTATAATCACTAAACTACTACAATGACAATAAACACCACAAAGTATATGCATATGTTAATTAAGATACCAACTGCCTTGGAAATAGTCCGCTATCTGAATATATATTCGACAAATGCAAAATACGCTCATAGGTTTATATATATTCGATCTCTACCGTTTGTATTGGTTTATTTTATAAGGCCTAATTACACCGCAAAAAAAAGAAAGAAAAAAAAAGCCAAATATGAACTTTTTGTCGAAAGCATTGAACGAAGGTTTATCAAAAATATTAAAAAACAAAATAATTGTATCAAGTGCAAAAAAATCATTTTGATTAATTCAGATTTGGTTAAATGAAGTTCGGATTATGGGGGTTCCATTTTGTACGTAGCGGAACGTCTTGCATTGGAACTTCGCCTTTTAAGCCGTCGATTATTGAAACCAGTTTTTTAAAATCGCTTCTTCTATTGCATACAATACCTAATATTGTATTAGGTATTACAGAACCAATTTAACTCTCGACCAATTCCACTAAGCAATACTGTGTTGTATATGCATATATACATACCATATTGTTTCAAATAATATTCATTAAACACCAAACCCATAAGCCATAGCTCGTAATCAAGATAAAGTGTTTAAATAAGCCACCAAAACGTAGGATTCGGTTCCTGGGTGCAATTGACAGTTGGTAGGCCTAGCTGAGTACTAATGAGGGCTGATTGTCCTTGCAGTTGACTGCGTGGCAAATTAAAGAAATTTATGGCCGAGGCAATTTCGAATTCGCCACTTCGGGGAACTGGCGGAGGTTATTATTCCTCGGATTGGAGGAAATTCTCGTGAAAGGGATCATCAGCAGGAATGGTGTTCACTAATCATTCGGGCTCCTCAGATTGAGACAAAAATTTGGGGAAATACAATGCAAATCATCCAGACGAGACACGATTTGCAAATGGGAGGGAGGCCCATACAGGGTAACCACGTATTTCAGTTGGACCAGGTGACCTTGGACTTCGTGCGTTGAAGCGTAAATGCGGATGAACCAGGTTGCGTAAATCAGTTTAAACCACACCCATCTAATTCGCTAATTAACACCAGGGCACGCAGATTCAAGCAAAGGTGGAATAATCACATGATTTATTTAGTCACGCGACCATGCTTTTTCAAGATCGGTCGCTCGAAAGATGATGGCGGCTGTTCATGAACGCATGAATAAACAAGAACGTGCTCTTCAGCTTGATCAAACTCTTCTTCATACCAGAACCATGTCCTTAATGCAACTCTAATCTGATTTTACAATTATAAACGGAACTGCGGCAACAACTTTAAAAATATTGAAGAAAATGACGATAAAATATTCAATACTATTTGGGTAAACGAAGGAGTCTTTACTTCATAATTTTCGACACCCTCGTAGAAATAAGCTCAAACTAGGGCTATTTTTTGTTTAGGAGAAAAAGACACGCCGTCTTCATCCTGGATTGGAACCAGGGTCTCTCCGTTGAGCTCGGAGTGTCTGGACCACTAGACGAACGAGGACAAGGTCTTTTTTTCCGCATATAAAGATATAAGATGTTATTACCCTACTCAGGGATAACATAATTGCCAAATAATGATCAACACCCATTGGACGCACTTTTTTTATCTCGATGGCATGGTGTGTCGCAGTGGCGTAGGAGGAGCAGGCGCTCATGGGGCTCAAGCCTCCAATTGGATATCAAAACACATTATTTTCTATAAGGCCGTATCATATAACCTTCTATAAAGCCAAGTAAGCCCCCATACGTTTTGAATTACTACGGTACTGATGTGCCGACAATTATTTGGCAATTGTGTTAATCCTGCTATAGGTAGTAATATCCTATGAACTTTAAAGACGAGGCAAAGGAGCATGGTTTCGGTGTCTTGGTGGTCTAGTCTATATGGCGCTCCGTTTCTTACGGAGGAGTCGCTGATCCAAATCTGGCTCCGGGGCCTGTCTATTTTTTTCTTCTTTAGAAAAACAGCTCTAGTTTGAGCTTCGTAAATGCGGGTGCCAAACATTATTCATTGTTAACTCAGAAAAAAAAATTCCCCCGATGACTTTGCGTGTCAACCTATATATAAAAAAAATATATATACAGGGTGATTCAGAACTAATGGAACAAACTGAAAGGGGTGGTAAAGGACGCCAAATAAGCCATATTTGGCGAAATCAGGTCCGCAAAGGATCCGATTTGGCTGTACAGTGAAAGTATTATTTACATCCACATCGTTGTTACGTAGGCAATTACAAAAACAAAAAAATTTTTTTGACATATAATTTAAGCGATAGACCTAATAATGCAGCAGGGGCCAAAAAAAAAAAAGAAGAAGAAATCCGGAAATTCCTTTCCCCTGTCCCTGCTGACTAGTATTGCCATTTAGTCATCAAAGGTATGGAAAATGATTGTTTTACCATACTGGAGGCAATTGGAAATTGGCAAGCATGCGTAATTCATAAAGGACATCAAAAGAAACAACTTTAATCCAGTAATCTAATGTCCGAAAATGAGCCGTTCTGGAACTATAGGGCTGCTATTATTTGCATTGACATGTTAATCATGTAACAACATTTAAAAATTTGTCGTTCCAGCTTAGAACCGTATTGGAAAAGAGTCCACCACTTACTATGGTCCAAAACAAAACAATTTCCCATGGCCAAATTAATGCAATTCGAGAATTTATGAGTCTCACGTTTCGGGCGTAAAAGGTCTCTCGAAAAAAAAAGGGTGAAATGGCGATGGGCTGGGCATATCGCAAGAAGAACTGATCAACGACGGACAGCTGAAATTCTCAACTGGATTCTAAGAGATCACCGAAGACCTACTAAACATCCTCAAACTAGATGGGTGGATGAAATAAGAAAACAGGTTGGGGTGACTTGGAAGCGAATTGCTCAGGATAGACTTGTGTGGAAAGCATTTGGAGAGACCTTCATCCAGCAGTGGATAGATAATGGTTGAATATGATGATGATCTGCCTGCCTGCCTGCTTGCCTGCCTACCTACCTATATAAATTGGCTACGAATAACGTTTGGTAATTATGTTATCCATGCGAAGGGTAATAATATCCTATAAAGAAGTCTTATTTTAAAAATTCCCATGTCATATAAATGAAGAAAATAAAAGATGGTCTTACGGTGCCACTTTATTTACACAGTTTACCATATTAAGTCTTTAAAATAATACTTAAACCGGAATCTCTATATAGGTGGATACTACCGTCTATAATTGCACGCAAAATAAATGCCAGATCTGAACAATTAACTGCTTTTGGCATGATGCTTGGAAAAGGATAGACTGATTCCCCCAGCCATTTGGTTTTAAAATTCTATTGTTTATAAACAAGAATTTTTTTAATAATTTATGAATTTAAATGCGAATTGGGGCAAATTTCAATTAAACATGTTTTTAAACTAATTTAGTTTAAAGAAGTGTTTTACTGTTCGTTCACGAAAAGAAGTCCGATGGAACAGTTAGAAATAACGGGAGGTGACGTCACAAACGGCATAGCCGATTACAGTAGAGAAGGGACTTTATTACAGAATTGTTTTAGGCGCAGACAATCGTTCGCTGCAAATTAACCAAGTTCTTAAATTGCGTCCCCCCTCTGCTGTAATCAGCTGGGCGGTTTGCGACGTCACCTCCCATTATTTTCAACTTTTCCATCGGACTACTTTTCTGTTGCATTTCAATGGGACGGGATCACGCGATGGATTACAGAAAAAAAACAAAAAAACACTGAAGTCAAAATAGGCCCCGCGGTAGTAATGAGTTTCACGTAGTCTGCATTTATCCCGGGTTCGACTCCCAAAGGTGGAAAAAACGCTTATTAACCAATTACTCATCGTAGTCCGAGGATTGGCTTTTTCGGAAAATTGTAGGTCCCGTCGCAGCATGACCTTTGCTGTCCTTGCGCCGTAAAACTCGCAGAACCAAGCCAAGTCAAAACAAGCGTCTTGCTCAATACGTGAAAATGATGAGGTAAAGGAAGGTCTAAGTTAAAACTTGAAATGAGTCATAAATTAATATAGCTGATGCTAATATTTAGCATGAATTTATTACACTCGCGGCAAAGTTAATCGTGTAAACTGACAAGGCGCAGAGTTGTGTGATTCCGCCAGTGCGATATAATTCGCCCTTTCTTACGTTAACAGAGTTAATAAAAGCTACATTTCGGACATAAAACATCAAAAATAATACTCGAATACATAAAACATAGGCATATGTTTGTAATTAAAATCTGGTATTCATGAAATTTAGGAAAAAGAATCATTATAGGAAACGCTGACGTCGATCAAGTAACTGACCACTCAGAGGACTTTGTTCGCTCGGCTGGAAAATTGACGCTTTGGATTTTGGCTATCGCGTTTTTCTCCATTCTAAATTAGGCCATAAATAGCCTAATGATGTTGACGCTACCTCACTTTTTCGCCAATTTGGGAATGAATACTCGTTGCACGAATATGAATAAGTCGCCGTAGCTTTAACAGCGTACCAGGTTAGCTTTGCCGGGAGTATAATGTAGCAATTTTTTATTATTATGAAATACTTACAACGATATAAAGTAGCACTTTCTCTTGAAAGTAAAAATAACGGGTTAGAATGCATACATGATTATAGGAACATTATCAATAATTTTATTTTTCGTAGTTTGACAATATTTTCCATCAATGATTTATACGTATATGATATTATTATTAACAAAATCAGTTTATTACTTTAATCATTAATAACAATACATAACGATGTTGGGAATATTATTAACGTGAAATTCTTAAATGGGTAATAAATTTTATACGGAGGGAGGCGGGAGAGGTTCTAAGGAAGCCTGTTTAAGGTCTCTTAACATTTATTACATGAAATGCTGTACACGTCTTAAAGTCAGATTACACTTTCGCATTCTTCTTGACGAAATTTAAAATTAGGCTCGCAGATTTCGTATTCTTGAACGAACAGATGATTTATTAGCTCATCCCCAAAAGGAAAAAAATAAAAAATAAATAAAAATGAAAAAAATTCACTTTTTAGAATGCAGGTCTATATTCGTTTTCCTTCTTTTATTCTTCTACTTTTTATTTATTGTTATTTCCAGCTCTTTTTCTCGTGCTTTGCTGTTCCCGAACTATATAGCCCTTTTCTAGCACGGAAGCCCGGCTAAAACGTGTTTCGAGTCTCGGAACAGCTGGCTTGCTTCCCAAAATCCCCAATTAACATGCTTTAGACCTCCCATGCCTCCCCCCATATTAGATCCGCCCTTCTTTAAGATAAAATGCGTGCGAATAGCCATTTACTCAAATAAAGTAGCCCGACCAAGACAATGCTGTAAAAACAAGACAAAATACGCACTTTGAAAACTTGCTGCATAGCTATGGACGCATGTATATTTAAATGATGATGAATACGGCGTGTAGCAAAAGAAACCGAAAGAAATTAATGCCTTATTTTTTGGAGTGTCTGCTCTACAATATGCATAAGCGCCTTATCAGCGGCGTTTAAGAAGGGGCTTTATGCAGTTACGCCCCTTTCTTAATTTGCCAGTCGTGTACTAAAAATAAAAAAACAACGAAAGCAATTATCTTCCGAGAAGAACGAGTTAAAAGACCTTTATACCTACCTTTATTCTGTTACAGTAATTTCTAAGTTATTTATTTTATTTTTTAAGCCACATTTTCAGATTAATAGCCATGCCAAGTTCTAAGCTGAATTGCGGCTGCTGAAAAGCGAAATAAATATTTAATGCGAACACTCATTTCTTTGAAAGGCATTTGAATTAATCGATGTGAAACCAAATCGATACATTTTACTACGATTCGATTAATCGGTTTTAACATTTATAGTACAGACACGTTTCAGGTTGGAAAAACTTCCATTCGCAAACCTTATTTCAATTTATAATTTTAGAAAATGTGCCTGAAAAACGTCTCTTTGAATTTTACAGTAAATAGCATTCCAAACCTTTTCCATTTCTGAACATCCGCTTTCGTTCTTTCCCGCTTTCTCCGAATTATTCATCCGAATAAATTTACATAATTCGTTGTTGTTCTTTTAGGTTTCAGGTAATTTTGTTTTCGGAGGCATTTGCCCTATTCTTTTTCTAAACTTTTCGAAATCAAGAAGATGCGTCATTGGTAGCTGCGTCGCTCAGTAGCAATTTCTTCTACTGTCAAAATGAGAGTTCGAAATAACCCTTTCTGAGAGTCATAAATCTCGAGCCATAGCAAATGAACGCTTTAGGCACTTTTCACCCCACGATTAAGAAACGTGAATTCAATCTTTTAGCACAATAGCAATGGTTGATATACAAAAGTTTCGACGTGCATTTCTGACACAGCTTGGCTGTCCTTCTTCAGAAATACAAGTGTGCTTGTGCACTTGTATTCCTAAGAATATCACTTGCATATCTTTGACGAAGGACAGTCAACTCTGTAAGAAACGTGCATCAATCATTACTGCGCCCAAAACCTTGAATTGGTGTTCCGTAATTGGCATTGTAATATATACGTACATGACACTATGCAAAGTGTCATGTATACGTTCTTTCGTTAATCTCATCTTTAGATGTACACTTATGATAGTGACATATTATACACGGCCCTGCGGTGGCGCAGTGTGGTAACGCGTTCTCCTAGTGCGCCGCTAATCCGGGTTCGACTCCCAGCAGTGCAAAAAGAACGCTTACTCAGAGATCTCATAAAGATCGCACTGCTCACTGTAGTCCGGGGTTTGGTTCCCTAGGCCTTAAGAGGTTCAGATTCCTCGAAAAACAGTAGGTTCCGGCGTAGCATGACCATTATAGTCCTTGAGCCGTAAAACCACAAACAAACAAACAAAGATATTGTACATACTTATATATTGAATATGTAATGAAATATATTGAATATATTGAATATATAATGAAATGTATTGAATATATAATAAAATATATTGAATATATAATGAAATATATTGAATATATAATGAAATATATTGAATGTATAATGAAATATATTGAATATATAATGAACTATATTGAATATATGATAGATATACACACTTATGCTATTGAAAATATAAAAAGTATAAATTCAAAAGTGTTCATTTTAAAATTTCATTTTTATTCTTGTCACACTTTAAAATTTTCGGAAATCAGTGATTCGAAAAGCAAGTTTCTGAAAAATTTTCATTTTTTTAATTAATAAATTCTCAAGACTATTTTTTTATTGAGCTGCTTTTCTTTTGTTTAATTTTAAAATTGAAATTAAAATTCAACACTTGCATCAAACTGCTGATTTTTCCTTCATTATAATATCACTAAGCACGTTCTAAACGAATGAAAAAAAAAAACAAAACACAAATTTGACGCAGTTTTTAGAACATGATAATCTAAAAGTTTTAGCCTCCGGCTAAAGCTTCATTTTTCGACAGGGTGCGGAATTTTTGATGAAATTTATTCACTTATAGCGGAAATGAAATTTCCAGGGAAGAAAAATCTCCGGGGAAAAATGTCAGATGTAATCTACGAATGAGTCCTGAAAATGAAAATCACAAAAATGGCATGTTTAATACTTGTAACGGAAAAAAAAATGGCTTTGCTATGAGATTAAATTAAGGTACATGGCATTTATCCAGTCCTCCTAAAGATACGGTATATAAAATACACGCGTTTTGAAGTTACATTTATAAAATGTTTGTAAATACGTTGGAATAGCCCAGTAGTGGGTCAGTGGTACGTTAACTTGACTTCCCAGGGCCTTGAATTATAATTGCGAAATTGACAGAACCAAAGTTAATGCGTTTGGGCAGATAGCCTCATTATCTTTAAGTATTCAATCGTCACCTCCACGGAGCCTTAAACGTATTTTCGTTATGAACATGTAGGTATCAACTTTATTTACTTGTATACGTATTTTTTAAAAATACAAATATAAACCCGTTGTTTAGATAGAAATTTTTAGTGTACATACTAGTTGGAGCACGGAATAAAACTTAAATTGTCTTTAATACAAACGCAGTTATGTAAATTGGTATGTCACTGGCAACTGTTTCGATGGAGACATATAGTAACGAAGATAGAACAAACTTCCATACTCATCCGTTGCCACTCAGTCGAAAGCACGTGTTTTTGAGTGAATGGCTTCGGATTTAAACTAAATTAATTAACATCTGGAACTGCCAATTTGTTGTAAGATCTGAAATCTTAAGTAATTTTATTGTTCCTGGGATGATATCTTAATTTGTACCATGCGTCGAAGGAGCTCTAGTTTAAGCCATAGAACATGGGCATCAAATTAAAGCTCCTCCGCAACGTGCGTCGAACCATTTTGTAAACTTGTAACTACGCCAAAAAACGTTGTGCAATTTTCATCATTGTACATAAAACATGGTTGCTGAAAAAGTGATTTCCATAACGTTGCTATTTCTTCTCATTTGGAATTATATGGATACCACGTGAAAAAACTTTATAGTATAGATATAACGGCTTTGACTTATTTTACAAAAAATGCAGGAATAAATGAAGGCATAATTGCAGCGTATAAGTCGTAGAACAGTATACTTTCGTATTTTTTATGCATTCTTTTTTTCTGCTGGTTTAAAGGATGTAAAGGTATTTCTGTGGCAGGAATTTTGTTGTTCCTAATGTATTTTGCAAGGTTTGTTTAAATCGTTTCTTTTGATGTTCTTCTTTTTTTCGTTTTAGAAATCTTTGCTTGCTCGCTAACACAAAGACTTTCTCTTTTATCAAGCATTTTTTGGCTATGGCGCTTTAATTAGATTAGAACTTTCTAACCGAACAGATGCAAATGAGATAGAGGGAAAAAAGTTTAAAATGGGGAAAAAAGGCAGGAAAAAGATTGAGCCGAAAATGAAAAGAAAGAAAACTTAACGGTTCAAGTAATTGAAACTTTAGTTCCTTTTTTTTTTCCTCTGTCCCTCTTTTTTTCCCTTAATCGAAGTAGTTTGACGTGACTTAAGCGCTAATGAGTCTGAATCGGCGACTTTCGGACTCTCGATTGCATCAAATGGAACAATAAATGAATCTCTCGCATTAGTTTAGCTGTCTGGCTTTCCCCTTTTTCCCCTCCCTTCCCCACCCAAGACCCGCTTGATATGAACAAAAGGCTTAATGGCGCCAGGGCTTTCAAGCCTGTGTTGATCTCTAAATCAATCCAGGCTTCTCTTTTCCTTCTGCCCCCTCCACCCTCCTAACAGTAGCCCATTTTTTCATTAATTCCCCCTTCATTCAATCTTCCCCCTTCTTTGTAATTTTACCTAGACCCGCTCCTATACGTAAAGACGTTAAACAACCTTAAGAAATGAGTGCGTTTTTGAGAAGAGACTCCTGTCCCCTCCTCTCCTTTTCATCCTTTACATATCAGCGTTCTCATCAAAGGAGAGAAATAAAGTTTCTCCTCCTGCTATTTTTCTCGTTATTTTTCTCTTCCGAATCTTCTCTGTTGTCAAAGAAAATTAAAGTTATGCTCGTTGAGACAGAAGCATGTGTTCAACCAGTTTAAACTCCAAAATCTCTCTTCATTTTTGGTCGCTTGTTAATGGAAAATTAAAAACAAAAAAAGAAAAAATGGAACCCATATTAAGTTTGAAATGAGGACAAAAAGGTAATATTAGTTAATGAGGCTTTTTTTAACTAAATATTTTCGTTCCGAACAACTATCCAATTAAATATCTGCGACGGACTCCCGGAAAGAGTGATTATCGCAGCAGAAACAAACAATTAAAATAACACGCAAATAATTATTTTTCTGAATAGTTGAACAAAAATCAAACAGATTTAATTCTCAACAAAGTTACAAGTACTGGTACTAAGCAAACTCATTAACCAGTTGTAATGGTGCAATAATTTTTGAGGCTGAAAGCCAAGAGAATTAAGAGAATTATTTTTTCTACACTTTGAAATATTTCAACTACAATTGCTTGTGTCATCTTGCAGTACATTTGCCAGAAATCTTTGATGTGAATATATTCACACACACACACACACACACACACACACACACACACACTGAGAGAGACGGTAGGTAGGTAGGTGGGTGAATGGATGGATGGATAACAGGGAGTTCCCTGTATTCCTTGCATATGGATATAGCATGTAAACATAACGTAATGTATGTGTACATAGATGCATACATTATGTAACGCATATGGCATATATATGTGTGCATGCTTGTAAATATAATATAAAGTAGGTATGCGTACATGCATGTAAACATGATGTAATGCATGTATGTGTGTATGTATGCACGTAAACGCGATGTAATATATATAAATTTAAAGTAATGCACGTGACCATGATGTAATGCATATGTACATGCATTCATGTAGAGGTTATGTAACATGCATAATGCGAAACACATACTGTTCCAAATATGTCATGCAATAAATACATGGTCACTAGTACAAAATGCAATATGTGATGATTCCTTGTACATTATTCAATATGTAAACAGCCCTAGTACATTATGTAATGTGTAAACAACCCCTAGTATATTATGCAATACATGATCAGACCCTAGTAAATAATTTAATATATGAATAGCCCCCTGGTGCATAATTTACTATGTAAACAGCCCCTATTATTGTATGAGAGCAGCATGACCTCCGCTGTGCTTGATCCATAAAAATTTAACTAATTTAATGTACAGGATGTCCCAAAAGGTTGTAGACAAATTTAAGGGTATGTCCGTCACACAAATACGAAAAAATTTTACATGGGAAGTGAGGGTCGCGAACGTGACCGTATGGTGGAACAGAGATATGAAAAAAAAATGGAATCTGTTGTATTTCCGATACCTTATTTTATGATTAATAGTTTTAATTATCTTATTGCTGTTTATGAGTGGCAAGGATGTATAAGTTTGTTTTATTATGAATTATTCAGAATGAATTACAATAGATGTTCATAATTCCTGCCCCATTACCATGGAGACAGTATTAAATTAAAATTATTCATAATAAAACAAACTTACATATCTTTGCCATTTATAAAAAGAAATAAGATAATTAAAAATACCACTCATAAAATAAGACACTGAAAATACAATAGCCTCCAATGTAGCTTTTCATGTCGCTGTAACACCGCACATTCGCGTTTGCAGCCTTCACTTCCTATGCAAAATTTGTTCGTATTTGTCTGGAGAATTTAATCTCTAAAATTTGTCTACAACTTTTTGAGACACCCTGTATAATTCAATACGTATGTATACACGTGGTTCTTAATGTATAATGTAATATGTACGTAATCCCTAATATATAATTCAAAACACAATAGCTCCCTATGGCAATACAACAATATTTGATATTGTGCTGTATCTGTAGGCACACTTTACCTTACCCTCTTTATTGTCCACGGACAGACACGATAAAAACAACAGGCTATATAGACAAAGCATCCTCGTTATAGTAAAAACAGACGATTACCAGATTTTTTTGTCTTTCCTCTGACTACAGTGGCCTTTCTTGTACTGCGCGCTTCTTCAGAATATATAATAGTAGTACTTGTTGCGCTTTTTTTCTGTAAAATGTAAAATACCTGTGGTATTTTACTTTCAAGCGACCTGTACATCATTACTATTTGAGGAATTATACATTGTGGCGTTTGAAAATTTGAGTTATTACTTCGTTTTTTGTTTGTTTTTCCTACCAGTGTCTTACCTGTTATATGAAAACTGAATCATTACAGCAAAATCTCGTTAATCCAAACTACACTGATTGGACTTCTTTTTTTTTCACTCCGTTGCCATTGCAGTCGACTGACAAGATGTAAATGAACGGCACTGTGTGTATTGGCAACTAATTGAAATTTTCCATGAAGGAAGAGGAAATTTTCCTTCGTCCGCCCGTCATCTGTTACGTGTGTACACCAAAACACACACAAACACACTGTATATATTGGCAGCTAATTGAAATTTTCAATAAAGGAAGAGGAAATTTTCCGTTGTTCGCCCGTCGTCGTACGTATGTACGCCAAAACGCATGCACGTACATCAAACAATTATAGCTTACAGTAAATTCTCTACTAAAGATTTCAATTAAGCTGAAGATTTGTTAATCCGGACAGGTCTCGGTTTCAATTGATTCGGATTAACCGGACACTGTACTGTAGTTTACAACGATAATTACAAATTCTAATTATTCCTAGGCGATATTTCCACTAATTTCATTTTTTGTCCGTAAAGTGTGTGTCCTTCATCGATCGAGTTTTTTCTGTTTTTAATTGAAAACAAATTCTGAAAGTCATTTATTGGCACGCCACTTTCGTATCTGTCTCTATTTTGATTAAAAATTCAAGTGATTTGTTGGGTATGATTGGCCGGAAAAATTGCGCGTTGAAAGCGCAACTTGGAAGCTATTCTCCGAAAATTTGTCCGTTGTTATGTCGACAGAACGTCACGTCCTTATTTTACAACGTGAACAGAATTCTCCAGTGAAACCAAAATTGGGGCTTATTTTTCAATGAATAAAAGCTAATATGCCCGAAACTTATGCATAGGCTGATTCCTGTTTATTGTGAACGCTGCGGAGTTGCGCCATCTGCAAGCAAAAGCAATCTCCCAAGCATGGTTTTTTATGTGGCGACCCGCTATATTTTTTTCTTCAGACTATCGCTTTTTACCTACATTTCGAGCAGAACACGCTTGCTGGAATACAGGTTTTAAGCGAAACCAAGTAGAATTCCTGTCAGATGGGATACATTGCTCAAGAAAATTACCTTTATGTATTCTTTTTATTAGAATAAAAATATTGCGAAATATTCGGAAAGGAAGTTTTGGGGACCATGAATTGTTAAAACTCGGTGTTTTATGCCATAAGCCTTCCAGAGAAAATGCAAGTAGTATAAAAGGATATAAACTATTTTATAAATGTGTAAGGAATTTGGTGAAATTTTAAATTCTTACGGATTTAATTTTAAACGGCATTTCATGCTATAGATGTATAGTTTTTTCGTTTTCTTTAAAGATCCAATGTCATATATTACCCCAATCCATTTCCTTATCTCGTCCACCAATCTAAGACGCTTTCATACGTCTTTGAGCATCCATTTTGGAATTCCAGTTGTCCATCTCTATCTCTCTCTCTCTCTCTCTCTCTCTTTTCCCGTTATTCTTACGATCTAACCACTAATTGCCATTCTCTCACACAAGTATATTCCTTTTTAGATATTATAATATAATGATAATACTTTTATTAGCGGGTTTCAATAGATATTGAACCCACTATTGCTTTTGGCTTTCTCTGTCTGCCTGTCTGTACGCAATGAAAAGGACAAGGCAAAGGTCTTCCGTAAATGCAATAATGGTGGCTGTTGTTAACGTTGAAAACCTACCGAGTTACTTGAGAATTAGAGAGTGACGAATTAGAGAGTGGAGGATTATCGAGTTGCGGATTAGAGAGTTGCGAATTAATGTTAATTGAAACTCGCTAAATTTAAATATCGACCTTAGGCGATTTTCTTTCACTTGTTTGTTTATTCTTCTTTCGAACAGTTTCTCTTTCATTTCCCAAGACAACAGTATACAGTAAAGTACATTTAAGAATATAACAATAATTGACAGCCTGACTATACAAAGGAAGGTCTCAAGAAAATATCAAAATAATATAATAGGCCTAGGAATTTACATTAATTAAATAAAATGAACAGTAATTCTCACAAGTAGTATACGTAACCATCAGACCATCTCATCATATTTTTTCCCTGCTCACCCTTCCTATGATGTATTACGTCAGTTATTTCAATAACTATCTCAGCATTATTTGTCACTACTAAACATCAATTTTTAATTATTTATATTTCTTTTAATATTCCATTCTGGAGATTAAATGTTTTCTTAATCTGTTTTTAAATATATTAATGTCATTCAGTTTTTCAGGCAATCGATTCCCGAGTTTTTAGAACCTTTATAATTAATATTACTTTTTCCCATTCCTGTTCTTATTTTTAGTTGAATCAGTTCATCGTAATTACGACAAGTTTTTCGATCTTTTTTATTTAATATTATCTTTACTACATCAGCATGTGTGTCCTCTGTCATCCATTCAAGCCTCTTAATCAGAATATAGTTTGTTTTGTGGTTTTACGGCTCAAGGACTACAGTGGTCATGCTGTGCCGGGATTTACTGTTCTCCGGGGAATCCGAACCTCTGGAACTACAGTTTTTCGAGGAATCCGAACCTCTTAAGGCCTAGGGAACCAAACCCCGGACTACAGTCAGCAGTGTGATCTTTATGAGATCTCTGAGTAAGCGTTCTTTGTAACCTGTTGGGAGTCGAACTCAAGTTAAAGACGCTCTCGGCGAAGGCGTTACAACACTGCGCCACCGCGGGACCAGAATATAGTACTCGTGAATGTTTTTGAATGGCAAGATATTATATTTCTTCATGACGGTTCTCCTGTTTGCTTTTTGTTCTTGTTCTTAATGATTAATTTTATGGTCCTTTCTTGTAAGATTTTTAGTACATCTCCATTCACAACTCCTACATTATTTAATGTACTATTACAATATAATGTATGACATGTATTAATGAATAATAACGTTATATTCAAGTCTTTTCCGTAAAAAAAGTGCCCATTCTTCTTAATATTCCCATACCTTCCTATTGGCTGCATTGCTTAAATGGTTATTCCAGTTTAATTGAATTCCCAAAACTTCAATTTTAGGATCCAATTCATTTTTTTTTGTTTGTTTATTAGGAATGATTCTGTATTCATGTTAACACTTACTTTTTTCGTTTTTACTTGAGAATATTTTGTTCAGTTGCTTGTTATTTCACCTTGTTATTTGCTCGATATTTTATCTTTTCATATATCTTGAGTCCCTTGCGTTTTTCATGAAACAATATACAGTATAACCTCCATATAACGTACTTCCGTATAGCGAAATTTTCTATATAGCGAAGTTTTGGTAAATCCCCATGGTCATTATACACGAAAGTGTTTTCATATAACGAATTTTTTAACGACTAAAACAGAAAATCGAGTGGTCACGTCAGTGACATCGCCTAATACCGTGGGAATACAATACGATTTTAAAATACGTGGCAATCAAACAAAATGAGGCACGCCTAAGGAAATTTAAACTCCCTAATAAAAAGTTTTCCTAAACACACGCACACACACATCTGTGTCTGTTTGCCCCATAGAATACGCTATATTGTTTGAATAGTAGTACTTGTTGCTCTTTTTTTGCTCGGTTGATTACCAGAAATCCAGACCTTGCAAATTTCCCACAGGGGTGCTAACACTTTTATGATGAATCAACACCGCCATTTGTTGTGCAGCAGGATGTTAGAAATTTTTCTACAAAAGCATGAATGTGTATGAAAGAAGCATTAAATACCTTTCCATTTTAAGGAAAGAATTGTTCAACTATTTTTTTTTTTATACGCATGTATATTTCACACTTAACAACATCCATTTTTAAATGGTTGAATGTTATTTATGAGAAACAGTCGTTAACTGAAAAACGGGATTTTAATTGTGGTATCATATTGCCCTGTCCTGGTTCATGAATACATCGTTTCCACATAGCGAATTTTCTATATAACGAATTTTTTTTTATGGAACCGTCGATTTCATTATATGGAGGTTCTACTGTAATTGTATTTTAATTTCTGTTAGTGTAAATATTATTGATTTCTTAGTATTTTTTCGATCACTTTACCATCTTCAAAAAATACTGCTATGTAGTTTTTCCTCGAAAGCTATGAAGGACCTTATACAGTAAAAAGCCGAATATCCGAAATTCCGTTAATCGAAACCCGGGTTAACCGAAACACTTTGTTGAACTTGTTGTTTATTTATTACTATTATTATCAATAACTTTTAATAGACACTCGTTCAGTGTTTGCAGCTAAACTCCTCATACTTGTTTTCTAATGCCATCTAACCTTAAGAGTGAAGCCAATACTAATATGTAAATAGTGGCTATCGGATATATATACACACAGGGTGTCTACCCAAATTCTGTTTCAAACTTCCCTGACTTTTCCAGGTTTCCAGACCAAATCTTAATCGTAATTGTGAGATAAGCGCCTTCTCACTCAATACACACTTATTAACTAAATATCTTATATCTACACCTCTCTCTATTTATATCCAAACCCATGCATAATCTCATCATTACAATACTATCCAAGCCATGCATAATTTCGTCACTACAATACTATCCAAGCCATGCATAATCTCAACACTACAATGCAATCACACTTTTACCTACTAATTCAATCATTAACAATAATCTTTTATTATACAGTAAAACCTCCCTACAACGATGTCCGATATAATGATAAATCCCTCTACAATGATAATTTTTCTCGGTCCGTATAATAGTATCATAGAGAGGTTTTACTGTATAATGAACCCTCCCTATAACAATAACTCTTACACAATAATTTTTGCCACCCACGTATTAATTACAGCTCAAACTAGAGCTTATTAATTTTGGAGAAAAAGAGACGCTTTCCCCATCCTGGATTCGAACCAGGGTCCCTCCGTAAAAAACTCACAAAATTCTCGCCCCGGAGGCTTTCTTGTGTTGACCATATTTGGCAATTGTGTTATCCCTGCGGAGGGTAATAATACCTTAACAACACTAACTCTCTCCACAACGATAATTGTTTTCGGTCCGTATAATATTGTTGCGAAAAGGTTTTACTGTATATACAGTGAACCAAAAAAAAGTTGGACGGCAAATGGAGTGGATTTCATTATTTCATATTTTTGTAACCTGTTATACTTTCAAAATGAAACGAAATGCAAAAGAAAGAAAATTTCCAAAGTGATTGAAACAATTTTATTTGACTTTAATAAATGTCGCATTCAAACAAAAAATTAACAAAAACAAAAATGGTGTCCATCTTCGACACCAAAAAAAAAACTTGGACACTCATACAAATTAAGAAAAAAGTGTTTTCAAAATTAAAATATATAAAACTCAATATTTCGTATGATGTCCTCTGGCTTCTATAACAGCTTGCAACCTCTTATTCATAAAAAGAACTAATTTTTCAGTAAAATCAGAAGGTACATTGTCCCATATGTACTGAAGAGCACTTTTTAGTTCCTTTTCATTCTTTATATGCCTCTGTCTCAATTTTTTATCCATATACGCCCACAGATGTTCCATCGGATTTAAATCCGGGCTTTGGGGAGGATAGGGAAGTACTTTTTGACTTTATAGACCAACCATGTCTTTACAATTAGAGAGGTGTGCTTAGGGTCGTTGTCCTGAACCAAACAATAACCTTCATTTAGTTTTAATTTAGCAGCTGTTTCTGGTAAATTTCGCTTTAGAATATTTAAATACATTGTTTTGTCCATTATACCTTCGATGAACACCAAATTCCCAACTCCAGTCGCACCCATTGCACCCCATACCATTAGGCTGCCCCCACCATGTTTTACAGTCACATTTATATTTGCTGAATTAAGCTCTGTTCCTTGCCTTCGCCATGCAAAACGACGACCATTAGATCCGAATAAATTAAATTTTGACTCGTCTGTGAAAATAACAGATTTCCAAAATTCTTGTAGACTCCTTATGTACTTTTTGGCGTATTCAATTCGTTTCTTTATATTTCTAGCAGACAAGTACGGTTTTTTTCGGGGCGTATATGCTTTGTATTCTTCCGAATGTAGTAAATTTCTTATAGTCTGTGGGTGCACACTTACAATAGAATCTTCCTTTAACTCTTTAGCAATCTTTACTGCAGAAAGTTTAGGATCTTTTTTGACACAACGAATAATTCTTCTTTCTGTTTGAGATGAATAAATTTTTTGGGTCTACCACTTCCGCTAGGTCTTTGGAAAAACCCGTTTTTTTATATATTTTTATTATGTAATGCACTGTTGCATGTGGTTTTTTTAATATTTCTGCACTCTTTCTTATACTTTTCTCCTCTTTACATATTTTCAGAATTAATTCTTTCATATCTGTAGAAGTTTGCTTGTTCTTCATTTTTGCCGGCTTATCGTAATGCAAAAACTCGTCTAACAGCTTCAATGCTACAGTGTTGACTAGGACTATTGCCAACAGAGAAACAACAACTTTAAAATTTGCATAACGAGACTTAATAGTGTTGGTGAAATAAGTGTCCAAGTTTTTTTTTTGGTGTCGAAGATAGGCACCATTTTTGTTTTTGTTAATTTTTTGTTTGAATGCGACATTTTATTAAAGTCAAATAAAATTGTTTCAATCACTTTGGAAATTTTCTTTCTTTTGCATTTCGTTTCATTTTGAAAGTATAACAGGTTACAAAAATATGAAATAATGAAATCCACTCCAGTTGCCTTCCAACTTTTTTTTGGTTCATTGAATATATTCCATTAGTCTACAATCGCAATTTTTATTTTGATATTTCTGCGTTTATTTGCTCGTCACTTGATTTAATTATCTTTACTATGGCATCGTTATTGTATTTTATAAATAGTGCATGGTGTGCCGGAATTTGTATAAATAAAAAATAAATAAAATAATCGATTTCCAGCCGCTAATACAGCCGTAAACAACATAAAACGCATCAAAATTTGCATAATAAGAACAAGCTTTAAGACCATAAAATGATTGATTGATTGATTGATTGTTTGGCTTTTTTATGGCGCAAGAGCATCTGGGCTATACTGCGCCAAACCATAAAATGCACTAGCATAAACCCCAAAGAAATTTATAGATCAATTACAGTTTATTTACAAATACAAAACTGCATTAGAAAAATGCATTTCTTTACACTAAAAACTGGCACTAATTAAATATTTACTATGTTTTCGTTCGTCCCTTTTTGATTTCATAATAAAAAGAGTTTACAATATAATTGCAAAGAAAATGCTTCATCTTCTATTTTATTTAAAGTGTGTATGACTATATATAACAAAAAGGAGATTGGTATTAGCAAAATCCCTTACAGATTGGATAATTTAGCTAAAAATACTTTCTTTTTTTCAAGTTTTAGTTATATATTTGGCAAACATTTTCTCCTGAGAAATATATGGGCTTAATAATTTTATATAAATTATATTAGTTTTGGTGCAAAAGGGTAATTTTTGGAAGAAGTTTAGTCAAAAGTACAAGATTTTCAAATTTTTCAGTATGCAATGTGGTACGAAAAGCACAGTTATGGAAAATTATTTTAATAAGTTATTTATTATAACACTGAATTTCAAATTTCCCTGACTTTTCCATATTTTCCAGATCCATAGACAACCCTGTATACAAGACATGTACAGTGAACTTTCTTAATAACAACGTTCTAGTTAACAACCATTTCCATTTAACGAAGTAATTCTGCGGTTCCAGAAAACGTTTCGTACAATTAAGGTTTACAAGAATTAACGTCTCAATTTTTTTGAGACTTTCTCTACGTCCCTTTAAAGTGGTTAATGGGAGAGGTGACTTTATATACAGGGTCTGCCAAAAGTTTGTAAAAACTATAAAAGAAATCATAAAAAAAAAGAAACAAATAATGACAAAGAAGTGCAGTTAGCAAGAGAAGGTTTCTAGGAAAATCGGATTTTTTAGTAGTAAAAAAATATTTAGTTTAAAAAATCGCAGACGGCGCTGTTACCCCATATATTCAACAAATGTATACAACTCAGGCTTCAAATAAAATACCTGGACGCACGTGTAATGTTCATTAGAATCCGACAGTACTGCATATAACTGGAGAATGTTATCCTTACTAGATCAAGGTCTGCTAGTGAAGTTCTTCTTACCTGAACTTTAAATCAGCCACAGCGTTTTCGAAAATTTCGCACGGCGAAAAACTGAAAACGAGAAATGGCCAAGTCATGTGTTGTTTGCCTTAGATCTGTTATACAAAGTTTTGGAGGTCATATTGAACAACTGTTGCAATAATAAATCGATGGAATGCACAGTTGTCCTGTCCATTGTCTTTTGGAGTTTTCAGCACCATTTGTAGGTGATTTTTTTGTAACTTTATTTTAGGCAATTATTTTTAGCAAGTGCAATACTTTTGGAAATTGAGTAGTCTGCCTTGGCAGCATTGAGCAAAGATGGAGATCTGATTAGCTCAAGCTGCCTAGTATGTGTCACAATCGTATTTATTGCGTGTGTGTGTGAGTGATTTATGCAAGAAGTGTAATGGGAAAGGTGGCCGCCGAATGGGGCAGCGCTGTATTCCCAGACAGGCTTTTGTCACATAAAATGACGACCAGTGGACCGAGAAGGGACACTGGGGGGGAGGGGGCATTGCAGGGGATTGTCGATCGAAACAGGCGTACAGAGACGCACAGCTCACATGATTGTCGTCATTCAACGTCGACCGGAGACCACCCACGATCAGTCCGCCCCGAAGAGCGGCCGAAATAGATGGATGGCGCGGAAGAACACCCCGGGCCGGCCGGTATTCCTACAGGAGACCACCGGACACCGTTGAGTGGGTGTGGTGCCGCGAGCCGCAGAGAACAGGCGTAGAACATTCCCCGCAACCAGGGCGCACGAGACCAGAACAATCCGGACGCGAGATTTGAATTTCCATAACACTTTTAGCATTAGGACCGATTTAAACAATCTGATTGGCTAACGATGCCATCACTTATAGGTTTGCTACGCAATTTTGGCCGCCAATGTAACAGGCACCAAAAGATCAACCACTTCAGAGTTCGTAATCGTCCTTTACGTAAATCAGATTTTAATCACGGGAGAATTTAGGATGATAATCCTCAATAATACTCCCAATTTATTTTTAATATTACCATGAGTTGATTTTTTTTCTTTGATTTAAATTTAAAATTAAATAAATGGTTAGAAATCTTTAAAACAAAATTTTTGAAATATTGTGCTGCTAGCTTATATTTTTATAGAAAAATCATCTTTTGCTTCAGTTTTTAAGTAAATGGTCGCTGAATTAAAAAGAAAGAAAGAAAGAAAGAAAGATCATACCGGGTGTGTTGAATAATAACCCTGTATTCAAAAATAAAAAAAGTTTTCTCATCTCCCTTGATTCCTGGAATTGCTTTCCTTGATTGTAATTGAAAATTAGTATTTTTATAATAGAGTAAAACCTCCCTAAGGCGACCATCGTCGGTTCCGTGAAAAAGAGGTCGCTCAGAGAAGTGGTCTCTGAATGGAGCTAAATTTAGCATTGGGTCTATGGAGGAGAAAGGAAATCCATTTTCAGAATTGATGGTTGTTAAGGGAAGTGGTTGCAGAATTGAGGTGGTCGTTAAGATTTTTTTTCTGTATGTAATTGAAAATTATTTCCGAGTTGTTTTGTATTTATGGAAAATGCATATTCGGCAATTTTCACGATGACCGCAATTCCTCACAAACCATGGAAAAAATAAAAATAAAAAATACAACTGAGTTGCGTTTTTCATGTAAAAACCCGGGTATTTGCCAACCCTGTTTGCCCTGCATCCAAGTTAAGTCTATATGAATCCATTATTTAATAACTCATTAAATGATTTGAATAGTTAGAAAATACATTACTTTTAAAAACGTTTGCTCAATTACATTTCTTATATTTGAGCATCTGCAGGAAGCTTCAGGCTTTGACAATGACATCAAGTTCTTTTGTAATTATTAATGGTTCTTTTGACTCACATACAACCCTAATTTCACAAAGAAAAAAAAACGCCAATTCTTTTTGACGGGAATTATTTCGATCTGGAAACCAGGCCGCACATCACCTGCTCAGCCAATCAGATTGCTTAAATCGGTCCTAATGCTAAAAGTGTTATGGAAATTCAAATCTTGCAATCGGACAGGCATCACGGCCGAAAGTATCTATCACCGTTGGCTGGCCCCAAGCGTCGCAGCGGACAAAAGCAATGACGAGCACTTCATGGACGGAAGGCCAAGTACGGCGCCAGCGACAGAATTCGATTCTGGAGGAGGGCGGGTCGGTCCCAGAATAGAAGCAGGCATCCATCTTTTCAGCATAAAGTGAATATCCCAGTCACTCCGTCTTAAGCGAGCCGGAACCAACACCCGCCAGCCCGGACAGCAGAGAACAGACATCCGCACGCCACCAGAGCTGAGACCGAATCGTATTTATTGCAAAGGAGCGCTGATTTAATCGGTAGCCAATAAAATCAGTCGCTGGATGAAAAAGAAAATAATTGTTTTGAAACAAACCTTTTTGCTACTAAATAAAATCTGATTTTCTTAGAAAAACTTTTGTGCAAACCACACTTCTTAATCATTATTTGTTCCTTTTTATGATTTTTTAAAATTTATGCGGACTTTTGGCGTACCCTGTATACAATATATATGGAGTATTCCTAAAACAGTCAATATCGCGATTAATACAAATACATATACCCTGTGATGTTTTTCACAACCTCTAAATTTAATAATATGTAATTAAACGTGCATTTTGATTAATGTTGTTATCCCTTTGTGCCTTTACACTTCCAATTGGAATATAAAATTCTAAATTTTGAAAATTAAATCTGTATAGATCACATACGTAAATTAAATATATAATACAATAATATTTAGCTTTAAAATTTTTTGGAATAACGTATTATATTACCTCTTCAATTTCGGCATAATAAGCTAAATAAGAAAAAAACATGATATGAGGGATATAAAGGAATTTATGTCAGTAATCATTACAAATAATACAAATTAATTTAGGCAGAATCGGGCTAGATTACTGTATTTTTATACATAGATTATAACATAGATATATATATATATATATATACATTTTACAAATTTCAGAATGATATCCGCCTTTGCAGCATTTGATAAAGACTATAAAATCTGATAGACCCATGTTGCCCGGGGAAGAAGAATCGTTGTAATAATTATATATGAAACAATGGAATAACACAGTAAAATAACAACTTAATATTATCGCAATGAAAATACAATGTAAAATAAAGATACGACAAATTCTAATAGATATTTGTGGACATGTTTTTAAAAAGAGAAATAGAATTAAGTGCATGTAATATGTTAGAGGATAAATTCCAAATTCTAGGACCCATAGAAGCAATACATGTCATTCAGAGATTTGTTCTCGAAAATTTAGGTATTAACTTGTTTAATTTTCTGGTTAGATAACCATGACAGGCCACTGCGGGCATGTGATATCAGCATGTGACAAAATATCAGTATTACCAAAATAATCTTTATTTGGTGATGCTCGAAGAGTTTTGCTCGAAAGTGATGCTCGATTCGTTTTGCAGTATCGGTCTTCATTAAGTTTTCCTTATAAAATATTTAGCGCATTAAATGCACAGCTATCAGCATAAACCAGAGATTTTCAAACTGTGCGTTTTTTCAAGTATATTTCAAGTAAGTAATTTTCAAGCTTCGGTCAAAGGCGACATGACGTTAACAAATTAAAGTATATATAAACATTGAATAATTAACGCACGCACACACACACACACACACACACACACATATATATATATATATATACACAACGAAAATCACCAAATTACCAAGATCTCAGACGCAGAAATTTTGAGATATATGGGGTATGAAAGATCCTCATCATCCCGTTGGTCATCTCAGCAACAGGGATAGTACCAAAAACGCTTACGACGAATTTGGAGTACTCAACATTGACCCAAACACCTACATTGGAAATACAAAAAGCCACAATCTCTTTATGCTTATAGAGTTTCTAGACATGGCACATTAAGAGTGATGTAAAAGAGGCTTGGGAACATGGCGCTCTGCCCGTCCCAAAGCCTGTTTCCCTCAAAAAATGGGCGAGGAAAACTTTTATATATATATATATATATATATATATAGAGAGAGAGAGAGCAAAATTGTAGTATGATTGTGACATGTAGTACTTTCTAATGTAATATACATAAATATACTACACTTAAATGTATATTAACAGACAAAATTAAAGTAGTAAAGTAATGTAACATAAAGTAGTAAAACAAAGTAAATTATAGTATATCATCATATTCAACCATTATCTATCCACTGCTGGATGAAGGTCTCTCCAAATGCTTTCCACACAAGTCTATCCTGAGCAATTCGCTTCCACGTCACCCCAACCTGTTTTCTTATTTCATCCACCCATCTAGTTTGAGGACGTTTTCTAGGTCTTCGGTGGTCTCTTGGAATCCAGTTCAGAATTTCTGTTGTCCATCGTTGATCAGTTCTTCTTGCAATATGCCCAGCCCATCGCCATTTCAGCCCTTTTACTTTAACAATGATGTCCTCTACTCTAGTTTGCTCTCTCACCCAAGTGTTTCTTTTTCGATCTCTCCTAGTTATTCCAAGCATGCACCTCTCCATGCTCCTTTGCGTTGTCTGTAACTTTCGTATTGCTCCAACTGTTAGACTCCATGTCTCTGATCCATAAGAGAGGACTGGCAATACACACTGGTTGAAGACCTTTCTTTTTAGACACAAAGGCAATTTCCCCTTCAGGATAAAACTGTTTCTTCCAAATGCACTCCAGCCAAGTTTAATACGTCTGTTGAGTTCTTTCATAATGTTGCCATCCATTGAAATCAGCTGGCCAAGGTAAATATATGAATCAGCAATTTCTAGCTCAATGTTGTCAACTTGTATTTTTGTTTCCTCTACGAAATTATTGAACATGATCTTAGTTTTTTGTAGGTTCATCTTGAGTCCAACTTCTTTACTTCTAGTTGAGAGCTCCTGTACCATGTCTTGGAGTTCTGATGGGTTCGTTGAAAAAATAACAATGTCATCAGCAAACCGCAGATGATTTAAATATTCACCATTTATTTTTATTCCCTTGTTATTCCAATTTATCAGCTGAAAAATCATCTGTAAAGCAGAAGTAAAAAGTTTTGGAGAAATGGTATCTCCCTGCCTCACACCTTTACCAAGTTTAATAGTTTTGGTATCTTTA
>QLNU02013614.1:7452949-7463304 GCA_006491805.2 Dysdera silvatica
CGGTTGGGGACGGAGCGCGAACTATTGGTGGTTAACTGACGTGACGATGTGATACAGATTAGGACACTAATGTTGCCTATATTGCGGAATGGACTAAATCTAAGGATTAATAGGCACTAAATTAAATTAACTTGTTAGGGTTACCAGATCATTTAAAGTATCCTTCTTTTGGCGAATATTAATTTACTTTTATTCTGTTGCCACTTCTAGGATTGCAATATAAAATTGTCGGTTATGTTTCCCACTTCAAACGTGAAACGAAAAAGGGAAATTTGGGAACCGAGAGAGAGGTTTATGATCACGTGACAAAATTACCTACTATGACAAACTTCACCTAGTAAGTTAATTGTTTCTTTGTTCAGTTTACTTTACAGGGTTTTTTCCCTCTGGGGGTACAGTCAGTATATGACAGTGATAATTAAAAAGTGAGTTGGCACAAAGCGATCCTATTTCAGATAACCTATAGAGTGGACTTTTTTTAACGAAACATTATTGGGGAGATGGGGGATAAAAATAATTGCATTGCAGTTAGGTCACATACCAAAATGTAGCTAAAAAAGTTAAAAACAGTGAAGGCTTTGAATACCTTTACAGTGATAAGGCTCTAGTTATATCATGTTTACCCATTATGCGGATTGTACGGTACTTACGTATTAACGTACCTATTATGCTTTCCAGCAGCTATGCAAATAATGATTCAAATCTTACTAGTCCATCAAAATAAAAAAAGAAACCTGCTTATCACAAGTTTCAAAATCTCTTATTTTAAATAATCAGAAGGTGAAGCGAATAAACTATCAACTTCAGTCACAATGTAAAGACACCACACTTCCCTAAACAAATTAACTATGAGGTGAACTTCTCACATTATGCCTTATACAACTTAGTTTCATATGAAATGATAGTAAAAGTACTGTTTACAGAGGCTATTGTGAGTCTAAACCTGATTTCGTGAATGCACAAGGAAAAGTCCTCAAAAGTTATGATCTTAGTCAAATTTCCGAAATTTTAAAAAAGAAATCCCGTAAACGGCAACTTTAAATTTTCAGAATAGAATCACACGTGCTTAACTGATAGCTATTAGAATCGAGTAAAAGATAAAGCAGTTACATTTATATAAACTTTAAATAACATAATATATGTATAAATAAACAAAAACTACTTAACCTTACCATATAGAAAAAAATTGATTGCATTGTATTTATTCAATCAAATCTACGGAATGAGAGAAACCTTACGTACGTATATGCAACTGATTTCGGAAAAAAATCACCAAACGATCAGAAAAAGCCCCCAAGAAAATAGGGTTGCAATGTAACAACTTGTAATATCTATATGCTGAAAGACAGTAATGAAGCCCTTTCTTTGTTTTTTTTTATGGAAAAATAAAACCCCGAGTGTTATTTATTTAATTTTTCTGAATGAATTCTTTCATAAATGAAGGTTATAACATAAACCTTGTATTTCTTTTAATAAATATTCCTCTAAATCTAGTTGGCACTAAAATTTAGTCTAGTAGTGTTTCCAAAAACAGGGATGAGAAACAAATTACTTTTGCAACCAATGAAATGAGGGATTAGCGTCTGTCCCAGCCGCCTTCGCAGCTCAGGGGTGGGTCTCAAAATAGGAACAAATTCGTGACGTCACAAAACCTGACGACGTTATAATTCCTGTGATTGGCTAGAGGGTTTGACCGAACTGACGAATAGAAAGGTAGCCAGAGTAAATTTGAAATTAGACCCCGCCCGGGGACCGCTTCAAGGTTTCCAGAAAGTAAAGTCTATCTATTTTTTTACACCAAAATTTAGCCAATGTGAGTTTGACACTGACAATTGCAGTTAAACAATTGTTGTGTATAAAAATAGAAGTTTTTGAAAATGTGATCTCAGAATTATTTTATTTAAAAAAAAAAAGCATTTTTTTAAACATTATTCGTTAATTTTTCTGATTTAATTAGAAATTATATTTAATTTTCCTATTTAGTTAAATTATTTTTGTGCTTTAAATATTATGTCAGCCGTTAAAAAAAATTTGAAAAAGTCATTTTTGTTATACACTAACAATTTTTTTAATTAACTATGCAGCCGCTTTTATTAAATAATTTAATGGCAGATTAACTTTTACAATGATTGGTACCAAGTAGAAATTACCTTTTATAATAATTGTTCCATAGCTTCATAATTTCGTTACGACTGTTACAACTGTTCTAGTACCCCCCAGAGCTTTTAAAATTATAATTTTATTGTTTAATTTGAGTGTTTATTGTTTATATAAGAATTTATTTCATTTTATCTTCATCTAGCCATTTCTTCTTTCCAAATTTGGTGTGCGCGGACTTCCTCTTTACCTTTCATTGCATAAGCTACTGCAACTTTTAGAAATTGGCATACACAGCCTTCATACAGTTTTCAATGGAATTTTATCACTCTTCATTAATTTTTTCACAATTTTGCGTGTTTGTTTCCCCCCCCCCTTCTCTCTCTAGTAATAATAGTTTTTTTTAAATGGGTTTTCGGAAAAGGGGCTGCCGAAGACTGCACTCTGTTCCCAGAAGAGGATTATATGAATCTCAAGAAGGGAGTTGAAGAATGGAGGTTTAGCGGAGCATCGGAAAAAGTTCTGCCTTCACTTGACAAAGGGAGCAGTTGGCTCCCGAAACGTCGTGTTTTTAAACCTTACGCCAGTGTCGAAATAACTGTTTGTTATGGAATCTCCTGGTGAAACTCTGTATTGTTTCGTTAGTAGAGAATGATCCCAAAGGCTCAAACTCTAGAACAAGGACAAGATCTTCGTGACAGTTCCATTTACCAGTAGATAGTAAGAAACAGAAAAAAGCTTCATGCGCCCGGTGTATGCAATGCAGAAGAGAGTAACTGAGACATTTTAGGTTGTGTGGATCCCCAGTGGGGCTAGGAAACCCCATGCATCCACAAGAATTGAAAAGTCCAGAGCGGAGCAGATCACAGACCGGGCACATCAAGAATATGTGTTCTAGAGTCTCACATTAACACCTTCTGGATACTAAAAACACATCGATGTGGTGAGTAGCCGTATCTGGTAGAGGAAAAGGTTTGTGTAAGCATAGCCCAAGTGAAAACGATGGAGTTTGGTGCTCACGCCTTTTGAGAAGCGTCCGTTGAGGAAAGGTGGTTTCTTTATCTTGGAACATGGATTGTTGGGGGTCTATGATGCCTTGATGAAGATGGGCAACCTTTTCCTTCAAGATATTGATATGGCTCTTCAGACTGGGCTAACGGAGAGAAGGCATATTGTTGCAGCCTGCACTGAGACAAAGATGCCCCATGTGTTGGTCATTCCGTTGCCATGAAATGCACAGTAGCATGGAATCCAGTAATAGTGATTTGATTGCTTTTTTTTTCATGTTTTATGCTGTTCTCTGCTTTCGAGTTTCAACCAGATCATAGCTAGGAGTGGTGTGGAAGACCCATGACAGAGGCGTAAGATCAGCTAGCTAAGGTGCTGGTTTTAACTGCTACTCCTGTTAAATGAAGGCGGTTCTGCCGTCACTCCCGAAACATCCTATCTTTAAACCTTACACCAGTACATGGGCTATCAGTACATACACCTATATGAGGAACAGGGGGCTTGATCCTCTCCTAGTCGTTTAAAAATTTAATTTGCCCCATTCTGGTATATGTTCACTTTAAAGATTTTACAGTCACATTTTAAAATAAGGTACTTTTTAGCTCATTACTAATTGTCAAGCAGTATCAATTATTTTTGTAGCATTTTAGTATCTTGTACATTCACTTAAGTGTTTGACAACCTTGAGAAGGTAATTTTTCATAGCCCCCACTAGAAGTACTTATATATATATATAGGAGCCCATGCACCAGTGTCGAAATGACTGTTAATGCAAATCTACTTGTGAAATTATACATTCAATGGCGAATTTATCAATATAGGCCGGTCCGCTATCAACGAAGTTTGCAAAAGGCAAGAATTTGTTATGTTTAGAAACATAACGAGAAAATTGGTAAAGGGAAGCTGCCATTGGCGCCACCTTGAAAAAGGTTCAAAAGGCACCAAATTCGCGGAAAGATGAATTCGAAATAACAATCAGGGGCGTCAAATTAAGAATTTGACAAAAAAACAAAATCTATTGTCTCTAGTTACGCTTCTGAACGTAAGAAATCAAAATTAGTCATTCTACCCCCACCATGGCTATCTTCACGTGTTGTTTCCCCCTTGATACATTATATAACTGATTTATCAAAGTATAGCCTATACATATCAAGAAGACACATTGTAATGCAATCCTAGACTGAGCCCCCGATGAAAGCTCTGAGTGAATGCTAGGTCTCTCCTCTTTAATATTCTTAACGTGTTTTCTATGTGTCTACTTTTCACATTTTTCATAGAATGTCTTCTAGAGATGAGAGGAGCTCAGCATGGGTTGTCACTATAAATCCAGATAAATTTGACATTTCTCTGATAATGTTTTCGTAGTTAATTCCAACTACACATACTGTAATATTAACGTATATATATATATCGAGGTTTGTGTTTTAAAATTTATGGAGGGGGATTGGATGGGACAGGAAGAATTATGTAAAAACGGTTTATATAAACATTTTTACACATTACAAACGTTTTTAAAAATGTTCATTATTTTAACATTGCGTTATTATTGTTCTATATATATACAGTGAAAATCGGTTATAACGACCTTCAAGGGACCGTGCAAATTCGGTCGTTATAAAAGATATATTTTTAAAATCATAATAGCCTGCAATATAATACACTCTAGAGTTTTATAAATTATTTTGATAGTAAAAAGTATAAACTTTTTGGTTTCAAAATTAAATAAAAACATAATTATAATGAATTTAATTTCCGTTTATATTAAATTATATTTATAGCCACACTAACTACATAACACTTTTTTTTTTTAAATTGAAAAAATTCTAGAAAACACTAAAGTATATAACGTAGAAAACAAATCTAATGAATAGTATTTATTATATTATACTAATGACTTCCGAACAGTGCCGGTTTAAGGGTTTTGTGGGCCCTATACTGAAAAAATAAAATAGGGCCCTGAACAATATGACCCTCGTTGTATTCAATTAATAAATCACCTTTTTTTAAGTTTATTATCTTTAATATTCAGGTTTAGCAGTAATAAAAATTTCTCGGATATTTGTAAATAAACTTTTCAGAATAGCACATAAATTTTGATATGTATGTATATAAATAAATCAGAAATTCATCCAGAGAAAAGACATAGAAAGCGACAAATGCAGACACTGTCATGCGGCATCGGAGACAATCCAACACGTGATGGCAGGATGCAAGATCCTTGCGCAGTCAGACTACAAACATAGACACGATCAAGTAGCGAAAATAGTCCACCAGAAATTGGCAGCGAATGCTGGCTTTCTGACAGAAAAATGCCCGTACTACAAATATGAGCCAGAGACCGTGCATGAGAACGAAACACACAAGCTTTACTGGGATAGAGCAATCATAACAGACAAGACAGTCCCACATAACCGTCCTGACATAACCCTCGTCGATAAATCGAATAAGACCACGTACTTAATCGACATAGCAGTACCCAACACCAATAACATACAGACAACCTACACAACGAAAATCACCAAGTACCAAGATCTCAGACATGAAGTACGAGATATATGGGGTATGGAAAAGATCCTCATCATCCCGTTAGTCATCTCAGCAACAGGGATAGTACCAAAAACGCTTGCGACGAATTTGGAGATACTCAACATTGACCCAAACACCTACATTGAAATACAAAAAGCCACAATCCTAAACACGTGTCACATTGTCAGGAAGTTTCTAGACATGGCACATTAAGAAGTGATGTAAAAAGAGGCTTGGGAACATGGCGCTCTGCCCGTCCCAAAGCCTGTTTCCGCCAAGAATGGGCGAGGAAAACTTTTTAAACACACAGTCACATGTTAAAACAATGGTCACCTTATTTTAAATATGATTGTGGCGCTATTAATTGATTTGCTATTTTCGAAATCGTTACTGATGAAGAAAGATCAGTGGATATATACTCAAGTAATCCTGGAAGCGGTGAAAACCTAGATGATTTCCAAAAGCATGTGTCTTCATTAATGTGCATGATGCACAACTTTCATAAAATGTTAATTTTCTGACTGATTTTCTGACTTACCAATTATTAAAAAAAAAAAATTGGTAGTTTTTAGAGCACACTTCCCCCTACCCTTAAAGAAAAAAAAAACCTTTTAAGCTTGTCTAGGGATTTTTGCTTTTAAAATTCCTGATTTGGAGAAAATCTATGGATTTTTTGGAAAATTGTAGAAAAATGGACGAAATACACCAAAAACGTAAAACAAAGCTGAAAAATAAGAGGATTCTACAAAAAAGAATGGTAGAGTTGGCAGGTACAAGAATGACATGATTTAAGATTTAGTTGAAGTAGCATTCTTCGTTTAAAGTCCATCCACCATGTCAAGGTGATGCTACATCGGATGGGAAAAATGTTTTATCACAAAGCACCATTGTGCCAATGTGGCACAATGGTGTATGTTGACTTTTTTTTGTTTGTGGTTCTACGGTTCAAGGATTACAGTGATCATGCTGTGATAGGACCTATTGTTTAACGAGGAATCCGAACCTCTTGGACCTACAGTTTTCCGAGGAATCCAAACCTCTTAAGGCAAAGGGAACCAAACCCTGGACTACAGTGAGCAGTACAATCTATATGAGATCTGAGTAAACGATTTTTGCACTATTGGGAGATATGCTAACTGGATTGAATGTACATGCTCCTCCCCGTTCTCTCTTTCCAAGTCTTGATTTATCTCAGAGTGGGTGACTCTTTTTGAAGTTGGTAGATTTCACATGGGTAACCTATTTTGGTTCGGGGTCCTCCACTTTGCCCAGTATTCTAAAGAAGACACTCTTGTAGGACTGTGGAGATTTCGATCTCTTCTATTTCGTTTCTAATTATAATTAGTTTTTGAAATAATTCATAATTTTTTTCCTTTAGGAATTTCATACCTCGATTCATGTACTACAAATCCTAATTCGTTTGTAATTTTAATCAGGATTTCCTCATCAACAATCTTTTTGTGTTCTGATCGGTTATTTATAATGATGGGGTCATTTATCATAAAGTCCCCTTTATTTAGGGTAAAAGTGTTGTTGATACAAATTCTCAACTTCAAGGGTTAGAGAGTTGATTGCATTTTGCAACAAGGTATCGTTTGAGCTATGCTAAGTTTTGTAAATAATAGCAGTAATATGTTTGAAAAACTAGGCTTAAGCCTTAGAATAAGATATACCTAAGTAATTCGAACTTAATATTAGCAGAGGGATGTGTGGGGTTGGCAGAGGGTAATTCAAAGATAAAGCACGACTTACCTATTTTGTGGTCTTCATAAGTTCTCCAGCTTGTGAGTGCAGCACGTTTACGACAGTAAGAATGTTGCCAAAAATAATTAGTTGACTATTTAGGATGAAGGAACTAAAACTAACAAATAATTAATGCGCCATCCAAACCACCATATATAAGGGAAAGGAGCACCTTTGAACACATTTTCTTCAAAATATACACTGCTGTTTGGGTATATATGGCATCACTGTTTTTTTTAATACAATTTAAGAACAAATGCTACAACAATTAATTTTATTCTGATCCCGATGGTTTTTATATTTATTCTCCATTAGTTAAACAATTGCCTACAATGATTTTATAAATACACTTACGAAATTGAATGACATCAAATGGTTTATTTACATCCAGACTCTGTAATAAGCGATACATATAATAACACACAAAGATTCCACAACTAGAAGTATCAGTTTGACGTGTGTGGGAAGATTAAATAACAAGCCTAAAACTGGAATCAATACCCAATCTTCTCTTAAGGAAATCATTCCAAAAAGCAATGTTTGAATGGAGACTTCCACAGAAGTTGGTAGTAGAAGGATCAAATATTTCAATATTTTTTCTTTTAATTTTATCATCATTAGCACCCAATGTACATTATTTATATTAATTGGAACAAATATTTTATCAATTATTGACAAATTTTCATCTTTTAAAAGTTGGTATGACTTTTCAGGATATTTCACAAAATGAACATTTAAAACACAATTCGCATACAAACACTTAGAATTTTGTACGATTTTAGAACCGAAAGCATCAATGATACAGTCATACAGCCAACCAGATTGGAAACGGCGATTTTTGCTTTGATACGAATATTTCACTATCAGGAATGAATGGATCTAGAGACTTTAATGCTAATAAGCTAATACACGTTCCTGAAATTGTTAAAAAGGGATGAAGTAATATCCTCAACAGAACTTAAACATGGTGTGAAGCTTGATTCCTTAGATAACTGATTATCAGACTGAGTACTATTGCAAATATCAAATGCTGGTGACTGTATACAACCTGGATCATCAACACTTTCCTCTAGTTCAGATTCATTAGATAGAAGAGATTTTTCAACTGAGATCTTTTCTTGAAAATCAGGATACTGCGAGGTTTTTTTCCCTTCTATTTTTGTTCAGAATTTTAAAAAATGTTTGAATTTTACTTATTTTTTGATTTGGTGCTAATGGGGTAAAATTCATTTTAGGTATGCTTTTAGTTACAGAGTTTGTACTTTTGCATTGCAAAACCATAGTTTTAAGTTGTTTTTTAATATTCGTTAACGAAGAATTCGGAATTGTTTCATTTTGCAACAATTCAGAAAGTTCTGACATTAACGATGTACACTCATTAACTACTTTTTGACAAGAAAACCCTTTGATCTGAAGACTTATGTCAGGTGTATGAACCAGTTTTTCATCAGATAAGTGTATCTCTTGATCTGATGTTATAGAATTTAAAATGGATGGTTCATTATTTCTGACTATTAAACTATGTACTTTATGTATATGTTTGCAACATACATTACTATCCGAACAGCTACAATGTTAGAGACACAGTCCGAAGCAAGAAAGTTGTAAATGCCTCCAACAGTAATGTTCAGACTCTGGGCAAGTATATTGCCTTCGATGAACTTTGCATTCTATTTTAGTAGTCTGAGATTTTACTATAAATAATGTTTTACTAATTTTCTTCACATCACCATCACAAATTTTTAAACCAGATTTATGTCTCTTTAAATATGTAGGAGGGTAAACATGTGGAACATCATATAATATGTTCTTCTGATGCATTGTATGGGTGTTTTTTTCAATTTCTAATAAATGATCAATTAAAGAATTGACACGTGTATTTGCTTTCCGGTTTAAATAAATCCTTTTCAACTTACTATGGAAAGACTCGCAATACATATTAGTATCGGAATGGGCATGAGAAAAATTTCGGTAACCCATTGCCCACATTTCTGTACGCTTGCAATAATTTTCTGAAAAATATTCAATGAATGCTGGGACAATTTTGTAATAATCAGTAATAAACTTATGCATCATACTAACGAATTTGCTTTCCTGTTTTTCTTCAAGTAGTGTGACTAACAGGTAATAAATTTTCTGACGCAAAGTAAAATCAGAAATTTTAGAATGTAACTGTCGAAGCCACGAGCGATGAATATGCCATCTGCATAACAAAAATTTATCTTGCCCAAAAACTGCACTAAATGCATTTTTCATAGCTTGATCATCATCAGTCATTACACAATTGACATAAAGATCAGGCAGTCTTAGCTTAAGGCTTTCAAATAAGACAGACAGTGTTTCTGTATCTAAACGATTGACTATTATGTTCGATCACCTACACCCATTCATGTCCATTGTGCATTCCGACGGACTTGGACAATTTCAGCATGATAATGCGACACCCCACACATCGAGAGTTGCTACCGAGTGGCTCCAGGAACACTCTTCTGACTTTAGACACTTCCATTGGCCACCTAAATCGCCAGACATGAACATTATCGAGCATATCTGGGATGCCTTGCAACGTGCTGTTCAGAAGAGATCTTTGAGGTTTGTAAATTAAAACCGGATTAAAGGTCTCATTCATTTGAACATCGATCTTGTATTTCACAGATGTAGAATCATCAGGATCAAAATGCAAATTAATTGTTAAATCACGTGTATAATTTCTGACAATTTTACGAGTGACTAAATTTTCCCTTACTGGGAATCCATACCTATTGTTTCTGTCAGCAGAATCGCCTCGCAGATCATCCTGAATTTTACTAATGTCAACTCCCATCTCTAACCTTGTTTTTATAAAATTCCGAGCACTTGGCTTCAAAGGATGAAATTTAATATTTTTATAAATCAATGGATGATTATGACCACAGTAAAATGTGGAAGTAACTTTATCAGCGGTTTCACAGACAGTAATTCTAGAAGGGCATTTTAAATTC
>QLNU02013614.1:7469871-7504954 GCA_006491805.2 Dysdera silvatica
TAGGAGAGGTACTTTAGAGGAGGTATTTTAGAAGAGGTATATCTTACTGGAGGTATTTTATTAGATCTAGCTAATATTTTAGAAAATCTAGCTTTTTTTTTAACAGATCTAGCTAATTTATATTGTTTCAGTATTACTGGAACAAAGTCTGGTGTCACATATCATGCGTATAATGGAGTAGTAACTGGTTTGAGCTGCCATTTAGTGAATGCTTCACGTTGCTTTCTCATGTGATTGTGTTCGTTATAGTGAAAATATATGAGCATTTGATTTTTTTTTATAGATTAGGTATGCAAGGTAAGATATGTGTGAATTTAAGAAGGGAAAAAAAAAAGGAAGGAGAGGACAAAAATTGCAAAAAATGCCGTAAACTTTTTATGATTCGTGGGAAGAAAATGAGGAGGAAAGTCCTAAAAAAACGGCATAAACAACATGGCGGCTAGTCACATTGTGCCGATTGCCAGTTTTTGGGAACAGATTAGATTTAGGGGGCAACATCTTGTGTAGTAGCGTCCAAATTAGATCCACCAGATGTAGAGATTGCCAGAAACCACCAAAAAGAACGACCTATACTACATCTGTACAAAAATATAAATGTAAAATACTCTAAAAGTAACAACTATTACATTAAAAAAATAACATTTCCGCCCCTCCCCCGAGCAAAGAAGCATGGATGCACTATTGATCAGAACCGAAATAAGAAATTATGGAAAAGGAAAATCATAAAATGTTTACCAAAGTGAAGCCAGGATCGTCTGTGTGACAATTGAACTCAAATTTATCAATATTGCATTGCTTTATAGAATTTATATAATTATTAGGAGAAATTGTTTTATTTAGTACTATCGTAGGGATTATGAGGAACAGTATATTAATATTTTTTTATTAAAAAGATAGGCTTTATTATTTTTCTGGAACCTTTTATAATTGTATCACCTGTTTGACTTTGTCACTTTTTCTGGCATAGCCCACCAGCATTCTGAAGAATATGTATTAATTTTACACGGTGTCTACGGATCTGGAAAAGGTTGGGAAATTTGTAATTCATTGTTATCGTAAATAGTTGGGAAACTGCATATTACTTCCAAGGCAATGTGAATTTTGCCAAAACTCATGCTATACTCTTAAAATAGGTCCAAGATTCCTGTGCACTGTATATGAGTGCAAGCCTACCACAGTGTTTATTCAGCATAACTGTTTTTGGTGAAAGTTTACAATAAATGCCATTCACCAAGTTCCTTTCGTCACAAAAACTGATGCTATACTCTTAAAACTGAATCCGAGAGCTGTAAACATCGCTCCTGCATGTAAATACCAACGTGTGCACACTAGTCTGTAGCAGAAGAACAGAACACCCGATGTGTAATCCTTCTGTGCATATGCGTGGACTTTCCAAAAATTCCCATCGGTGTTTCTATCCAATAATAGTTATTAGCTAGAAAACTAACATCTGACAAGAAGGTATTTTAGAAATATTTTAGAGAAGATACTTTACCAGAGTTGCCACCTTGTACGGATTTTAACTCCACCTTACGGTTCTACGTTCGATATCAAGAAAACTACGGAAAATCTCATTCAAGGTTCTCAAGCGCAATTTTCTACCGGCCCTTTGAAAGTTAATTTCTTTAATGTTTTTGGGTGAAAAAAAAAAGCAAGTTGCAGACCACCCATGTCTTTTTTTGTTTGGATGCAACGCTTCCGACTTCTCCACTCCCCTCCACTGCTATCTATCCAGCATATATCATAAGGAACCAAACACATTGGGATTTCCCGTCGCGCTGTGTGGATCAGCCGAGAGGGAGAATAAAATCAGTTATTTGGCACCTTTTGTATATACGAACTGTTTCTTTATCCTTTACATCTAGCTTTGTATGTGAAAATTGCTTTAAACTTGGATTAAAACAACGAAATGAAACGCAGCCGTGATTGTGAAACAGCTGGGAGGTAGGGGGAAGGCAGACAAAACTTAACGGTAAGCAAGGGTTGAAACTTGTGAATTTTTGTGGTTGCCCCCAAGGTAAGTTTGTTGCCCTAAGTTATTTATTGTACAAAATGAGAAATTTTGTTGACGGTCATTACAATTATATAATAAATATTTATTTGTAAAATTGCCATATTTGCTTGCATATTAAGGAGTGAAAATAAGAATAGAGGACTTACCCGTGATGCAATTCTTTTAATCATCATCTGTTGTACAGCTATGGTCTGTACAATTATCACTCTATGAGACAAGCGAATCTTCTGGCAAAAGAAGTGACTGTTTTCGACTTTTATATAGTTTCTGGTATGGTTTTCTCTGTTTTGCACTTAACCACACGTTAATGACTTCATTTGATTCAAAATCTTCGCTACGTGCAGATGATAGTGTTATTTGTATTAAGTCTGTTGTAACGAAAACATGCAGTTTGCTTTGCCAATTACCTTTTACCCTTTTCATGACAGAAAAACCTTGTTCACAATCCACACTCTGAGTTGGAAGACTGAGAAGCAAGTCTATTAACAGTGAAAAATTCTTTATAGTATTCGGTTCATTCATAAAATTCCACTCATACTTGCAGACATTCTTGCGTTTTATGTACAAAAAATGTTTAAAATCAATCCATTTGCATATGATGCTTTCCACACAACAGATGTTTTCTGACATAACATCATCAAATATTGTAATGCATTTAGTAATTTCTCTGTCCCCACATGTTTTTTCAAACTTTCCGAGCCAAATTTTGAAATTGAAAAAGTTCATAGAATTTATGATTGAAACATCTTCAAATCTATTTTTCAGTGATTGAAGAAGATATTTTGTTACCGATGAAGCAGCAAAATCTTTATAAGCTTGGAGTTTTACTTTTACATTATGAAATAGTTTTGAAGATGGAATACTACTAAAGTTGATTCCTGGGCTTGATTCTAGTTTTTCCGTGTACATAAGGAATTGTGTAATGTATAATATACTTCAAGGAGGGGCAAATTTTGTAGTTGAAAATTTAATGATAACTGACTGAGAATAGGCAAAATGTCCATCAGAAAATGCAAGTATAAAATAAAGTTTCCTGGTGTAATTACTTTGAAAAGCTGTTGTGACTTGCCCTTCGCTTCAGCACTGTGTTCACCTACAGAAACCTGTTCAAGGTGTTTAATAAGAGCTGTATATAACTGATGAACTGCAGTTGCAGCTTCAAGGGAGTAAGTAATCCACCTCGTTTCATCAGCATGCCTGGGTTTCACAAATCTTGTTTTTAATGCGCTGTAAACTGTTTTCAGACTGTTCATATTTAGAGCACTTCTTCAATAGAAACAAGAGAACTTCTCTGAAGCGTTTGTTGGGAAGTTTTATTATATTGATCAGTATTAAAAGCTGCTTTGTCAAACTGGTAGCAGCAGTACAAAACATGTGTTGAAAATCTGATTATATATTGCATTTTAGCGATATTTTCAATATTATAAATATCGAGATTAAAAAAAAGGAAAATTTTAATTGCCCCAGGGGCAACTGCTTTTTTTTGTTTAACTTGCCCTTCGAAAAATTTAATTGCCGGTTCAAGCGGGCAACTGAAAGTTTTGACCCGTCGGTAAGTGTATCGCGATATTTGCAGTAAGGAGTGACCATTTTATGAAGCATCAGAAGTTCTTACATTTTTATGTGGACTCGCAGTTTTACCAGGCCTTGAATAATTTTTACTTGCAGCATTTTACTAAAATTTCAGAAAAATTTCGTCATCATTAGAAAATCATATTTTGCTAAACTATTTTATCTGTTACAAAACACATGTGAAAACCAATTTTCCTGTACAAAATATAAAATTATGGTGTTTACCTTCTACAAAGTTGGTGCAACAGCTATTTTTGTTCTACAAAATTGGTGCAAAAGTTTTATTACGACAAAACCGATACCGAAAGCCATATTTCCTTCTACGAAATTGATACAAAAAGACATTTCTTCTGCGACAAATGGTATTGGTGAGTGTGTTCGCTGTATAAGTACATAATTGGGAACATAACAGTACATAATGTTGTCACATAATTGGGAATACCTGCATGTTGTTTCAAGGTGTGGGGGTGGTGGTGTACACATATTGCTCTGTTTGTTTGTTTTTTGGTTTTACGGCTCAAAGACTACAGTGGTCATGCTGCGCCGGGACCTACTGTTTTCCGAGGAATCCGAACCTCTTATGGCCTAGGGAACCAAACCCCGGACTACAGTGAGCAGTGCGATCTTTATATTGCTCTGTAACAATACAGGTGCATAGGTTACAATCCTTCCGATTTACCTTGAAGGCTTCCGATTTTTTATCGATCTTCTGGTCGGAAAACGATTTCGTCCGATTTTCGGAGATTTCGTCTAAAATCCCCAGTGTTTTTTAAAATGCTGAGTTTCTTAAAAAAAATTTAAATACCTATTTTTCTTGATGCATGTTTATTTAAATTTTTGCGCATATGTGCATATTTAATAATAAATACGCATAAATAAACTCAAATATCGGTAAGAACACCGGAAAAATTCGTCTGCCGTTGATGGCACATGCGTGGCGTGACGTGGAATTTTAGCTCCAGCTATGACGTAGAGTGATGCCCCTGCACAACGAAATCATGCATCTGTATTTGTAGTTGTTGGGGAAGGCAAGAAAGAATGTGCTACATCCATAAGGTTTTGGTCAAGCATGTGACTTTGTGTAGGGAAGCCACGTGTTAGACATATCTGGTATTTCTTTGCTCCGGAAAGAAAGTTTTGTTTTTAGGTGTTTTTGAAAACAACGTTAACGATGTCGACTGTTAATAAAAGGTACTACCAAACGTTTAAAGCCAAATATATGAAGATGTTTAATTTTATTCAAAAATCAAGACTGGGGCCAAAATATGCTTTCTGCATGTGTTACAGTAAAGACATAAGCATTACTCACGGTGGTAAACGCGATATTACTTTGCATTCTGAGACTGTTAAACATAAGGAGGTGTTCAAGGCTGTAGAGTCTAATCATAGTATCAAGCCTTCATTTTTTGCATTTAACGATACCTCCGTGATTAAAGCTGAATGTTTATTTACATTGTTTTTGATCGAACATAATTTGCCAGCGGTGTTAAAGAATCATCACCAAAATATTGAAATTATGGGCTGTTCCTGCCACCTTATTAACTTAGCAGCTGAAAAGAGTGCTGCATGTTTGCCATTTAAAATCGATGAAATTTTGGTAGACATTTACTATTACTTACAAAAGAGTTCGAAAAGAAAAGATAGGTTGAAAATTCTTCAAGAATTTCATGAGACTGATATAAAAAAGGTACTAAAACACGTTAGCACTCGTTGGTTGTCTGTTGGAAAGTGCTTAGAGCGTATAATCCAACAGTGGCAACCTTTGATCAGTTTTTTTAAGGAAGGGGCCATGAAAAGGAATCAAATCACTCCACTTTCTTTCTTTACTATTCCCTCTATCAAAGTTTCGGTTGAAAATGCAGATAAAGGATCATTCCACATCAAATCAACCGAAAAATGGGATTTTCACCCTGACCATTTCAGATTTTTATGAAATTTGGCTCATTTGTTCCACTTGCAGAGAAATGAATAAATGCCCAATAATTAGTCCCTATTGCTATTAGTTTTTGAAATATATAACTTTGAAAATGGGTAGATAGCTCAAATTTTAGCATTTGGGTCATTCCATGAAAGAAGGGACATGACACCATAAAAAAAAAAATTATTTCTTTCGTAATAATATCAACAGCAATATATTCAATGTTTATTACCAGCATAATATATCACCTCAATAATTGTTTTTTTTATTGAGTGGCAACATTGGAAACATGAGTATTGCTAAAAAACGCATTTTTCGGTTATATATGGCTAAAAGAATACAGCTCTTTACAAGCAAAATATATAACGAAATTAAATTATTTTTTCGTCATTCGTCTTTTAAAGAGTTATATCTCTAATAATTTCAGTAAAAATGGCAAATACAATTATATAATTTTTGTTACTCTGAGATAAATATCTCTTCTTTTTTTTTTTTGTAATGCGAGTTACCAAAAGCATATATATTTGTTACAAAATATGTAGTATAATGACATGGTTTAAAATTAGTATTCCCCTCATTTACTGCCTAATCATGAACAATATAAAGATTAAGAAAGATGCAGTAAAAACTTTTATTACTGTGAATATTACAATTTGTGTAATGCGAGTGACCGGAATCACTTTAATGCAAGTTACCAAAACTGCCTTAATGCCTAATATTATTACATGTTGTTAATAACCACAATTGGTTTTTTAAATTGACCAAAATACATTAACTGTAACTTTTATGTGATTTTTTTTTAACCATAACCATTTCACATATTTAACTGTGATACATTATTTACCAAATTGAGCACATGGTTTAGCTACTTCAAAGTTGCATATCATTCAAGCAAATATTGTTTTCAATTAACTTTTACAGAATTTTTTAACCTTAACCATTTCTTATACTTCACTGTGACACATTGTTTACAAAAATAAGCACATGGTTAAGCTGTAGTGTTTGTAAAGTTTTGTTTACTTAAAGCAGTTGAATATTTTTAAAAATGCCTTTAACATCAGCTGAAAAGATGACTTGTATGAGAGAAAATTTAAAAGCTGAAGTTAAATATGAAGAATACAAATAGAAGCAAAAGGAACACATTAAAAGTAGTAGAAAAAAAACAAAAAAACTGAAGAGAAAGAACTTTCACTCCAGGCTAAACTTAAGTTTGAATTGAAAAGAAAAACGATATCAAGAGAAAGAGTTGCAAAATATCGAAGAAAGAATAAAAAGTAAATCTTTCTGTTACACTTGGATCACCTATATCTTCATACAAAAATTCTGCATCGTTACGTAAAGCTGTAGCTACAACTCGTGTGCTTCCACGATCACCATGTAAAAGGACTGAAGTGATTAAACAGCCATGCAAAGAAAATGAAATTTCACCTGTATTTTCAAATCATAATGAAACTGATTTAAAATCTACAGCATTTAAGTCTGAAATAGTGGAAGCTGTTGTTACATTTTATCAACGAGAAGATATTAGTAGAAAAGCTCCTGGAAGAAAAAACGTAATTACTGTCATGAATGGTACAGCAAAAACTAAAATTCCTAAAAGGTGTTTAATGTTCAACTTGAAAGAAGCATATGCTATTTTTTCCAAAGATGGCATAACAATTGGTAAAAGTAAATTTGCAGAACTCATCATCATGTCATGCTCAACAGCAAATTATCGCATAATGTATGCTTATGCAAACATCACTGCTGTAAATGAATTACACAATGTAATCGAAGATGTTCCTTTATACAACTTTTTACAAATGCTTTTGCTGCATTGTTCCTCTGTAAAAATGCTAAAATAGATTGCCGGCTGGACAATGCAGTAAATGTAAAGAAAATATACAAAACGAGCTTCAGAAAAATGCTAAAATTATGAAACCTTGAAGTGGTTTGTTTGGAAAATGGATGGTTAAAAAAAAGTTCAAGAAAATGGTAAGGTACAAGACTTAAAAAAGAATACTTAATCAAGCAGAATTGTTTTTTAAGCATTACTATATTAAAAGACAACGAAATGGAAGTTACCAAGATGACAAAATCAAAAAATAAAGACTGGTATGGCAGTTATTCATATAGACTTTGCTGAAAACTACACACATGTTGCACAGGACAAGATCCAGAGTGTGCACTGGAGACAAAACCAAATAAGTATTTTTACTGCTGCAGTATGGTATTCTGGAATTTTTCAGTCATATGCGTATGTATCAAATCATCTTGATCATTCTAAGGATACAGTAATCATATATATTGACATTTTAATTAAATAATTACTTTTGTTGATAACAATACTTATTTGGTCAGATGGACCAAGCTCTCAGTTTAAAAATCAATACATACTTTTATCTTTAAGCACATTGGAAGAAGAAAACAGAAAGAAAATAATCTGAAATTATTTTGCTTCCTCCCACGGAAAGGGACCCGTGGATGGTATAAGGGCTGCTGTAAAGCATCCAGTGTGGGTGAAGGTTAGAAGCCGAAAATATATTGTTCATGATGTATTTGATTTTGTACAAGCTATACATAGTAATACGTCAAAAGTAATTATAAAGGAAATAACAAGTGACTATATCTTAAAGAGAAATGAATCTTAAATTATCATATTTATTCAAGCGTGCAGAGGCCATCATAGGTATTTTAAACATGCATAATGCAGAAATGGTAAATAGTAAAATTGTTACATGATTTACAACCAAAGAAATAGATGAAAATATATATAAAGAAAATGATTTAAAATGGGATGACTGGGTGGAAGTGAGCTATGAAGGTAATTTGTTTCCTGGAGTAATAACTGAAATCATAGATGGTTGAAAGGATATTAAAGTCAATGTGATGGAAAGCGTTAGATATTTTTGAAGTGGCCAGACAAAGAAGACAAAATTTATTATACAAGAGAAGACATTTTGAATTTAACCGAACTTATAGCTTTCTAATTACTTTTTAACATAAGAATTTAATATTTTCAAATTCAGTGTTCTTGCATATTTCTCAACAATTAAATTTAACCATGATTGATGTTCATGTGATAAAATGTAAAATTTTGAAATTAAACTTTATAATAAAGTGCTAGAAATAATGTTTGTAATCAACTTAAAAATATACATTAATTATAATAAATAATGCATAACTTCAAAATGACTTTTGGACACTGTAATGCGAGTGACCAATGTTTATAGCTATATTTTAAAATTATTTATAGAATTCAAAAATTGAATAATAAGACTTTTTAAATCTCCCTACATATGTGATCAAAATTTCAAGACCTTTCAATATTAAACAAAGCAGAACTTTGCAACTGAAACCAAGTTGCAAAAAACATTGCCCATTTTCTGTAATGCGAGTTACCAACAATTTAAGTTAATTTTAATTATAATTAAGAATCAGATATTAACGATTTTGTAAATAACATATAGGTTAAGACAAGGCTTAAAATATAAACTAAAACAAAGTAAATAACTTTTGTTTTTCTAGTTCTTCAATTTAATATTACAACATCATACTCATTTTGTAATGCGAGTGACCATGGAGTGACATTTCTTTAACAAATTTTCTCATAACTTTCGTCCTAATTAATATAGAGACTCAATATTAGTATCTTTAGAAAGTATTTAATGTGGGCTTTCTTATGATATGCCACATGAATATATATTTCAAATTTTTATTTTCAAGGTCAATGCATTTGACTTTTGACCTTACATATCGAAAAAGGATATTTCAATTAAAAAAAAAAAAATGCATGTTCTTCCATTTATTTTCTACAATGTCTGCGAATCTCATTCTGGGACAGCCGTGGGATACCGAATAATTAATTTAAACATACTGAGCTTGTATCAGGTTTCATTCAAAAATCGTTTAATGCACTAGTTTTCTGCCATTTGGTGTAAAAAAGGTGGGTTTTAATGAGTCATTAATAGTAAACAATAAGCATGGCTTTACATTTTTTAATACACAATAAGGGGATTATATTTGAACTGCTGTATCACAGTATTGAAGATTCTAATAGGTAAAAATCAGTGTGATGTAGTTGAACATATGGCTTAGGATAACTTAAAAAAGAGAGGAAAAAACTCAAAACCTATGAAAAGAGAAAAAAAAACCTACATCTTATAGACTTTGCTAAATTATCGAGTCAGAGAAAGAGTTTCATTCGCTAAAGTTGTCAGTCGGGGTATGATCCTCAATGAAGTCATCGCTATTGGCAGACGAGTTTTGAGAATTGAGCGATCAATATTTAATCACTGTTTATATGTTATTGTTTGTATGCTATTTTCATGAAAAAAGCATTTTGGTGTATTTTCTAAATTCCTTAAGTTTAGGGCAATTTTCATAATCTCTTAAGTAACAAATTATTTCTGCAGGATTACACAGTAATAATGCCATAAACGTCTTGTATGACTCAATAGGAACATTTTGATTAATATGCCAAACACAGATAGCATGTGTTCCACTAGTATCAGCCAAAATGCAGTTTTTTGGTCTAAGTTCCACAAATTTGGAAAATCCAATTTTAAGTTTTGGGTACTTATCTGCGAAGTGCTTAAATGCTTCATTTACATTACCAGTACCAGTCTTTCCTGTATGTGTGTCTTCTCTCCATCAACCTTCATTGAGACAAAGTCTTTTTTTCCTGGCATTATCCTACTTACATGATCACTGTTAAATGTTTGCATAAGGCTTACTGTTTCTTGACTTACAGTCTTCCCAGGTTTTAGGTTGGGAGATGCTAGAATTCCCTTTTCTTTGACCAGTTGCTTAGCTTTCTTCGTGTAATAACTGTGGCTCCAAATTCTTTTTCTTTTTAGCACACCAGCTCTTAGGGAAAATAGTTAAAATTTGTGCTTATAAACTTCTGTTCTCAGTGCTCTTGAATTTTTCTTTTAGCTGAGAAATTATCTCCAATTCAGCTGAATCAGAAGGTGAATCGCTGTCAGGAATAGTCATCTTTTGTTTTAAAGCTTTGCTTATTTTTTTTTAGTTTACTTCTTGGATAGCCCATGTCAGTAAGTCTTTTCTTTTTTATTGGTGTTTCCTAAATATTTTTCAAGCTTTCATTTAAATGAGATATTGCTGTTTCTCCTTTATAATCGGAAGTATATGATGTCTGATCACCACATTTGGCAACTATCTCGTGTTTCTTAGCAGAAGTTCCATTTGTGCCTGCTATAGCAACTGGAGATTCATCCTCACTTTCTTAACTTTTTATTGACTGCAGCTTCTTATAAACCCTATTTCCCCCTTGGAATTTTTTTTTACCATCCAAGGAAGAACATTCCTTAAATTGTTCTCACATTTGAATGACCTGGTTCACTGAATGGCTTGCTATACACATACTGGCTATTCCAATTTTTTTTTTCAGCTCAGAAACCTCCATCTTTTCAATAATTTCCCTCAAAATCACTAGAATAAATCATATAACTGAAATGCCCAAAACTGAGTATCGAAATCTTTGGTCTACAAAATCTGAACTATTTTAACTGAGCTCTCTCTAAGCATTATTTGCTCTTTTCCTCTCCCTAAGGATTTAAATGATTTTAATGAAATTTCTTGACATGTGACTAGTGAATAACTTTAATGACCAAACCCAAGTGGCCAGCTATCTGTTTGATGTGAAACATCTATAGTTGAAGTGTTAGTGAGTGGAAATAATAGACAAAGTTAAGCAGAAATTTGCCTTTCTACTATTCTCCAGAAAATTCTATTGAAATGTCCATTCTACCACTTCCTGCACCCCCTCCTTTCCCTCTGAGAATGTTCTATTCTTGTGAAATGAGTAAAATAATATCAGTAAAAACTTTAATATTCCTTTTAAAAAAACATGTTTAGGACTATGATTACAGCCAAAAACCTATTTGCCAAGATCTGTAAGTTTTTTTGAAAAGAAATGTGTGTATGCATGCATGCAAGGTCATTTTTGGTGTAAAAATGTAATTTCTAATTTTCATATTCATATTCAAGTATTGCATGATAGTCCCAGTATAAGATTCATAGATATTGTAGAAAATAAATGGAAAAATAACATATAATTTTCTAAAAAAAATTAAAATACACATAATGGCAGAAAACAAGTGCATTATATAATTTTTGAATGAAAATGGGTACATGCACAGTATGTTTAAATTAATTACTCGATATCCCCTGGCGGTCCCAGAATGAGAGTTACAGATATTGTAGAAAATAAATGGAAGAATAACATCTATTTTTTTTTTTTAAAAATTAAAGGACCTTTTTTTGGATATATGTAAGGTCAAATGCGTTAACCTTGAAAATAAAAGTTCGAAATATACATGGGGCAGATCATAAGAAAGCACACATTAAGCACTTTCTAAAGATACAAATATCAAGTCTTTACATTAATTAGAATGGAAGTTATGAGAAAATTTTTCGTACAAGAAAGGCTAAAATTTGAACTATAAACCCATTTTCAAAGTTGTGTATTTCAGAAACTAATAGAAATAGGGACTAATTATTGGGCATTTATTAATTTCTCTGCAAGTTGAACAAATGAGCCAAATTTTATAAAAATCTGAAATGGTCTGGTTGTGAGCTTGGGTGATTTGACTTGAAATGACCCTAAAGTAAAAGAACGTAACAGCAAAAAAGCATCGCCGAAATTAAAAAGGAAAGCTCAAAATTATGTGGATATTTCTAAGAAACAAAAAACTGAAAACTCCATGTCTCGTGAAGAAAGGTTGTTTTATTTTCTGTCGGAAGATATCAATAAGGCTTTCTGTTTATTTTTATCTTATACTGTGCCTGTATTTAAAAAAGCAAATGCTCAACTTCAGTCTGCGGAACCACATATTCATATGCTAAAATCTCTTCTCTTAAAATTATACAGAGAAATGCTAGTGAAATTTGTAAAATCAAACATGATAAAATTATGTAGTGATATTTTGAAAGTCCACTATCATGAGAGGAGTAATCAAAAAGATGATGTTGATATCTTAATTGGAAATGGAACACTGAAAGTAATCCAAGATTTTAACATCCATGATAAAAATGAATTTTATGAAAACGTCAGAAGCTATTTCATAGCAGCATGTGACTACATGCACAATAAATTTCCTTTTGAGTTAGAAGTGTTACATCATGCAGAGGTTACACAAATATCGAATTTTGAAAATGCATCATTTTCCAGCTTAAAATATTTTACAGAAAAATTTCCTGTTCTTTTGTTCAATAATACAGAAGATGAAGCTGTTGATGCTTTACAAACAGAATTCAGTGAGTTCCAGGCTTTCGAAGTTCCACAAACTGTGAGTAATGAAGGTAGCATTGATGCACAATGGGCAGCCATAGGTAAAATAAAAAATGATACTTGTGAATTAAAATTTAAACGACTTTCTCAGGTTATGCTGTCAATACTTACGATCCCTCACAGTAATGCAGCATGCGAGAGAGTCTTCAGTCAAGTGAAGAAAATTAGAACTGACTTCAGGTCAACCATGTCTGATGACACATTAGAAAATTTACTAATAGTTAAATGCAGACATGCGAAATCAATCAACGTTTATTGGCGTAGTGATACCAACGCCGATGGTATGGCGTGATTAGATGGTGAAACGTTCGAAAGAAAATAAATATTTCTGCCTTCGGTGGGACCTGAACCCACGACCTTCCACTTGCCGGGCGGAGGCTCTACCCACTGAGCTACGAAGGACAATATATAATCTCTTTACGAACGTATATATATTGTTGCCAGTTATTTCGCAGAATGGTGTAGTACATAGACTACTATTTAAACCAAATTGCAAAGAGACTGGTATTAAATTGATCGAAATGCACGTTGCAGCATATGTATTTATTTTATATAAATCGAACACTACGCAGATTAAATCAAACAACAATGTCAATCAACGTTTATTGGCGTAGTGATACCAACACCGATGTTATGGCGTGATTAGATGGTGAAACGTTCGAAAGAAAATAAATCCGCAAAATAACTGGCAACAGTATATATACGTTCGTAAAGAGATTATATATTGTCCTTCGTAGCTCAGTGGGTAGAGCCTCCGCCCGGCAAGTGGAAGGTCGTGGGTTCAGGTCCCACCGAACGCAGAAATATTTATTTTCTTTCGAACGTTTCACCATCTAATCACGCCATAACATCGGCGCTGGTATCACTACGCCAATAAACGTTGATTGACATTGTTGTTTGATTTAATCTGCGTAGTGTTCGATTTATATAAAATAAATTGTGAAATGTTACGAGAATGTATTTGACAAAAAATTTCTCGAAAATGCCAAATTTTGCACTACAGCATTTGTAAATTCTAAGAATTAATATTGCGTTTAATACAGTTTAATCCTCTATTATTATTAATTTAATAAATACTTAATTTCCTCATTGTGCCCTTTTTTCATAAATTATGTATGATTTTGTTTAATTAAAAAATGGTGGCCTGCCCACGCGTGCGTGATTGACTACAGATTTTTCACTTCTAGAAGTTGGCACATATGGGGTTTGTTGCCAAATCCATTGGAAACAAAATAATTTTCAGAGTAACACTATTTGATAAGGAGAGTGTCAGTTATGATCTTATTTTGTCAAATTTACAATGAAAATGACATCATTAATTTAAATAATAATAATAAGCAATGTAGACAGCATGGGTGTATTCAGAGGATTCAAATATTTTATGAAACGCCATAAAGTAAGATTTATAACAAGTACCTAATATTTATTAGAAATTCTTTAAATCTCACAGGAACCTAAATTCCAGCTACATCAGCAATTTCTAGTTCATTTGTTTTTCTGATATTTGGTGATGATCCTGCAGACCAGTTGATTAGCAGCTGTGGACCACACTTTGAGAAACACTGCATTACATGTTTAAATTTACATTATCTATGCCTATTTGCTAACTACTAGAAAACATTCATCCAACCTTATGTTAATTGTATATAAGAAGCCAACTCTGACAGAATGAGATAAAATCATGCCTAGAGAAGCTGTACTGAAGCGTATTCAAGACCATGTCAATTGAAAAATTTTTATTCAACAAAATGTCTATAATGAGATACAAGGGTTGTCCCAGAAGTACCCGACCTGACGTATAGATGGCTGTTGTTGTTTGAAAACAATTACTATGGTTGAAAGTACCAATCTTATAAAGCTTACGTTTTAATGTTGATGGCGCTGCTTTGTTTTGTTGGACAGCCATCACTAGTGAACGCTCTCAGTGAATTTGTAAAAATGGAAAAAATTGGTCATCGTTATGTGATACAATACTTCCATTTGAAAGGTCTCAATTCAACCAATATCGAAGCTGAGCTAGTTTCTATTCTTGGAGAGTCTGTTCCTTCATTTACAACAATAAAATATTGGGTGGCAGAGTTTAAGCAAGGCCGTACGAGCTGCCAAGACAAACATCACAGTGGTCGACCAAATGAGGTGACCACGCCAGAAAAAGTGAAGAAAATCCACAAAATGGTATTGGATGACCATCGACTGAAAGTGCACTAGCTAGTAGATGTGGTAGGCATTTCAAAAAGTGCTGTACATCGCATATTGACTTTGAATTTGGACATGAGAAAGCTGTGTGCAAGATGGGTGCCACATTTGCTCATAATGGAGGATAAACAGCGTCGTGGGGATGTCTCAATCGAGTGTTTGGCGATGTTTCGCAGCAATAAAGCTAAGTTTTTGTGTCGATTCATGGATGAAACATGGGTCCATCATTTCACACCTGAGATGAAGGAACAGTCAAAACAATGGATTGAAAGGGGAGACTCGGCTCCAGACAAGAAGGTGAAGACATATCCATCTGTAGGCAAAGTCATGGCGTCAGTTTTTTGGGATGCGCATGGGATAATTTTCATTCATTATCTTCAAAAAGGAAAAACAATATACAATAATTTCTGCCACCCACGTATAGATTATAGCTCAAACTAGAGCTTTTTTCGTTTTGGAGAAAAAGAGACGCTTTCCCCATCCTGGATTCGAACCAGGGTCCCGTCCTTTATGGAGGGACCCTGGTTCGAATCCAGGATGAGGATGGCGCCTCTTTTTCTCCAAAATTACACAAGCTCTAGTTTGAGCTGTAATTAAAACGTGGGTGGCAAAAATTATTGTATAATAAATTCCCCCACGAAAAACTCACAAAAATCTCGCCCCGGAGGCTTTTCTGTGTTGACCATATTTGGCAATTGTGTTATCCCTGTGAAGGGTAATAATATCTTACAGGAAAAACAATCAACGGCGAGTATTATGCAAACTTATTGCACCGTTTGAGTGATGAAATCAAGAAAAAATGGCCGCATTTGGCGAAAAAGAAAGTGTTGTTTCATCAAGAAAATGCACCAGTTCACACATCCGTTATCGCGATGGCCAAAATCAATGAGTTAAAGTTTGAATTGCTTCCTCACTCACCCTATTCACCAGATTTAGCCCCCTTGGATTATTTTCTTTTTTCAAACTTGAAAAAATGGCTTGATGGTAAAAGATTTACAAACAATGAAGAAGTGGAGTCTACGGTTAATGGCTATTTTGAGGAGCTTGACGGTTCTCACTATAAACAGGGTATCGAAACTATTGAACATCGCTGAGAAAAGTGTATCTAGTTAAAAGGAGACTATGTTGAGAAATAAAGGTACGTTTTCCCAATTTTTTTTTTGTTTTCTTTGTTAGGTTGGGTACTTCTGGGACTACCCTCATATTCTAGAGACAGGGAAAAGAGGTATCGTTACAAGCAGGTTCTCTCTCTATAGACATGGTTAAACCTGATATGCTCTATTTGTTGGAACTTTGAGAAATACCATTAAATATACAGATATCTTTGTATTTTCCAATGAAAAACATTTCAGTCTTAATAGATTACGTAACTAACGGCATGATTTAGGGCTACTAAAAAACAGCAGATGGAACCAATTTCACATGAGTACCTATTTCAATGGATTTAAAGTGATCTTATGCACATGAAGAAAATAACTTCTCTTCTATATTTTCACACCCAAACTTTTAATATAATTCATACAAACCTCTTTCTCTTTAACTTATAATTTGATTATATAGAAATCTCTACAGTCCTAATTATGAGAACCGCCATATTACAAGAAAAGCATAGTGACCATTGGTGAAAAAACATTTTTTTCCAAATAGAAAATGTTATTTTTAGTGCATATTAATACAGTATTAAGTGAAAATAAATAAAACGTATCTTTCTGACATTTTACAATACAATTGTGCCGTAAATTAATATATCCAATAGTTATTTTTCACTTCAATAATTGGGCACAACAAACATACACTCACAAAGCAAGACATCCATTTCAGCTGCTATGCCTATGGTTTTGATGTCACACCACATGATAAACTGCGTAGCGGGGGCCTCCCGTTTCCAGACAGCCGGGGTTTGATGGCATTCTCAGATTAGTAGGAATGACAAATATGAAAGCTAGCGAGTTTGTTTTCGTGCATGGGGATTTAGTAGTTTGTGCTATGTTTAATATCATTCAGGAATTGTTAGAAAATATGATGGAAGGGAAAGAAAGTGATGAGGAAATGGAAGCTGAAGACAGTTGTGAACAGCCACAAAGTTCTAACAGCAAAACACATTCTGACCTTTTGGCAAAGTTTTGGACATCCAAAACTCTGAACAAAAACGATGACTTATATAAAAGGACTAAAAATATCATCTCTTTAGAAATGAATGTTTGCCATAAAAAAGCAAAACAATTACGCATCACTGATTTTTTTAATATAAATTAAAATAGAGGATTAATGTATTTGAAATGACCAATTTTTCTATCATTAATTTGATTTTTTTTTTTTTATACTGAATCTGTAAATAACAGCCACTTCCGAAGGACGGTGCAGAGTCCTGTGTGTGATCGTTTTTCAGTGGTTTTACTGTACATTGATTTTTAATTTATTATAAATCTGAAATCTGTTAATTTTAACTATTGACATTATTTAATTTATCCTATCTTGTTTAAATCTGACTACTTGATTACTTTTAGGGATTTGCTTCTCATTCTCAACTTTGTTTCATAATTACGTTAATTCTGCAATATACTCTTTTATTCTTAAAATAGTATTATAAGTATTATTAAGTCAGTTGCATAGGTTATTACTAATTAATTTGATTTTCATTTGCTAATAGATCTTTAATTTTTTTTGTTTTTGGTCCTTAAATTTCATTTAAAGAGATGTATCTGAACCCTGTTTTATTTTGAATAATCAGGAGAGTCTAGTGTACATCAACCTACCCCCGTCCCCACTAATCATACAAGAATCATATGCTTGTACATATCATTAATTAAAATTTATATATTTTTCAAAAACTAACTTTACATGGTACTAAAATCATGGTTTAACGTGTTCGGCAATTTTTTTAGGAATATTTGAATTACTTAATAAAAATAGTTATGTATTTCTGAAAGTGATTACAAAAACAAAATATTATATTTCACAGCAACTGTATTTCTCTCTTAATTTCTCAGCAATAGACCGTTCAATTTGTTCATCGCTTTTCCCAGTATAGACATGGGAAGCCAAGTAAGACCCGCTTAGCAGTGATCATTTCCCCGTTGTCCTGAAATATACTGGACGGGGTTCCTGTATGCCATCACAGAACCCAAAACGGATAATTAAAAAGGTTAACCGGGAACTTTTTGTTGTCTATCAAGCATCAATAGTACTATGCTAAACACCCCTAACATTAACGAAGCAGTTAAAATGGTCACCGGTTACATTCTGCAGGCAGCATAACATGCAGTTTCAAAATCATTGGCACATTTTCTAAAAATACCAAAACCTTGGTGGAACCACAACTGTAAAATTACATACAAAGGACAAAAAAGGCATGGGGTGTATTTCGCCGATACCCCACACAAACAAATCTAGTTACTTTCAAAAGAGCCAGAGCCAAGGCGAGATCCATCCGACAAAAATCAAAAAAGGGTTCTTGGAAAAGGTATATTTCTGGCATAACATCCATCATAAATTCAAGGTAATTTGGGATAAAATTAAAAAAATAAATGGAAATTACACCTCACATCCACTCTCTATCTTAGAGAGTAATGGTATAAAAATCAGTGATGTCCAAGGAATAGCCAATACATTGGCTACTGCTTTTCCTAATGTCTCTAGCAGTACTAACTACATTCCCTCATTCCAAACCATTAAAAGACATCAAGAAAAATAAATTCTTAATTTCCGGGAAAACACATCTTATAATATCCCATTTACCTTTTTTGAATTAAAATGTTCGTTACATTGGTCCAAAAATACTACCCCTGGACCTGATAAAATACATTATGCAATGATCAAGAACCTGTCTGCAAATTCCTCGAAAATATTCTGATTCTATTCAATAGGATTTGGACAGAGCAGTTATTCCCAGAGGCATGGCTCAAAGCTATTATTATACCTTTTCCTAAACCAAGCAAAGATCCAAGGAATCCTTCAAATCATTGACCCATTGCCTTAACTGGTTGCTTTTGCAAACTATTAGAAAGGATGGCCTGCAATAGTTTGATGTATTACCTAGAAAATGGAAACCATTTACCACTACGCCAACGTTGTTTCCATCGGATGAGATCAACACTAGATAACCTTTTAAATTTCGAAACCTTCATAAGAGAGGCTTTTGTTAAAAGTGAACACCTTGTGTCTATATTCTTCGACATAGAAAAGGCATACAATTGAACTTGGAAATATGGAATCTTCGGAGATCTCCACCAATGTGGTCTTATGGGGCAATATGCCAAGTTTTATAAAAAAAAAATTCTGGATCACAGAACTTTCCAAGTGTGTATTGGAGCCACTCTTTCTCACAATGTCCTGCAAGAACAAGGTGTTCCCCAGGGCTGTGTTTTAAGTCCTATTCTCTTTGAGACTCAGTGGTGGTGGTGGTGTTAAAGATCTTCCTGCCACTGTAAAAGCTTCATTATATGTTGACAACCTGCAAATTTCGTGCAGAGCGGGCAACATGAACCTTATTAGAGCCAACTTCAGTTGGCTTTAAATGAAATAATGGAATGAACACAATAATGGATTGAATTTCTCAGCACAAAAAACTGTGTGTATATTTCTGTCGCAAACGCAGTTTGCATTTAGATCCGGAGCTCAGAATGGGAAATGTTATCAGAGAGGTTTAGAAGACAAAATTCCTTGAGGTTATTTTCGACCACTCCCGAACTTTCCGCTCCTGTATCAGACATCTGCGGGACAAGTGTTTTAAATCCCTTAATATCCCCAAGGTTCTGTTTCACTCATCCTGGAAAGTTGACTGATGCACATTACTGAGATTATGTAAGGCATTAATCCGGTCTAAATTAGACTATGATTGTCCTATCCACGGCTCAGCATACCAGTCGTTACTTAATCTTTAGCTTACAGGTGAGACGACATATATCCCAGCAGATTTACCTTCCAAAAGAACGGGGCAGGGATAAGCCCTATCCCAGAGATATTTTTCCCAAGTCAATGGCCAGTTTAATAGTACAAATGACTCGATTGCGGATGGTAACGAAAAGGGGGACAAAATAAAGGCCTATTGTGCAAACAGGGCCTTTCCCTCTCTTCACTGTTTTGTACAAAAGTTAACGATTTATTAGATTATGAGTAAGTTTCTGATCTTCCACTAACGTACAATACATGCCCACTAAAGTTATTTTGCGTTGTTTATTTATACTTAAGTGCAGCTACACCTCCCTCCTGACCCCATGTAGCGACGCTTTTAGGTGCCACTTTGGTTTATTTGTATGGGGAGGGGGGAAGCAATATTTCCCCGTATGGAACGACAAGTTTCTGTTCTTCAGCCCCATAAGCTAAAGTTTAAACAACTCGACCGTATACATCATGAGGGTCTACGACTGTGCACTAAGGCCTTTCGGACTACTCCTGTCACTAATTTATATGCTGAGGTCATAAAACCTCCATTAATTTTACATTGTCAACATTTGTCTCTCGGCTATTTTAAAATTATATCATTAAAAGACCATCCTGCATCGCAATCACTTCATCAACCACGTTTCACTTTTCAATACTAGTCCCTCGTGTATTCCAACCTATGGCATGAGGATGGAAAATGCTGCAAGTGAATTGGGCATTTCAAAAACCATGATAGCAAAATCGATGCGAAACATCATTTATCCATGGTTTGATTTATCTGTCTATCCAAAAGACAATACCCCAGACATTGCCTATCGGCAGGCATTCGCTGATCTGTCTAGTACATATGAAGACTACTCCTTCATTTTCACAGACGGATCAAAAGCGGATGACTATGTCATTGTGTCATTTGTCTGTGGAGATGTCATACAGAGTTAGCAACTGCTAAAATTCTGGTCAATATTCACAGCGGAAATCCATGCCATTGGGTTAGCTTTACAATACATCTTGAATAATGCCGTATCTCCAACTGTCATCTGTACAGATTCACTCAGCGTTCTGCAAAGCCTGACTTCATTCAACGTCTCGCATCACACTGGAATCCACAGAGTTCGTGAAAACAACTTGTGGATATAAAGCACTATCAGTATATTGTGAAATTCTGTGGGTTCCAGGTCATGTCGGAATTTCCAGCAATCAACAGCCTGACATTGCTGTGAAAACAGCAACTGCAAAACCTGAGTGTATTTCCATTCCATTTGGAGATTTTAACACTCATGTCTTATCCCATCTGTACAAAAAATGGCAGTTGGAATGGGACGAGTGAGTTTTTAATAAGCTTCACCGCATTAAACCTCGTCTTGAGGTGTGGCAGTCTAGCTATAGTAGTGACTGTCATAAAGAGGTCACTCTGGCTAGACTCAGCATCGGGCATACACGCTTCTCCCATCACCATCTTTTAAAGGGATAAGATGTCCCGATGTGTGCCACATGTGGTGAAGCATTAAATGTTTTGCATATTTTATATACTTACCCCAATTTTAACTGTCATCGTTTACTAATTTTTAACCAAAATAATTTTACCCTAGGTGATCCTTTTAATCATGAACTAATTTTTAACTTTTTATCTAACATTGTTTTCTCCCACCTTATTTGATTTTTTATATCGTTTCATTTGTTAAATTTAATGCATTACATCCACATTCCTGCCAACTTGTATAATTTGTGCATACAATGTATGGATTTTGGTGAATTGTGTGATTGATCGATATGACGAATGATCAGTAAGATTGTAAGTTTTTTTTTTTATATATTTTTGGGGGTAAAAACAAAAAACACACTACAGAGTTGCGACATCAATCCGTTCCCATGATTAGGCTTGGGTGATGTATCGATGCATTATGAAAAACCGGCGTGAAGCCGACATTGTCACCCCAGTTTCATAATTTTCAAATAGGCGATACATCATGATTTCATGGTGTCATACTGCCGATTCCAATGTTTCTTTGTGCGCATGCGTAGTTTTACGATATTGTTTCATCGCTTGGTCTGGACGATTTCACACTCTCATCTGTATCCTGACGTGGATCACAGGAAAATAATGTTTTGCGCATGCCCACGGACTTCATGCCGATGCTTCTGAATCTTTCCATAGGGGGTGATATAGGAATTATGAAAACGTCATACTTCGACAAATGGTTTATGACTATAATCGTAAATTAATGGTGACGTTTTATCCTGTTATGGATCCCAACGTAACGCTTTTTGCTAAGGGGTCTGGTGTAAAATATATCATGTGATTACGATGTGACTGAAATCGTAAGCCATAAATAGATTCTCATGTATAGGTATAAGAGTTAAATATAGCATAAATGCAATTTTGCCTCTTTTCTAAAAACACTGGGGTGGGGGCAAGAGCCCCTACCAGATTACAACAATATCCTAAGGTACGTATTCAATGGAATGCATTTACAAATTCAGTCACATCGTAACACTCATTTAAAAAAAAAAAAAAAGAAGGAAAATGCGTAGGACATTGGGATCTATAGCAGGATAAAACGTCAACACTAATTTACTATTCTTTCTCTGTTTACGATTATAGTCGTAGCGCATTTGTCGAAGTCTGACGTTTCCGCAATTCTTGTACCACCCCACAAAGGAAACATTCAGAAGGTATTGGCATGAAGTCCATGGGCATGCGCAATGCATCATTTTCCTGAGATTCATGTCAGGATTCAGATGCAAGTCGGTTTCACACATTCCTCGTAAAACTGAACATGCACACATAGAAACATTGGAATCGGCGGCATGGCATTGGCAAACCGCTTCTATGGTTTCTGCGAGCTGGCGGTGTGAAACTGACTAGACTTAGAAACTTGAATCGTACCTTCCAAAACTGTACACTGCACATGCCCATGGACTTCTTTTGATGCTTTTGAACGTTTCCTTAAGGGGTAGTATAAGAATTGAGGAAACGTTGTATTTCGACAAATTAGAAACTCGAAATGCACCGACCAAGCCGTCAAGGGCGTATCAGGAAAGGGGCCTGGAGCCCCCATCCTTTTTCTAGGTTCCTATTGAGGCCACAATTATGATATTATGTAATCAGATATTGTACGTGAGGGCACTTGAAATGCCATATGCTAGGGCCGTTTCGGGTGGGGGCCGGAGCCACCATCCCTTTTCTTGGCTGCTATTGAGGCTACGATTACGATATTACGTAGTCAGAGATTGTACGTGAGGGCACTTGCAATGCCGCATGTTAGGACTGTTTCGGGTGGGAGGCCAGAGCCACTATCCCTTTTCAAGGCTGCTATTGTGGCTACGATCACGATATTATGTAATCAGAGATTGTATGTGAGGGCACTTGAAATTCCACATTTCAGGGCTGTTTTGGGTGGTGGGGGACAGAACCACCATTCTATTTTCAATTTTTGAGGAATTTTTCAAATACAATTGAAAAAATTCTAAAGACTTTGTGTTTATGTGGAATTTTTTCAGTTTTAAGAAAGAATATTTAGTTAAAAGGTTTATACATATATGTATATAGTCCTTTTTTTTTTGTTTTCTTGAAATTAGGTTAAATCTAAAGAAAACATAATTTTTTTTTTCCACTGTACAGTCTGGACTTACATTAATTTCATTGGGTGTCTATTGGAGAAGGTATTATGATATCACCACTACTTTCTTAATTTATACCTTCCATATCTATACTAATCAATCATCTTTTTTTATTATTATTATTTGTATATTACTTCCGCTTCTCCTAATTATATCTGGTTCTGGGTTGCAGGTGCTTTGTCAGACTCCAAAGTCTTTACCCTTTGCTTCGTAGACAGATGAATTTAACTAATAAATTGTAAATCACTATCACATCATGTAAGCATACATCAACATGGTTTTCAAAATTATTGGGGAAGGGGATGCTAAGCACATATTATGAACATTTATACATTGCAATATATATGTAAAATTGTAATTTATTTCAAATCATTGAAGGGCTGGGGTCCCACAGGCCCATATAGCCCTATGCCTATGTAAATATCTATAATTAATGTATTTTAATTTTGAAAATTACCTTGAATTTTTTTATTTTCTGGTTAATATAGTCTACATTTGTTAGTTATCTGTACATAATAAGGGAAAAAATATAGTACCTCATTCGATTCTGGACATGTTATACTGCATGTACTGTGCACGCTGTCTAATGATGTGCACTCTTACTATGCACACACATTTTAAAAATTGTAAAAATTTTGAAATTGACATGTTGGCAGATATGCATCCAATATATTTTCACCATTTTGGTTTTAATTTATGTTTATTTATACTGTATATGCGATATCACCTTGATTGGTGCAGAATCACCATTACTGTCCTTGCACCATAAAACTACAAATATTTCTCTTAATTTAACTATTTTTTTACACTGTTCTGTAACTATTGGGTTGATGATCTGTCGTACAAATATTTGTTACGTGCCTAATTTTTAATTCTGGCCATGTCTGTATGTTTATATTTTATTTTTAAAGTAAATAAAAGCTGTTTTGTTTTCTTTGAACAGAACTGTGAACTTGAAAACATTGGATTGTGAAGACTGATTATATTACAATAAAGAAACAAAGCTCAAGTACATTATACAGTGATGACAAGGCCAATGTTTATGCTAATTAAATCTTCTCAAGTGTGGTAATGATTTATTGAAAAAAGAGATTTTGGTCTGTAATTAAATTATACTGATTAACCGAGTCCGCATACTAATGCTTCTAGTGTGGAACTGGATCTAATTCATCGAGTTACTTAAAAGAAACTATGTTGAGGTAAATACTTCTCTTTTTGGAACTGCGAGTATTTGTAGGTCATGACAAGTAAAGGACCAATTGGTATTACTCAGCAGTTGAATTATTTAATTCAATGGTTTTTGGAGTATAGTGAAATGCAAAAAGATGATTTTTTAACTGTTTTGATAGAAACTTATTCTCCAGGTAACATTAATGGTGTTTCCGATTCACTAAATAGCTTGAGTGTCAATGACAGACCTCCGAGCATTTTTCAGTGTCGAATGAAATTATTTCGGGAATGGTTTTTAAGTTGGAGTGATGAAGAAAAAAGTGAATTTCTTACACAGCTAGAACGATTAGATGAGAATTTTGTTGAGAAGTTTCGTGAGGACTTGTCTTGTAAAACACAGCAGTGATGTATGTTCTTTAAATGTAATGGCAATTGATGTCTAATGAAATAATTTATATAGATTGTATAAAAGACATCCAAGCTGTAATTCTGTTGTCCTAAACTTTGTCTTTATTGCTGCGTAGTAAAGTGCCATTATTTGTAATTTTAAATTTGAGAAGTTAGTCCTATCTTGCATAATATTTTGTATTTTTATAGAGTTTGTTTAAAATGGAGATTCTTGTGAACTTTGATATAGAAAAGGTAAGTACTGATTTGGTCAAAATAATGTTTGAGTGCAACAAGAGGGGATTACGAAATTCTTGTTCTTGGGCTGCTGAATTATATTATTCATTAAGCAAGTCGGGCATAAATATAGACAATGTGTGTGTGTCTGATTTTATGGAAGAATGTGAATTTGCAATGATATCTTTAGCAAAATCCCATTTTGATAATCAAGAATATGACCGTGCTGCCTTCTTTACAAAAGATTGTCATACACCTGAAGGTCGTTTTCTTTACTTTTATTCCATTTATTGTGCGGGAGAGAAAAAAAGAATAGATAGTATTGGTGATGTGTCAGTGCCAGCTGATAAAACACAAAATTTTGACTTGAAAACACTACGGGCTAAACTTCAGAAAGAGCATGTTGAATTTTCTCTTGATGGATACTGCTTATATTTGTATGGTGTTGTTTTAAAAAAGCTGCAACTTGATAAGCAAGCAGTGGAAATCCTTTGCCAAGCTATTCGTATGGAACCTCTTCATTGGGGTTCATGGGTAGAATTAGCTGCACTTATAGTTGATCGTGAAATGTTAAATAATTTACCCCTTCCAGATCATTGGATAAAAATTTTTTTTTTATCTCATACATATTTAGAACTACAAATGAATGAGCCAGCACTGGAAATATATGCCAAGCTTTTAGAAGTTGGGTTTAATAACAGCACATACCTTATGGCCCAAATAGCTATTGGCTATCATAACATGCGTAACTTGGAAAGAGCTATTAGAGGTTTTCAAGAAGTGTTAGAGATTGATCCATATCGCTTGGATAATTTGGATATCTATTCAAATTTGCTGTATGTTCGAGAAATGAGAGTTGAATTAAGCAGCCTTGCTCAAGATTCTTGTACTATAGATCAGTATAGAGTAGAAACATGTTGTGTTATTGGTAATTTTTATAGTTTGAGAACTCAACATGAAAAAGCAGTTATTTATTTTCAACGAGCATTGCGTTTGAATCCCAATTACCTTTCAGCCTGGACACTTATGGGTCATGAATACATGGAAATGAAGAATACTTCTTTTGCAATTCAAGCTTATCGACAAGCTATTGAAGTTAATAGAAGAGATTATAGAGCATGGTATGGTTTGGGACAAACATATGAAATGTTAAAAATGTCATTTTATTGTCTATATTATTATAAACAAGCTCAATTATTAAGACCTCATGATTCAAGAATGATGGTTGCTTTAGGAGAAGCTTATGAGAAATTAGATAAAGTAGAAGAAGCAAAAAAGTGTTTTTGGAAAGCGCATGTTGTTGGTGATATGGAAGGCGTGGCTATATTAAAATTGGCAAAAGTTCATGAAAAATTGAATGAAGAAAGGCAAGCTGCTATGGCTTTCACTACTTATACTCGAAGTACTATAGATAAAGCAGTTGTTGATAAAGATGATCTTTGTCATGCGTACTTATTTTTAGCGAAATATTTTCTTAAATTGGGTGATTTTGAGAATTCGAATGAAAATGCACAGCATTGTTTGAAGTTTCCTGAAACGAAGGAAGAAGCGGAAAATATTTTGAGCCAGATTAAAACTCAACAAGATGAGTTAGAAGACAAAGACTGTGACTTCCATTTTGAAATTGAGGACAGTGATGATTTTTTATCTATTTTAGATTTTTCCTTAGTTTAATTTAAAGCTGGTTTCTATAATTGTCATTCATGCATGAATTGAATAGGTGTATAAAGGTACTTTTTAACGTGAAGTCCACCTTTTTTAAAAAAAAAAACTGCCATTTCATGCTGAAACGGTTAAGGAATTTAATGAAATGCTTTACATTTACTTCCGTATGCCTTTTACTCTATTAATGGCAACCAAAACTCATTCATTATGTATTTCAATGACAGAAAGAAGGTAATATATCTTTACAACGGTTAAAAAATTTGGAGTAAAGAAAACTTTATTTAGTTTTTATGTTCAGATTTTTCCATGTGATTAATGTAAAACCTATGTTAATATAAAATGCTGTGAATTATGCACTTGAGTGTTAAGCTTATGGCTTCATTCTTTCTGTGTTACAAATAGTTTATTGCTTTTTACTTATAATTAATGTCAAGGTTTACTTCTAAATCAAAATTTTATATGAAATTCTGAGAATTCTTATATGCAGTAATGAAGTGTAATAGTCAATTACGTTACCAATTTTTAAGTTAGCCTACTAATTTTATGGGACTAACATGTAAATGAACTATTTTTTTAATGTAGTTAATACTGAATTTGTTATAAGCATGATAAGTTAATGTATTTTAATGTATCTTTTAACCAAACTTACAATATACGTTAGTAAAATCATGATTGTGAAATAACCTTCACTAATTTTTTCACTATTTTATATTGAACATTTAAGTGAAATATTCGAACAACACAAAATCATGATAATTTTTTTCATGATTTTTTTTTTTTTTAACAAAAGTTTTGTTTACCCTAAAGAAATAGTTCTTTATTGCTAATTTCCTTCGTAGTTGGAAAGTAATTTTTTTGTTATGAACACTGTTGCAGGGTTTCCACACAACCTGGAATTTTCAGGGAATTTGAAATTATCCCTAAAAGCCAGGGAAAAAACTGGAATTTTTTGGTCAAACCTGGAAAAGTCAGAGAAAATCTCCCTAACTTGTTCCAAATATTTTTTTAATAATGATGGATTAATATTGTTGTATAGTTGTTCCAAATAGATAAATTTTGTGTGAACATAGACTATTTGCCCTGAAACAGTTTTGTTTGCAAACAGAGAATTTTTTTCTCCATGGTGAATGGGAACCCTGTTTTAATTAACATGAAATATATTCTAATGTTGACTTGATGTTAAATGTTGTCTTAAAGGTAAGACAGCTGTGATCTCTTTCAGCGTCATTACATGGAAACATTTTTTAACCATTTAAAGTATTTCAATTTGTGTATAGTAAAATTTGTTCAGTTATTTTATGTAAAGTTGGAAACTAATTGTGTAGCAATATTTAACCATTCAAATATAAGAAAGGCTCTGGGCTGGATTTCAATGGTATCGTAGAATGCATGCCTTTTTTTTTCACTATAATCCAAGTTTGGGTTTCCTAGGTAACAGAGGTTTGGATCCCTCAGAAAATTACTGTTTCGAATGCAACATGACTTTGTCTGTCCTTATACTTTAAAGCTCCTCTAATGCTCTTAATAAAATGGATTGATGGGGTTTTATGGCACAAGACTAGCATAGGTCCTGCTGCACCGAACATGAGTAACGATGATATAGCATTTGGCCTTTTTTTAGTGTACCATATATATCATATTTGTATTTCAGTTATATTGCTAGTTCAATTTAAAACATTTGATTTTCAAACTATGAAATTGATTTTATTCCATAATATATTAAAATAAAAGGTTTGCAATATCCAATGTGGTGTTAATTATGTCTGTAATTAATGTATATGCACCTTCTGTTAATTTCAGTGACAAATTTTAATGTTTACCAAGTAATTTTTTAATGTTAAAACAGCTGATTTTGTAATGTCATTTTTTTATCATGCTAAAATGAAAGTATAACATTTTTTAAAGAAAATTTTATAGCCCAAATTATAACTATTCAAATAAGTGCATTGTGCAAAACATCTGATTCCTTTTTGTTTGTTGATTAAATAACTTGAAGTTTATTTTCAGTTGTTCAACCTTTTAAATAAAGGGTAATGTAATGAATCATAATGCATTAGGATCTGCTTAACTAAACTTTAACTGAAATGTCCTGCTGTGCACTTGTTTTTGTTATATTTTAAAGTAGACACCCATTCAGTATTTTTGGCAAAAGTGCTCATATTTATTTGTTTTCTAGTGTACTCCGATCTTAAGAAAGAAACCAACACAAATGCTATTAACGTAATAATAAAAATGAAATGTACAAGAGAAAAGTTGGGTAGTGGTAGTCCATTCTGGTTCACCCACTATGCTGACTACGACCACACATGACCTTGTGGTGTGATAGTGGAAATTTCGGGGTCAGAGGGGCTTTAATGGCATGTTTTAACAGACATATCACATTGGCATAGTTCTGTTAAAGTTCCGTTGTATATTAACGAATTCGTAGTCTTAGACACCTTTCCTATAAATTTGCCTCCCCAAACCGAAATGCCCTTTCAGTGATTAGGTGTCAGAAGATTGAATAACTCAGTGGCGCCAGGACTGCGCCAAAAGACCGGTCTTGCACCATCCTGCTACAAAAAGGGAATTTTAATGAAATTGCACCAAAAAAAAAATTAAAAAAAAAAAATAAATAAAAGTAAAATTTAAAAAACCTTTGTTTTCACTAAAATGCACCAGTTCAGTACATAAATCATACATCTGGCATCCCCAGCCAATGGGAATTGGAAACACTAAAGTACCTAGTTTGGATAACATGATCTCTTTACTTGTCAAGTTTTACAACAGGCGTTCTGTGTGAAAGAAGGGAAAATAACGGTGTGCAAAACCTTTTGTATAAATTTTAGTGGCATCAGGTCTGCAAGAAGCTTTTTTTTTTCCCTAACAAATCAGATTGGAACAGGGCCCAAAATTCACGGTCATATTTTGCACCTATAAATTTCGTTTTGATGACAAAGATTTTAGACCCAGTCATTTTTGGTGCCTAACTTTTTCAATTTTCATCATTTATATTACACAAATTTCGATCGCTCAATACTTTTCCTTCTACCAATCTCACGGATGCATGTCACAAGATCAAAATCATTGTTATTTTTGTTAGGGGGAAACCCACAGTCTACAATCTAGTAGGCTGTGGCCAACTACGATACCTTGATTCTCTCCCCTCACATTCCACTAGTGCCACGTAGCCTTTTCTACTTGTAAGGAAGTTTTTTAGGGATAGTTTATGTTTAATGTTATTCTTTGGCTTCACGCTCATTTTCAATTTTTAAGTTTGCTATTGATTTTCGATCACTAAGGCTAAGCAAAACAAAATTGGTAGTAAAGTTTCTTTGGCTAATTGTTTACATGTGCATAATATTTTAAATTATGACCATGTGCGATCAAACCAGAGTTTATAAATAGGCATGTCAGGCAAATGCCCAAGACACTAAATTTTAGGAGGGTAAAATTTCAAGAGACTGCATTTTTTTTTTTCAATCTGTTGTTGAATTCTATCGAGTCACTTTCGTTTGAAAAATTCTCCCCCACCCCCACATCGAAAATTTTTTTGTCATCGTTAAAATAAATTTATACGTAAAAATACTGTTTTTTTAAATAATAATGCACATGGGGTAACCTGAGAACCCCCACCCCCACTTTCCAGGTATTCCTCGATTCACTGTCACATTTGAAGATGGATCGACAGAATTCTTATTTCTTCCAGCAGAAAATTCCTAACAAGCACGCTCCCTTTATTTTTCATTACATTTTTTTTAGAGGGGGCAAGGTTTTTTTTTTAAGTGTAGTCTGGATCCTAAGAATTCTGTTGATTTGCCCTCCCCTCGAAAGCCTATCTACCATTTTTGTCTCAGTTTGAAATTCTGAAAATTTTCATGAAACAGCCCCCACCCCCACCCCACAAAATAAATAAATTTGCAAAAGAAAAAAAAAAACATAGCTGTTTTATCTTATAATGTATGAGGTAATCATAATCTCCACGTTCTCCGTGATTTTCTGTTGCACTTGAGGAGCCAAATCAATGAAATTGTATTTGTTAGTTTTAGCATAAAATTCCTTGTAAATGCTCCCTACGTTTTCTGCATATTTTAATTCAATTTTTTTTATGGGGTTGGCATACAGTGTGGATGTATAAAGCAAGATCAGAGTTTAACAAGTAAATTTTTTTTAATATTCCAGACTCGCTAATTCCCCAAAACTATCAAATGCTGAGGAATTGATTAGTGATGGATTGAAAGGGAAAACATTTTCAGACATAGTAAGACACATTCTTTTGAAAGAATCAAAAGAAAAAACGTCTGCAATTCTTATTCATACTAAAAAGAACAAACATGAACAACAGAGGTTACCTAAAAAAGAAAAAAATCTTTCTAGTGGGCAAGTCAACCTGTCCTAACTTACTTTAAAATACTTTCGAAGCTTATTTCTTCATAGTTATTATTAATTATGGTATGTATATGAAAATATAATAGGTGGTAATATTTTGAAATATTAAATCTGTGGTAATATGTTGAAATATTTTATTTTAATGCTTAAAAAAATGTCTTTTTACATAAAAGTATAAATTTGCCTACTCCAAAACAGTCTTGGTTGCTAACGTCACTGATAACTGCTACTGAATTCTGGGATTACAGAACTGTCGTTGGCATCCGCTCTTCCCAGCTACCCTCTGCCAATTTGCCAAAATTTTTTCTGCTTCTGAAATAGTTAAACCCAGGGTACAGTGGCTGTAAGGGATAGTGTGAAGTGTATCGTTCGGTATAGGAAAAGAATAAATATTTGGTTCTGAAATTTCATGCCACCCTATGAGGGCGCTACCTCTGTGGAGAATGTTTATTTTATCATCACTTTGCGTTTCGTATTGGTATGTTTAATTTGTTTTTCGATTTTATTTTTCATTGTATTTTTTTGTATTAAATTTAATTAAAATTTCTCTTTCAAGACCATTAAGTCATTAGGATTTATTATTTTTAATTATTCAGAACGAATAGTAAAGGAAAATTCTGAAAACCGAATCATTGCTTTGTGTCTAGTTGTACGATGTGTAGTAGTGGCGTAGCTAGATATTTTGCCTCCTGGGACGAGTGACTGTCATTGCCCTTCCCCCCTCCCATGGGGCAACAAAACAAATTTTGTTTTTTAAAGGCTAATTGTCGCCCTCCAGATTGTGGCACCTGGGGCGATTGCCCCTCCTTAGCTATGCTACTGGTACGAGTGGTTGGTTATAAATCAAAAACAAATCATCGTTTGTGGTTCCTAAAGAACAAGAAATTCTTGTCAAAAAATTGAAAATCAGATTTTTGCTAACAAAAAATAGTAAACAATAAAATAATAAGCATATGAAATTACCAATTACATTATGTATTAGGATTTTACCATGATTTTTAATTATTAAATAGGTTCTATTTCATTGTTAATTTATACTACATTCAATTTGATATGCTACACAATTGTTTACCGAGAAATGCATAAAATTAAGATTTTGTAAATAAATACGAATCTAACCAAACTTAGATACGTAATGTTCTTAAATCTATGAATTACAGGTATCTTTTAGTTTTTTTTTGAAAATTTTTGGGATTTATGTAATTTAGTTTAGCTGCTACTCATTTTATAACTTTCATAATGTGCATTACGTTATGCACCATAAAAATGAAATTTTTTTATGACTTATAAATATATAATTCATACCATTATAAATTATAAATCAAGTAATGAATTATAAATCTCTGAAATTACCTATTTGTATTTATTTCGGTGTGTATAAGATTACACACTGTTATCTCATAATACAAAGCTTATCTTACATCTGTCGCTTAATACTTAAACAAATTAATGTTCATCAGGATTACTTAGTTTTATCTTTTTCATTGATGTGTAGTTAAAGTCAAAAGTATGCTAACATGGCAAAAATAGAAAATCAATGTTAAATTTGGTCATCATAAAAACAAAAATTAGAAATTGTAAAATCACAGAATAAATGATATTATGTATTAAAAAAAATATTTATAACAGCGAATCATTTTGAGGAATATGAACGAAAAATTAGCTGTTTTATACAAATATCTCGTCACTTTTAGTCAAATGTTATTAAAAAAACATCCCTTATTTATTCATAATACATTATGATAATAATTGATACATTTTTGGGGCTAGTAGTATATTTAAAGAAAAAATTTCGTTGAATTTGCTCTTAATCCTTTTAGGACCGAATTATCAAAAGACCCCCAAAAGTATTTCTTACTTGCTAGAGGAAAACACGCTAAGATGTGACGTACAGTGGCTATATTTATTTTTGTAAACACAAAAATAAATATAGCCACTGTACGTCACGTTGGTCTAGAAAGGGTTTAGATATACAGTCGAACTCAATACGAGCATAGCTAATATGAACAATCTGCACGTTCAGTTTGGTTCACTATTTAACTACAAGAGTTTCACGTTTTTTACGAGCACAAAGGTAGAATCTCTGCTAATATGAGAAAAATGTCTATCCAACTTTAATGTGATTTTTCCCCTTTTCCATACCAATTTTTTGGGTTGTTTTTTTCCGACAATAATGGAGGAAAAGAAAACGTCGAGATATAGAGATGCACAAATGAATATGCCAAGTAAACAATCAAAACTTACTGATTTTTTCAATAACTATTGAGGTGAAATTAAGCGAAATGAGACCATATGTGTATTTATTTACAGTGTAATAAAAATAGACCCCATATAGGTAAGGTTGAAAATTCTATGTTTATTAAATGATATAAAGTAAATCTTGCACTAAGAAAATTACCCAAGTTAATTCTAGTCATTATTTTATTATCTGTGTTAGGTAAAATTTTTATTCCTTTAACAGGTTTTATTAACAGCTAATACGGAATTTTAATATTTTTATTTTTACTTTTGTATTAACGAGTTCAACTATATATAAAAATATTGAAAGTGGGCAATTTTTATAAGTTCTAAAAAAATAAGAAAAAATATTTCATTAATAAAAAATTTGTTGAAAACATGACTATTTTAACGCAACTGAAACTGAGAATGTGTTATTCCGATGTGCTTCACTACTGTGGCGCCATCTAGTTATGGCATGAATTTTTGAACCAATTTACGAACGACACACTATCCCTTATAGCCATTGTACCTAGGGCATCTGGTCCTGGTGGGAGGAAGGGAAAGGGTAAGTAAATCACCCCCCAAGAGAAAATTCTTGGTGTCATAATTACAGTGTGTTTTTGGACAGCCTAGTTTCTTTGCACTTTCACACTGAAAATAAAATTTCCAGATTATCTGGAATAGGGTCCACCCCCTTTATTTTGGTTAGTCAGGATTCTACTGTATGATAAAAAAAAAAAATGTTTTTTTCAATTTAAATTGTATTTAAAGGAGATGGTTTGGTGTTAATGAAGTAATTAAAGATTATCTAAATCGCACATAAATGTGTGGTAGTTATTCTTATACTTTAGCTTATTTTAATAAAGTGAAAATTTTTGTAACTTGTGTATGGTGGAAGTGATCTTGATGTTATTTATATATTGTCTTAAAAATTAACATCTGTGATCTCTTATAACAGTACATGTATGTTGTAATTAATGTGCATCTATTTTTTGTCTGCCATCATTCCAGTGATGTCACACACACGATTTGTTATATTATTTGTCGTATCTTACCTATTAATATAGCATTTTTCATGATAATAAATTATAACAATTTGATTTTGCATTGTATTAAATTTTTAGTTCAAAACATAGATTTGTGAAAGAGATAGCATTGCTAATTATTTATCACTTCTCCAAATTGTACAACAAATTTCACAGGATACATCTAAATTAGAATTTTAAAGTTTTGCCCCCCCCCCCCTTCCCCCCAAAGAACATTCTGGGTTTGCCAATAATAAACTTCAAATTGAAGGATAAACACCAGTGACAAATAGTTCTGAATGTTCGTTAATTTTACAAAGCAAGATGTAAATGCCGAGAGGCCCTGCAGTGGGTAACTTGTTCGCCTAGCATGCGGTAATCCTGGGTTCAACTCCCAATTGTGCCCCCCCCCGAAAAAAGGCTTACCACCTGACTGTCCACCATAGTCCAGGGTTTAGTTCCCTAGACCCTAAGAGATTCGGATTCCTGGTGTAGCATGGCCCTTGTTGTTC
>QLNU02013614.1:7505054-7520940 GCA_006491805.2 Dysdera silvatica
GCTTATCCAGATATATGTGTTTTAATTCATATTTCAATCTTTGGAAGTCAGTAAATATATTGGGGTAGTACACATTTAAATTATTTATTGTTTTTGTAAGAAATTTATTGGAATACTCTACAAATTTTGAAGTATCCCTTAATGTAATAAAATGAAGCTTTTCCATATGTTGAAAACGTGTAGTAATTTGTAAAGAAATAGTATCTAATATTTCATAAAATATGAATTTTATATTTTGCAAGAACTTTATTTTGTGTGAGCGTCACTTTTTTTTCGTCCCTCACGGTGTTCAGTTGGAACTGTTGTTTTCGAAATCACTAATTCGAAAATTTCTATGAACGTATCCTCATTTAGTTTGATGTTTAAAAGAATCTGCGTATTTTTAATTTGTGAGATGCAAAAATTAATGTCAAATGACTTATTTTGTAGTACATTGAAGAGAACATCTGTAAGTCCAAAAATATGGTTAAAAACAACAACCAAAAGTGAAAATTCAAAGTCGTTAAATATATTTAAACAACCGACACTCTGCCTAAGCGAAGTTTGATCGGAGGTTGGATCGTTCATAATCTCAGTAAATACTTCTTTTAAAGAATCACATTCTTTATTTATAACACTCAACATTTTAGAGTTAATCCTAAAAAAATAATAAAAACTTATAAAAAGTAAATAGTGATATTGATAAAAAGAGCGTTCAAGTTGGAACTTGGTAACATGTAATAGTTATTTTTATTTTATACAATAGTGCAAGAAGTAATTGAAGAATTTTGATGCGGTTTGTTTTAAAACACTGCCAAAAATCGATATTATTTTTTAAACTAATAAATAAAAAATCGATTTTTTAAAGATTTAAAGGTCCTGTGTCCCCTTAAGAAACAAAAACACAACGAAATTACACGCTTCTACTGTTACCACTCAACGTGCCTCGAAATACTTCAGGGTAATTCAGGCTAACAAATATAACACTAAACTGTTTGTAGTTTGAATCAAAGTTTGATTCAATTCTTTGATTTAATTTTTTTTCTTTGACCAGTAACACATCCCCGCAGAAAATTTTTTACCTCTAGAAACCTCTGTGGTAATCAAAAATCTCAATTTTTATTTCTGATCAAGCCATACCTCTGTTTTGGTAATTTTTACCTTTTTCCCCATGCAAAACCTCTAGATTCAGAGGTAAAACCTCTGATCTGGCAATACTAGCTGACATGATGATGCGATAAAAATTTCTCTTCTCTGACAGTACTTGCTTTCGCCGTAAATATTCCATCGCCATGGTAACCATGTTCGCAAAACATTTCCGTTTTGAAGCGAAGCTCTAAATTTCTATCGTCGCTTCATACGGCCCTTTTTCTCAGCGGGCAATATTTCGTTGGTGCGTTTAACGCGTTTAAAGCGCTGACTTAAAAACGTAGCCTTCTGTTCCTGAATGTAATTCCAATTATATTAAAGGAATTAAATTCAAAAAAAAATAGTGGGCTCAAAATAAAATTCTAAATTTTATTTTTCTAATCAAATTTTAAATTTGACAAAAAAATAAAAATAATTTGGAGATTAAATTAAAAAAACTGTTCAACCGCCCAATTTCTTTAGGTGAAGTGCCGTTTCACTCACCTCACCCGACGCGCCGTCACTGGTATACAGGATTTACGAGAGATGCGCAGTACAGGATTTACAAGAAATTTAACACACTGGAACAAGTAATTTCTCATAGGGAAAATTCCTATGTACGTTACTTACAATTATAAATGAGCCAAATTTAAATTTAAGAAGTAATAAAATAAAAAATTTAAAGATATTTTGAAGTTATTGTTCATTTGAGATTCAAAATTATGTTCCCATATTTGTTCAACTTAAATGAAATTTAATCTTCAGGTATTCCACAACTTGGCCATGACAATGCTTGCAGAGCGTGAAATAGCTGCTTTATCCGAAGAGGATGAGACGGCAAATCTCTTTAACAATGTCCGACTCGAAGCTCCACGTCAGAAAAAGCCCTGTTGTTCTCACTTGGAATGGAGGAAAAACAGTTATATCGTTTAAAATAAAATCATCAAATAACTGTATTTTTGTAAATACCGACTTATTCTAATCTGTAATTTTTCAACGGGAACTAATAAATGACATTCATGTGAACACACTATAAAATAGTATTTCAAACAAAAAAAAATAGCACAGACATTTTTTTTTTTTTTTTGACTCAAGGACTACAATCGGCATGCTTTGGCTGGGAAGCTATTTCCCCGAGGAATCCAAACCTTGACCCCAATTTTCTGAGGAATCTGAACCCTAAGGCCTAGAACCAAACCTCTGGACTATGGAGTAGCTGATATTCCGCGAGAATCCCCTGAGTAAGTGTTCTTGCACCATTGGGATTAAACCCGGAGTTAACGGCACACTAGGCGAACACGTTACCACACTGTACCACTGCAGGATAGCTCCGACAATACAAGCTGGCCCAGATTAAATTATTAAACGAAAAGTAACAAACGGTTTTATATCATAGGTTTGTTTGTTTGTGGTTTTACGGCTCAAGGACTATAATGGTCATGCTGCACCGGAACCTACTGTTTTCCGAGGAATCCGGACCTCTTAAGGCCTAAGGAACCAAACCCCGGACTACAGTGAGCAGTGTGATCTTTATGAGACCTCTGAGTAAGCGTTCTTTGCACCATTGGGAGTCGAACCCAAGTTAATGGTGCATGTGGCGAATGCATTACCACACTGCGCCATTGCAGGGCCATATCATAGGTGTTAATGATAGCTTTATATTTCCAATACTAATATACAGTCAAACTTGGTTATAGCGATAATTCGGCTATTGAGTTAGAATTCTAAAATCCCCTCAAAGGTTATTTGTGTATAATTATTTATTGCTTATATATAGTAATGTGGGTTTTGAAGAAAATTTTCCAGCACTTTGATCACTAAATATCTAGCATAAATATAACATATTTATTAAATAACATTTGTTTTATATTCTATATCACTACACAAACTATGATCCGCACCCTATACTTACCCCCTCAGAAAGAAATACTGGTCCACAGAAAATTTTGGAATAATAATATTGTTTAAACTCGTTATTGTTACTACATAACAGTTCGATCGGAGAGTCAGGGGTTGATAGTTAATATGATAATGATACTGATAACTTACATTTGGCACTTTAAAAAATGTTAGTTTAATGAATACGAAAATATCATATTGTACTAAATACATAAATAAAATTCAAAACTAAAAAGTATAAATTCCTAAAATTATTAGTGAAAAAATAAATCATAATGCGATGTAATGAATCAGTTTTTTTTTTCTGCAATAGGTTCATTTTTTTCGTATTTTTTTATTTATATGTAGGCTATTTAGTAATATTTTGTACATAATATTTTTGTGTGTATAAATTAGCTTTTTTTTTAGATTCATATACCTCTCTGCCAGTGTTATTTCAAAGTATAAAGGTTGCCCAAATGAAAAGTGGACAAGTTGAAAAAAGTAATACAAGGAGAGAGAAAAAGTTGGAAATCGCTATTCCATACTGGTGTTTCTTAAATTTTAAATATATTGATTAAAACTAATGCTGCCAGCTCTGCTTAATAAAATATTAGGCCCCACTGACCACTCTCAGCAACAAACTAAGCAATTTTGCTGGTTCGTTTTATTTTTATAGTACAAGACGGTCATTCTGTAACAAACAAGGTGAATAATTTTGTTCTGTGCATCATTGCCGAAACATCAAAAAAAGTTCGGTATAAAGTTTTTACATCCCAATATGGATCTGATAAATTACTTGGACATCTATTTAAGACAACACTTCTATAAAGTTCATTGTCTGCATGAAAGCCTCATTTGTCGCAGATAGACACCTTTCTTTTTTTTCAGTGGTGATACTAATTACTCGTAAATGCTGACTTCTCGAAGTCAAAAATCTGTAGTAAATTCCCACGAATGCGACATCAATGGCAGATGAATTTTTCTCGCTTGTTTAATGTTTGTATTTATTGTAACGTATTATTACCCTTCACAGAGGTAACAGAGTTGCCAAATGACCAACACACAAAGCCACTGGGCCTGTTTTTTTTGTAGGGAGAATTTTTGATAATAATAATTTTCTGACACCCACACTTGAGCTCACACTCAAGTTTTTTTTTAACGTATAGGAGAAAAATGGACATCATCCTAGCCCAGATTAAGACTTTTTCATATGCATTAAAAAGCTCTAGTCTGAGCTCAAGTGTGGGTGTCACAAAATTACTATATGTAAAAAAAATTCCCACACAGAAAAAAAAACTGCCCAGGTGGCTGTGTGTTAACCAGTTGGTAGTTGTGTTATCTCTGTAAGGGGTGATAATACTTTACAATGACCTTATATACTGAGAAAAAGAGAGTCATTCCTGCATCATGGCGGCCTAGCGGTGCAGGCACTCCAGAGAGACCCTAGTTCTACTCTAGGCTAGAGAAATGTTTTTCTCCCATACATTAAAAAAGCTCTAGACTAAGCACAAGTGTGGGTGTCAGAAAATTACCATATGTTTGTATTTATGATTGCTTAAATGTGCACACATGCACAAAAAAATTAAATGAATATGAACCAAGAAAAACAGGTTCTTAAAAAAGAGAGTATTTCAAAAAACACTGAACATTTTAGACGAAATCTCCAAAAATTGGAAGAAATCATTTTCCGACCAGAAGATTGATAAAAAAAATCAGAAGGATTGGCATTTATGAATCTTTTTTTTTTTTCTGAAATTTCTTGGAGATCCCCCACCCACTTGATTGGCTATGACTAACCGCACTTTGAGAAACTATTTTCATTGATTCAAAGCCTCATAATTGAATGATCCAGATAATTCGAATTTTAAGGTATTTGTGTATTTTACATTCCCTGCTATGAGTCATCTGAAATGGGACTGACAGTTTAATGTGACCTCCAAACTATATTTACAGACAAACACGCTTACCGGGAAGAAAACTAAACCCAAAAGAAATAGAAATCAGTGGTCAAGATCAGTGCTGTGCTATCTTATTTAAAACTGAATATGTCGGAGTGCTTATCTTTTCATTGATACGTTTCGGTCATGAAACATGTACAATTAAAAATAAACAGTGCTTTATTAACAAAAACTTACATGTCTACCACCGTATTAGCAAAGCGTTTTGCATTTTTTCAACTGCATGATATGCCGTATGAAGCATTTCTTGTGTCTTGATGGAATCGGCACCTCCAAGCCACTGCTGGTATAACTGCTTTACAAGAACATTTTCTTTGGGGTCGCTTACGGGCACAGAATAATAAAGTGTTTCTACTTTCTTTAACAATTCTTGAGGTGTTTCTCCTCCTTCTGGTCGTATTTGAGCCCCACCATTTGCACAGCCTATTAAAATAACATTAAAAAAATGTTTATAAGTATGTTTGATAAACATATTGTGGGAAAACACATTTTGATTAAACTAAGCCACTTAAGTTACATAAGTAGCTTAACTATAATTAACCAAAGCGTCTTATTTTTTAATCAAATTTAAATAAGTGACTTGTATATATACAAGTTAATTATTTAAAACTGTATACGTCAATTTAGTTAAACCGTGCAGATCACTTTAGCTAAACTGTATGTTTCCCTTCGGTTATTACATGGATTGATTTTAGGTTTGTTTGTTTGTTTGTTTGGCTTTTTTATGGCGCAAGAGCATCTGGGCTATACTGCGCCAAACATGGTAAAATCAAAAACTGTAGTAAAAACCAGTACTTTTTAAAAATTTTAAAACGTGCGTATGGTCAGCATGGTCATTTAAAATGTCAGAGAGTGATGAAGAGTTAAAAGTAAGAGTGCGGGCAAGTCTATAATAGGGGCATTGAGTTAAAATGTGTAAAACACTCATGGTGAAAAAATTCTTGGTGTCATAATTACAGTGTGTTTTTGGACAGCCTAGTTTCTTTGCACTTTCACACTGAAAATAAAATTTCCAGATTATCTGGAATAGGGTCCACCCCCTTTATTTTGGTTAGTCAGGATTCTACTGTATGATAAAAAAAAAAAATGTTTTTTTCAATTTAAATTGTATTTAAAGGAGATGGTTTGGTGTTAATGAAGTAATTAAAGATTATCTAAATCGCACATAAATGTGTGGTAGTTATTCTTATACTTTAGCTTATTTTAATAAAGTGAAAATTTTTGTAACTTGTGTATGGTGGAAGTGATCTTGATGTTATTTATATATTGTCTTAAAAATTAACATCTGTGATCTCTTATAACAGTACATGTATGTTGTAATTAATGTGCATCTATTTTTTGTCTGCCATCATTCCAGTGATGTCACACACACGATTTGTTATATTATTTGTCGTATCTTACCTATTAATATAGCATTTTTCATGATAATAAATTATAACAATTTGATTTTGCATTGTATTAAATTTTTAGTTCAAAACATAGATTTGTGAAAGAGATAGCATTGCTAATTATTTATCACTTCTCCAAATTGTACAACAAATTTCACAGGATACATCTAAATTAGAATTTTAAAGTTTTGCCCCCCCCCCCCTTCCCCCCAAAGAACATTCTGGGTTTGCCAATAATAAACTTCAAATTGAAGGATAAACACCAGTGACAAATAGTTCTGAATGTTCGTTAATTTTACAAAGCAAGATGTAAATGCCGAGAGGCCCTGCAGTGGGTAACTTGTTCGCCTAGCATGCGGTAATCCTGGGTTCAACTCCCAATTGTGCCCCCCCCCGAAAAAAGGCTTACCACCTGACTGTCCACCATAGTCCAGGGTTTAGTTCCCTAGACCCTAAGAGATTCGGATTCCTTGGGAAAATGTAGGCCCTGGTGTAGCATGGCCCTTACTGTTCAGCACCATCAGGATCCAATGCAGATGTTGAACTTTTTTTTAATGAATGTAACAGACGGAAAGAAAACAAAATTGGAACAGTAAAAGCTTTAACCATTGTAATGCCTTTTTAAAGATTTTTAATATATATATATAGGCATTCTTTCTCACTGAAATCTTTGTCCAAATATCGGGGCTTTTGAAGAGGTCCACAAAATATGATACTTGGTTGACTATTGTGTGTTATAACGTAAGAAAAAGTATAGTGTGATTTGATAGGAGACTGTTTAACTCGAAGTTAAAACAGTAATTAAAACAAAATTTACATCAACACAAGACAAGAGTTACGCGTTAAAGGCATCATTATCGGGGAATAAAACGTTTAAAATCAATGAGGCCCTGCGGTGGCGCAGTGTGGTAACGCGTTCTCCTATTGCGCGGCTAATCCGGGTTCGACTCCCAGCAGTGCAAAAAGAACGCTTACTCAGAGATCTCATAAAAGATCGCACTGCTCACTGTAGTCCGGGGTTTGGTTCCCCAGGCCTTAAGAGGTTCGGATTCCTCGGAAAACTGTAGGTCCCGGCGCAGCATGACCACTGTAGTCTTTGAGCCGTAAAACCAAAAAACAAACATTTAAAATGAATGAAGACTATTGAGCAAGAGTAAATCAACCAATTAGCGGAAAATAACTAGACAGTGATGAAAAATACAATTTAAAAGTTTACAAACGCCGTTTAAAAACACATGAAAAGATAAAACGTTTGTATTGAATAAAGATTATGGAGCAAGGGCAAATTTACTATTCATGAAATTATCTGAACAATTGCAATGAAAAACAACTTAGAGTTTAAAAACGTGTGAAAAATTACAGTGATTAAGCTATTAAATTCTTACACTAGTAAAATCGTGCTTGCGATCACAGAATCGCTTTAAAAGTCTACTTCACCATCCAAAATATACGTTAAGGCATTTTTTTATGATCAACAGTTGATCGGGTCAAATGGTACAACGTGTTTTTTCTAGTAAGTTTACTTTTGTAGACTAAGGGCAATCCAAAAGTTTTATAGTTTTGAGTTAACGGAAATGAAGTTCGGCAAAAAGAACTCTCGCTTACCAGTTTATTCACATTAAAAAGGTGTGAGATATAAATTTTCCCCTCAAGTTGAAAGTGAATTAAGAAGAAATGACCGAGAAGTCAATATCAATTTCCTTATCTGGATGCGTTCAGGTTACACAGTGACACCAGGGCATTTTGATGTAGAAAACGACGTAGAGAGATGGAATTCTTGATTTTCATATGATTTCCCCTATGAAATCGTTGGTTGGTATTCACTTGATGTGTATATGTCGTTGATACTTTGAACTGAGGCGAAAATTCTTATTACGAGTATTCAATGCAGAGTTGAGAAATGCGAAGATCAAGCAACGATGTCTACGAAGCAACGATGTTCAGTCGATTTCGAGAGCACTTAGATGGCAATTCAGTTTTCCAAGGTGAAATTTGATTAATCAAATTCTTGTGAGATTAGGCAAATAATCATTAGCTGGTTTTTTCGTTATGTTGAATCGAATTCACTATAATTTTCCGGGAGCTCAACTTTGCCTTATATCCTGCCTGCGCCATCTGGCGGAATCAATTCATTCAAACAAACCAAGGCCAACTGGATGTACTACTAGTATATCTAGTTGGCCTTGAATAAACATTCTCAGGACAACTGTTCATGATTCATAGCTGCGTCATTTAGGAGACTTTTTCGCTATTAAGCACGATTTTTTTAAAAGAATTTTTTGTGAAGAGATTTTTGAAAACAGTATTTATTAATAATATATTTTTATCCATATTGTTTAACGGTTAAAGTACAGTAACACCTAATTACTTGACTTCGAATCTTCATAGCAATTTGTTATGCATGATACTCTAAAAATTCTGAAGCAAAATATGTAGCTGTACATTTATTTTCTTTCATAAAAGCAAGTGCGTCAGACTACCAATATTTTGTTTTACATTAGATTGAATTTATTGGTGGCAATTAATAAGTTTTCATTTTGAAATTGCACTGTATCAATGTAAAATATTACTGTCAAGAAGAAATATGAAAAATCCGGGGAAGGGGGCCTTAGGGATATATTACCTTAAAGGCGGTCACAGGGGTCATGACCTCCCAAAATATGACTACTGGCCTATTCTATAGTGTGTTGCACTCACTAGAAAAACTGAATTTGTTCGTAAAATTGCCAGTTAGGCCAAAGCTAGGCGTTTCAAATTGTCAATTATAATTGTATCAATTCTTTTGTTTGTTTGTTTTTTTAAATAATTTTGAAGTATTACATGTCTGATCCCATTTCTTCTGGTTCTTGTAACTAGGTTTCAAGTAAGTCGAGTATGCGAAATTTCATGAACTTTCCATTTAGAATGACAGGCCAATCTTTGGGAAAAATAGTAATATTTTAACTTGTAAATTTTCAAACCCTGAATTAATTTTTATTTAAGCAAATCTGGCACAACACGTACACTGCCAAAATGGGCAACTGTTATATTTTTTTCGGATAAAATTTTTTATGGCCATAAATAAAATTCTTAAAATGTGAAATTCGTCATTATTATTAAGTCAATAATTAAAATCTGAAGGAAACCTTCCATTTAAAAAAAAAGATTAGTTATAAAATTTCGGCTGCTTTGAAAATAATTTATTTTAGTTAGACATACAGCTAGGAGCTTGTTACGGGGTTCAGAATGCTACAGAAGGAGCTTAAAATTGTTAATGTTTTGATGCATTTTATTAATATATTTTATAATACTAAATATCTAACTATACTGATATATTTAACGTTAATGAATAAATTTCTTAACGTAAAATTTACATTGAAAATTTACAGAGGTATACTTAAATTTATAATGTCCCTTATCTTTATTATAGAGTACATGAAAACAAAAAAAATTAAAATAAAATTCTAAGGCAACTTATTTTGAAAACTATATTCCGGGGGAGGGGGGGGCTCAGCCCCAGGCTGGCTACGGCTCTGATTTTAGTTAGGAATAATGAGTTACGTTTTATTGTTTTTGTATTTCAGTTATGTAACGCTAGCAACCATAAAATTTTGAAATTGATTGGTTCATTGATTTGATTTTTATGACGTAAAGGCATGTACGACCGTGTTATTTCGAATTAAAGTATGAAAAAGAAAATATAATAATAGAAATAAGTTCCGATAAAAAAAAAAGAGTATTTTTTTAAGCTACCTTCAGCTCCCGAGTAGCATGAGATGTTTTAAATTTCTTTTCTTTGGCATGTAAGTGATTAAAAATATATATTGGGATTTGAGGTTTAGGCTACCATATGTACACAGGCTCATCCTTTTGGCGTAATTTTGCATTTTACATTGAGTTCTCCCGCTGTCCCGCATGTGGTTTTCTTTCGAGTGGGGTGTTCTGTTGCATCGTTCCTCTGATGATGCACAGAATTTGAAGAATTCATCACATACTTAAATGACTATTGGTTGCAACGGGTAGGCGTAAATGTTTTTTAAGTGTTCATAGATGTCCACGAAGAACAAATAACGATGTGGAAAGCTTTCACTCACAACTGTTTAGTTTAGGTGGAAAGCAACCACAACCATCGTTGTGGAACTTCATACGTGAGTGATATAAAATATCTTAAAAATTCTATCATGATTAATTTTTGAAAATTTATACATATTAAACTTATTTTACAGTATAATTTCTCTGCCTTGTTGCATCAGTTGAAACAGTTCTCAGATGTAGCGCAGCACTAAAACAATCTTTATGAAATTACAGTGTATTAAAAAAAATGAACTTACGTTTCAGAGGTACCAAAAGTCCTATTTATTAATTCATTTTGTTTAATACCTCTGAAATTTAAATGCCACTTGAAGCGTAATTAAAAGTTAGGGAAATGACTAAAATTTTCTTGAAATTCATGTGCTACTCCTTCAGTGATGGAATCGAGCAGGTAATCATAAAGTTTAAAAATCCAATTTATTAAAAACCAAGATTTCCCCCATATCTTACTGTTGCCTTGAGGTGTGGATGTGTATGTATTTTTTATGAGGTTCCATTCAAAACTTTCTGAATTTTGGCGATTGCTTAAACCAGTTCTAATAGCTTGTGTTTGTTCAAGCTCTGTTAAATTTTGAAGAAGTTGACTACATAGGGATGTATGTGATCAAAAATTCAGTAGTTTTTCCATGAGAATTGACAGTGATCTATCCATCATAACCTTTATGGTGAGATGGGAATTATGTATGGTGCATGTCAGAGGATTGTTATTGCAGAATTGGACATGCATCACATCACAGCCAAATTTGTCCCCCCCCGCCCCCTATCACAGTACATTCACCTTTAAATAAATTTTGGCCAAGAACAACATTGCTGTCATCCTCTACCTACCTTACTCCCTATATTTGGCTCCTTGCAATTTCTTTCTGTTCCTTAAAATGAAAAAATGTAATTTTAACATCCGTGATAATATCCAAAAGGAATCGCAGGTGATGCTCAACGTTCTCATCGAAAAAGAGTTTTGGGGAGTGTTCCAGCAATGCAGGACTGATGTATCAACATCTAAAGGAGTACTTTGAAGAAAATGATGGCCAAAGAAGCTATGCTAAGTTTTTTTTCGTTTTTTTTCCATCAGCATTGGTCCAACAAATTTGGATGGCACCCAGGGGCCGACTATGAATATTGGGGGCCCCGGCCCAATTTGCATTTGCCCCCCCCCCCTGACGCACGTATTGGATATATATCTGAAAAACGTACGCACCCTTATTACCATTTAAAAATGGAGGTAAAAATGTGCTTTTTAATCCCACGTTCACGTCAATGTCGGATGTCAGAGGATGCACTTTCAAAGCTAAAGTTGTCAAAGTTTTGGTAAAGGTAGCGCATAATGTGTGGCACTGGCATACCAATTTTTCGTTTTTGAAAACTCTGCTCTTTTATTATCCAATTCTCAAAGCTGTGGTTGTAATAGTTGTAATTAGGTACTAGCAATGATTTCGCCGAATTCGTTTCGGAATAAAATCTGAAGGAAAAAAGATTTTTTTATATTAATTTACTAATTTATCAAGTTAAATAAAATTGTGAAATAAACTTTTGGGGTCCCTTACATCGCGGGCCCCGCTTGCCCTTGCTATAATCTGGTCCCGATGGCATCTTGTATATGGGTCAGTCAGTGTCAAGTGATCCAATGGAAAAACTTTACCCCTTGGATTTTTTTTCAAACTTGGCTCATTAGATGTACACCCAGAGATAGTGAAAAATCTAAATTTTCAGATTTTGAACTGCAGTATTTTTTAAGTTATAGGCCTCTGAAATCCAGAATGCAGCACAATTCTCTGCTTACGTACAGTTACAAAAACTATTATTACTCAAGTTAGAAATGAGATAGATGGATGAAATAAAAACCATGTTATAGATTACACTATGTAACACACATTTTGTCCTTGGCAAGTGAGTGTTATTTCCTGCTTTCTTATGTCTAAAACGTTTAGAAAACGGCCATTATACCTTTCAAAGTTTGCTTTTGTGCTCAGGAGAATGAGTTTTATATTTTGCATATCCCCATACACGTAAATAGGTAATAAATTTTCATTTTTATAAACGGGCAACATCTAGATCAAAAGTAATATTTATTTATACTTCAAAACAAAGACAATATTTAAAAAAGTGTTGTTTTCCTAGATTCACCACTGTACATCACTTTCCCAAATTAATAATATCTTGGTGGAAGAGTTCGCCCTGCTGATCTGAGTATTCTCCCATGTTCCGCTTGAAGTGATCCAAGTGAGCACCAAGGATATGGAGTTTTAGGGACATCCTGCAACCCATCTTGCCATAGTTTTTTACCTGAGTCTCAACCAGCTTCACATAGTTGTGGGCCTTGTGATTCCCAAGAAAACCTTTAACTACTGCCACAAAGCTGTTCCAAGCTGCATTTTCCTTTCTGGTCAGCTTCTTTGGGAATTTAATGCACTCGATGACCTTCTTTACCTGTGGTCCAATGAAAACACCGGCCTTGATTTTGACTTCAGAGAGTTTTGGAAAGAGGTCTTCTAGGTGTTTGAAGGCTGCTGAGTCAGTGTCGAGAGCTTTGACAAACTGCTTCATAGGCCCCAATTTGATGTGTAGTGGTGGCATCAGCACCTTTGTAGTGTCCACAAGTGGCTCCCACTCGACATTTTTCTGTCCAACGAAATACTCCATTCACAATGGCCAGTCACGCTTATGGTAGTGTGAATCAGTGTTCTTACTGTCCTAAAGGTAAAGACAGCAGGGAAACTTCGTCAAACCACCTTGGAGACCCATCAGGAATACCACCATTTTAAAATCTCCTATGACCTCCCACCGGTGCTCATCATCCTTCAGTCGGTGCAGTAAAATCTTCACGTTTTCATAGTTCTCTTTGAGATGCACTGAGTGCTCCAGGGGAAGAGAAGGTATTGTGTTCCCATTATGAAGCAGGACAGCTTTGAGGCTCTTGCACGAACTGTCAATGAAAAGGCGCCACTCATTCTCACTGTATGTGATGCCGATTTCATCAAAAAGACCTCTCACATCGTTGCAGAAACATAGTCCATCTTGACTGGTGAAGAAACTTGGAAAAACGTGGTGGCGCTTCCTCTGGTTTGTTACGTGTACACTTTCGTTCAAAAGGTTCCATTGCTTAAGCTGGAGTTCAACAGCTCAGCATTAGATTTTGTGAGTCCAAGATCTCTAATCAAATCATTCAGGTCATGTTGATTCGGAAAATATGCCACTTTGTCCGCAGCATTGTCGACGAAATCAGCATCTTCAACTCCTTCGCTGTCTGATTCGCTAATTTTATAGGAAGAGAACAGTTTTTTTTTTTTGCTGCTGGTAGAGTAGGCACTGGGAACTCTGAGCTGTGTAACACTTGGGCGATTGATGAAGGAATGTCTGGATACACCACTGGTTTTGTATTTTTATCAGACCGGCGTTTTGAAGGGTCCACCATGCAGAATGACGACCAGGGAACACAGCCAACGGAATATATGTTTTACAAGCATTACCGCTACGAGTGACAAGTTTGCCTTAAACTAAAAATATTTTTGGTTGTGAAAAATCTTTTGAGACGTTGCTAGCTAAATTTCAAAATGTTTATTATGTTGACTGTAGCCGTGACTGAAAGCTGGGCTAAAAAATATTTTCGACGAAGTTTTCTTCGCAAAATCTACGGAACCCAACTAACTTTTCATAAACTGCGTGATAGTTACGCGTCTAAAAGCCGCTCGTTTTTATTTAATTCAGGTCCAAGTTCGTTGCTTAAAATAAAAAAAGATGTCCTTCAAATTGCAAAATTGCCAGCAACTGCGAAAATTCCAATGAAAGGCTCTTCTTTGGCTGAAGGTTACGACTTATATAGTGCTTATGACCATACGATGTCCTACAAATAGGAAAAGTACTTGCGAAAACGGATATCCAAATCCAAGTGCCTTCTGGTCATTATGGGCGCGTTGCTCCTCGCTCTGGATTGGCAGTAAAACACTTCATTGATGTAGGAGCCGGTGTGATCGACGAAGACTACAGGGGAAACAGGTGTCGTGTTGTTTAAATTTGAAAGGGAGTCATTTAAAGTGTGTAGAGGTGATAGGATTGCATAGTTGATCTGCGAGAGGATATCATATCCTGAGATAGTTGAAGTTGAGAAATTAGATGATACGGATCGTGGCGAAGGAGGATTCGGATCAACAGGGAAAAATTAGACTGCATTTTCAAAGACGTAAAGGTTTCTGTAAGCTCAGCAACTTTTTGAAATTTGCAATTATTTCGATTAAATGTGTTATGATTCACTACATGTTCTTGCATTCACATAATTCTTACAACTCTGTGTTTCAAAGATATAAATATTTTAGATTTCAACAAAAGTTTTAAAAACGCGTAGTATGTTGCTAGTTAGTGATAGTTAGTCATCTGTAAGCCGCTCGTAGTGATATTATAGAATATTTTAAATTTCGACGAAACAGTTTGTCAGCGAGATTTTGGGACGTCAAGCTACGATGAGGAAACACAGTTTCATAGTCTGGTGATAGCTAACAGACGGGCCGTATAATTTCTTTGCTCGTTTCAGTTGAAATTTATTTTCTGCGTGGATAAAATTTAGTATCTAAGTTTTCAACAAGGATTCGAATAAACCATGGCAGATGATAAAGAAAACGTTTCTCTTTCTCCGATATTTCCGAATATGGAATGTGTTTTAAATCATAATTGGCCCACCCCAAAGATTGAGCATGTGTCGAGGTGAAATGTTTACCGGGATTCTCACGGTGATAGGCTTGAAACACTTTCCCCGTATTTGCTGAATCGGGATGTCCCGAGAAGGGCAACTTCTGGCCCATGAATTTCTGGAAATTCGCGAGCTTAGTTTCAACGAGAGATTTTAACCAAAATTCAACAGCAAACCTAACAAACGCGAAATGAGTTCCCCCCTGAATATCAAGGCCGTGATTGGTTGCTGCAGGATGATGCCTGAGAATAAAAAAGCGCGTTATAATTTTCTCCTCGCAGTAAGATCATTCCTTTTCAGGGAAATGTTTTATTCGATGAGCATGAATAAGTAGACTTATGGCAAAGTCATAAAGTTAGTTATGGCGATCCTAGGTACGGCCGATGGACTACCATAAACTTACCCGATAACATGCATATTTTCGCAATTAGACGTCGGCAATTGTACGTTCTCATTGTTCACTACCTCAGAATGATCTTTGATTTAGAAACTTGCCAAGTCGAACGGATTCGAACGTTCGATGAAGTCGACAAGGCATGTTTAAACAAAAAAGATCGCGTTTGCATTACGCGAACGGTGGGAACTTTTGCTTTCCTTTCCATCTACGATTCGGAGACGTGGACGTCGATTTGAACTATTTGGATCACTAACTTAACTACACTTTTTGCGTATTTCCAAACGAACTGTATATATGGGACTTGATTATCGATTTCAGAACCTCCCAGATACGACGCTTGTCATTGCCAAACGACAAGCTATCGCTTTTTTGCCATCGAAAAAATTTGCTGCTATTTGGATAC
>QLNU02013614.1:7521940-7561063 GCA_006491805.2 Dysdera silvatica
TTCTCCTTTTTAATATTTCCAGAACAAACATGGTATTAAACGAACATTGTACTAGCCTGGCTCTATAAGCCGCCACAGAAAGATTCATCCAACGCCTAGGAAACGCTTCAGCAATTCTGAAGGCACCATACAACCAATGGCAGTCAAGCAAGCAGGCAAGGAGTTAAAGCCCTTGGGCCTTAGAGTTTATATGATTATGTACGTAGTTATTTTAAATGATAGGGATATATATATATGGTATTCCCCCCAACGAAGAGGGCAGCGCATATTCCTCTCAGTGATCTCAATGAGCTCAGTAGAATAACCCATGACGACTCTTTTATACATAAGGCAAGCTATTCTGTAGTAGGCCAGTCTGTCAAAAGGTATGTCTGTTAAAAGGCAACCTTAATCACTTACTGTAAGTACAATTATTGATTAAAAAGCGGTTACAATTAGAAATTCAGTTTTAACAAAAATCAATTTCCATAATCAATTTATCTGTGAAAGCTCTTTAATTAGAGTTTCCCCTTTAAGGTGCATAACCAGAAGAACTAGACCATTCATGTTTGTAATTAATGGTCAAAGCATTGGGACAACAGCCTAAAGGTTGCCGATTCGAACCCAGCTTAAGTGCACGATCGAGATCCTTTTCTCCATAGATTCTTATAATTCAAAAAGATTATAGCTTTATTTTTTAAAAAGATATGAAGCATTAAAATTTAATTACTTCACAATTAATTCCTCCACACACACAATCTCCCTTCTTTAACTGGGGTTGGGGGGGGGAGGGTTGTTTCTTTAACAAAACCAACATAAAGACCAAAACAAAATTGACTAAGGCAAAACTGATGTTAAGACCAATGCCAAATTAATGAACTGCTTACATTGCACAAAGTGACACTTATTAATGATAATGCCATACAGTATTTTTTCGCACGAAAGTATCAAAGTACATAATTGTCTCTCACCATCATTATTTAAATAAATTGGTTTATGAAATTAGTATTATTAATTTTTTTAACGAAACAATACAGAGTTTCACCAGGAGATTCCATAACAACCAGTTATTTCGACACTGGCGTAAGGTTTAAAAACACGATGTTGTCAAGTGACGGCAGAATTTCTGCCTTCACTTGACAAAGGGAGCAGTTGGCTCCCGAAACGTCGTGTTTTTAAACCTTACGCCAGTGTCGAAATAACTGTTTGTTATTCATTTTTTTAAATACAGAAGTCGCAAAATCCATTTCTGATCTACTTGCCTGATGGACATGCCATGATCTCGACAAAATGATAAGACGATTTCCCCCTTTTCAATTTTTGGACTATATTTTGGATGTTGCGGAACCCATTCGCAATGGCGAATTTAAGAACTGGCACACCTTCATTTTCCAAAACCAATTCTTTAAAATCTTGGTTCCTAAAATGAAAAAAAAAAAATTCTGCAAACTTCCAATAATACCCTTCATTTTGTGGGGGAGAAAGGAAGCACATGCCCTCACAAACACGAGGGGCAATTACCCCATCCTATAATGAAACACTTTATAACTATACTCAGAACAAAATAATGGAAAAGAATGCCATTTCTCATAAACACATACACTATATCCACTACATAAATGTTAAATATAGTACCTAAAAAAACCAAAAAACAGTAAATTGTCAAATACAAAACTCTCAATTAAAAAAATAAAAAGGAAGCATAAGGAAAAAAGAACGTTTCCAAAATACACACCGAAGCGTTTTATATTGTAAGTTAGGCTGGGAATTCCCATACAGTTCTTTCGCAGCATGAAGGAATATATGTTCGCAGAATCCACCAGAAGTGCTACCTCTATGAGTTGAAATATTCCCAACTTCATAATCTTCGAACCTAACAAGGTAATGCATTTGAATTAATTATCAAAGAGAGAGTTTGCAAGGTTATTAAAATTACCTAAATCTATTTTCGAAGGCAACAGGCGGAGGAAATGAATGTAAATGAGCATGTGAGAACAAAGTAAAAAACGTAAGAATAAGCGGAGAAATTTAGAATGTTCAGACCCACCCCAGAGTTTCCTCCCACCCCCCCTTAGTAGTATATTACAAGGGATATAGAAACTTGATCCAAAAATGTAATAGGATTACATCCACGTCCCCAATAATCCTGCCTAGCATAACGCTAATTTGTTCTAAAGGGTGTTCTGTAAATTAAGTTGTTTAGAAAATGTTAGAAAGTGACAAAAAAACAAAAACAAATAATGCTTGAAGCTTCTCAAGAATCGTCACCATTACCAGTAAACATTCGACTAGCCAATGAGAATGCTTTGTATGCACTCTGAGTGTGATATTTCCCAATGGGCTACTTAGCCATAGACTAGGCAAAATTTTATGTATTGAGTCTGATATAACAAAAATTAATTACATGATGATCAGATGTTTTTGCTGAGTGTTTAATGTCATGCTTTCCATTTAAATACCAGTGTTCGATAGGCTTTTATCTTTTTGCTAAAATTAAAATTTATTTCAATAAAATTGAATTTGATTTATTATATACCAAAAAGAAATAATACTTCAATATAAGTTAATATTGTTTAATGTTTATGTTTCAATTTATGAGTTTGTTTTTCAACATATTTATTGTCAATACAAAATTTTTTGGCGTATATTGAATGTAACAATTTTTATGTTCCTACCACTGATTTGGGGATGGTAAAAAGGGTGGCAAAAATGAATGCAGAATGGTAAATCCGTCCAAGCACACTCTAAATATCATAATGTAATTTTATTACAACATCCATACAGTACTCATTTGTAGAGCACTATTTCTAAATAACATACCACCGACACTGAGCAGAGGTAGACTGCTTGATTTATGGCATAAGAACAGCTAAGGCCATGTTGTGTCAGAATCTACGAATTTCTAAGAAACCAGACCTTTGCTACTCAGGAACCAGAACCCTAAATAAAACCACAGTGGACAAAAAAAACGGAATGCACTCTACGGTGCTATTAGAATAGAACTCACATTAATGACATAATAGATGGATATTACTATTAAACCACTATAGAACAGCGGTTGAGTGTATATAGTAAAATATACTTCGCTATACGGATAATTATATAGGATGATATGGATAATTATATGGATAATTACATAGGGGAAAATACTTTAACCAACTTACAAATGGTCCAGTTTCCTATTAGGTAACTCCAAAAGTGAAATGGATTCTTTCTCTAACATTGTCTCTACTTCAACTGAAAATATAAATTCAAATTTAAAAAAAATTAATTAAAATTTTAACGTTTATGATTATTACTGTTTTCCATATTGAAAGGACACATTTTATGCCGCTCTGATGCCAACAATCCAATAAATCAGTGTTACCATAAAAAAAAATAAGAGCACAGATTAAAATTTTTAAAAAAAAAATCAATAAAGAAAGAGGGGCATGATGGATGAAAAAATATTTGATAAGGATTTTAAAACATTTGCACTTGAAAATTCTAATTAAATCTGAAAATCTGGCTTTTTTTTCCTTAACCATATACTTTCAAAATAGTTTTAATCGATAAAATGGATTTTGTTAGTTGAATAATGGATCTTACATTATTTAGTGGGAAAACTGCTGTTGCATGGTCCATTTAGCGTTGACATCTGACGATTTCAAGGTCTGGAGTACAACACTGCTAAGTGAATATCTGTCCTACTTCTATTAGTCTTCGTATATTTTTTTTATCAATATTATAATATTGGATGCAGTTGAGTTATTAAGTTATTAAAAAGGGGGTGCGAAGTTAAATTATTGAAAGGGGGCCGCAAAGTGCGGTGTGTTTGTTTGGCTTTTTGGCGCAAGGCATCCACAGGCCCATATGTAAACGAAAGGCTGATTGCCAAAAGGCTTGATTATGAGAGTGAAAAGGAAATGCAAAGTTAACAATTAAAAAAAGGGAGTTTGGATTCATTAGGCTCTTCAATAGGCAACATGGGCTATAAAAATTCGTTGCCATGTTTCATGGTGCGGGAACAGATAAAATCAGAACTTGCACTTTCCCACGAAATCGGAGTGCCATTAACTTAAGGAATCGGGCTCTAAACTGGGGATATGCAGAATAAAAAAATAAGTGTTGGCCACCTACTTGCAAATGGTTGAAAACTACTGTACTACACCATAGTGTATAATATAAGCATAATATATACACTTTCAATAAGCTTCTAGAACTCTATGATTGAGTTTTAATACTGTATAAATTAACTTTTCCATGAAATCAAACCTAGAACTTAATAATAATATGAGGAAGATAAACGTACTTGATGTTATAACGCAATCAACGTCCCTTGTTTCATACTTGTCACTATAGAAATCTGGTCTTGATGCCTCTAATTTCTTATCGAAACAAGGCATAATGGTAGCATGATAAACCTGACATAAAAAAATAAAGTGAAAGCACACAAAAAAATAATAGTAACATATATACACCATAGTCTCGATTTTCCATACATTATCCATGTTTGAAAAGCATCATTTATATAGATATCTAAACAAATATGCAACAAATGTATAAAAAATATGCAACATATTTTAAAATCATTGTTCCAACCAGATATTTTCAAAACAAATATACAGTACTCAAATAGAATAAAATTGAAATAAGAAATAGCATAGGTAAAAATTTAAAGAACTTATAAACATTTTTGATAGCTCAAATTTGTCATCTCAAAAAAAATGTTTACAAGCATATTACATTTTATCTATGCCATTCCTTGTATCAATTTTATACGATTTTAATTTTTTTACACAGTGTGGTTGTCTAACATCATCCAATATACAGTAATTTGATTTCTGTTAATGTAGTGTAGCTCTTTTTATTATGTATACGTAATTGAATTCACGGTTTCCCATTAGTCAGCTGTTATAATGTGAATAGTAATTGTTACCAATAAGCTGAACTTTTGAAGGTATTGTTTGTTCACAGTTCAAAATGAAACATAAAGGAAAAATAAGAAGTTCAATAAGAGCAGTTATGTAAGATATTATTACCCTTCTCAGGGATAACACAATTGCCAAATAATGGCCAACACACAAAGCCTTCGGTGCAAAGTTTTTTTGTTTTTTTGTTTGTTTGTTTTTCGTGGGGAATGTTATTATGAATAATAATGTTGATACCAACATCAAAGCTTAATCTAGAGCTTTTTTAGCATAGGAGGAAAAGAGACATCATCCCCGCACTAGAGTCGAACTAAGGTCCCCTCCATTGAGCCCGGAGGGCCTTAACAGCTAGACCAATGAGGACAAGAACAACGCTCTCTTTCTCAATATTTAATGCCAGTGGTTTTTCCCCATGTAGAGAGAATTCCCAGTCATTTACCCCCATGTGGAGAATTCTCAGATGAGGAAACTCCTACACCAGATGGCTAGGGACGTCATTTTATTAAAACACAATTTTCAGTGAATTTTAGAGCTTTTTCAACAATTTCACAACTTTCAGAAGTTTTTCAACAATTACATGAATTTTTGATTTTTTTCCCCCATTATTGCCTAATTTCTATTAAAAGTTTTTGATAAATTTTCACATTTAAATAATTTTAATGCTGTTATCGTCAGAAAACGTTTTAGGTGAAATTTGGGAGAAAAATTTATTTAAACTGTGATTGCACAAGATATTTTGCATTAAAGTAAGCACACTTGCAGACTTCAGCAGGCATGTATTGACTTGTCATATGCACATACGTCATTTGTACACTACTGTCACAGTGGACTGTATGACATCATTCACTAAACTCTATTGACGTATCTTGTATATAAATTTAAAGCTCCGGATCAAAATCAGTTTCGGCACTTTGTTTTTGAAATTTTATTAATTAATAGGCACTTGCCTGATTTGGTAGCTTTCCAATTTTTCCACCAAAGTAATCTTTTATCAATGAACCCATTATCTGCTGGGCGGATTTCACGTTGCTAATATAAGGCAAAATGTAATCACCGTGAGTTTTCTCTGCATAGCAGATCCAACCTATAGAGAATAACTTTAACTTCAAAACAAATTCCAATTTAAAAAATAAATAAATAATAATAATTGCACCACCATGATAATTTCGCATGATGAATAATTATATAATTAAGAAGCATGATGAATGCAGTAATTTCCACATTATTGATGACATGACCACATTAATTTGTAACACAAGGTTGGCAACAGTTATGCTGCACCTAAACTTAGTTTTTTTTAAAGAATCCGGACCTTTTAAATACTACAGTTACTAAATAATAAATTACTATAGAACCAACCTCTAGTTTCTTTAAAGAATATGGACCTCTTAAATACTAACTTACGAAAGAACCAACCCCCAATTTCTTTAAAGTGTACGGACTCACGAATCAACGATCATTGATACAGGAACCCACATTTCCAAAAGGTTTAATCATGATTTAATGTTCACCATTTTGTTTCCCCGCACATACGCTTTTCCCATCCAGAATCCAGATGGACCGACTCATCAGCGGTTCGCTCTGTTTCCGGCGACGGAAAAGATATTAGCTGCAGGCGACGATTGAGTTTAGTGTACAACACGGTACGGTGCAAGGATAACTTAATTGTATTTCTTCAAACTCCTTGACAGACATTTCCTGCTTATAAGTACCCCTACTGGACATGATGATTACGACCCTCCGAGTGTGACACCACGAACCCTTGAGTGGAACAGCAAATCATCAATTAGTGTTAAAGGGGTAACCAATGAACATTTGCGTATGAAAAGGGTGAACAGCCAATAAGATCATTGCGAGTGTAGAGACGATGAGGCGAACACCAATAAAAGACATTCTTTCGGTAGGACTCTTAGCGAGATGGTCACGCTGCCCATGATGGACATTCATAATGTCTTACAATAATAATGTCAATTCTTAATCGTAACAATTTAAGTTATTTTGCTATGTGATTGTAAATAATTTGTGTAACGTAGAGACATGCTGTCTACATGGTTCATCTGTATCTTGGTATCCCTGACTTAATTTCGATAAGGTTCCAGGGTAACAATCCACGTGAGTTGTCGCAGGAGCTAAAACCCTTCTGATATAACTTATAATCTATCGGTGATATTATGGAGTCTATCACCGCTCCATCGTTCTGCAATCCGTCATAGAACGATAACCAAATCTATAAATGTAGAAACTGCAATTGGTAACCCTACAAAAGAATCCGGACCTCTTAAATACTAACTTACTAAAGAAACAACCCCCAGTCAACAGTGAGCAGTTTGTCAGTAAGTGATCTATTTTAGTAACATTGGGAGTCAAACCCAAATTAACGGTAAGTTAGGCAGACCATGTCACCATTATATAACTGCAATGCCCTCCACGCTAATTTTTGATATCTCTTAACCACGATATAATAATGTTTGTTCCCATTCCTAACAATACATTTAAGTGTTTTGGGGCTTTTTTATGATTTTTTAGTTTTTATTTATTATTATTATTATTTTAGTGATTATTTAGTTTTATTTTACACTTTTGTGCATATCTCTCTTAAGATTGTCCAACATCTATAGGTTGGCAAACAGTCTTAAGACTGACATGGATCATCTGGAATAGTGCTTCTCAACCTTTATGACACCGTGGCCTGGTAAAGTCTTTTTTTTTATAATGCAGGGGCCAGGGATCAATAAATGTACTCATAAATACCTTTCCGCTTACTTTAAAGTTCATACATTAAATTATCGTATGAATAATTAATTATGGCATAATTATAAAAGGAGTATCAATATACTCCTTTTATTAATCTACACTTTGCTAATATGCTTCCTTGCTGATTGGTCACTGGCATTTGCAACACAGATATTATTTCATTCAAATTTAAGAACAGAGGATACAGCACACATTGTTATCAGCTTGCAGTCACTTTTTATGACCAGTCATAATGAGTGGTATACCCTTCCTTGAATGCTAAAAATTAATGTCCAAAAACTGTCAATCATTCATGCATACTTACATATTTAAAAATACACAGCTTGGTGACTACAGTTGCTGCACAGATGTTAGTTAGGTGTTCTGCGTTTGAGCTTTTCAATGCATTCGCAATTATTATTCTCTTCAGAATATATCCACGATAAAACATTTGTTCAAGAAAAATGCTTTAAACACTAAAGGGTACTTTTCTGTTATTGGGATGCCGCTAGTCATTCTGCGCTGAACCACACCGCCGATTGCGATATTGTGCCAAATGTTGGCACCAACGATATCTACGCAATCACGTTATTTCATAAAAGCATGAAGAACGCTTATTTCAAAATTTTACCTAGCTCCCAATTGCACCATGCACCACCGAGTGTACCATGGCGCCATAAACCAGTTATTCAACTTCGGACAACATTATTACGAATTGCAACATAACTTGAATGTGATCTGAACGGGCACGAGTCGCTAAGCGACGAGCAGGAGATCTGGATGGTCTCCCCCACTTCGATCCCCTGATTCAGGTATGTATGGATTTTTTATATTTATATTAATTGCATAAAAAAATACTTAATGATATAAATACAAGTGAGAGAGCTAGTTAGGCATTAACTTAGTAATACTTAACTAGCTCCCTTGCTTGTATTTATACCGTTAAGAATTTTTTCATGCAATTAGTATAAATATAAAAAATCAGCACATACCTGAATCAGGATACCGAACTGGGGGGAGACCACCCACACACACCCCACCATCATTTCACGACTTGTGCCCGTTTAGATTACATTCGAGTTATATTGCAATTCGTAAATACTTTTTAATCAAATAGTCATTGCGTAAAATAATTGCTATTAGGCTGTGACCGTCGACACCCTCTCACCGATGAGCGATCTATGTTTGCCGGTAGTCCTTGTGTAAAACAATTGCTAGTAGGTTTGTGACCTTCAACACCCTCTCACCGACGAGCGATCTACAGTTGCTGGTAGCAGCATTATGGAACCGAAAAGGCCATATGTTGTGCCAAAGTCGTGTTTTGGTGAGTCGTTAATGAGTGGCGTCCCGATAACAGAACAGTACCCACTAAAGTGACAAATTCCAGCAGAATCACTCGGAACCCAATATAAGTGATGGATTGCCTCGACCCAGTGGTCGAAAAACACTAATCTAGAATAGGCAGGCAAGTATTTGCCCTTAAGCTCAAGCCTAAGCAGGTCAACCTTATAGGGACGCCGATTTGGGAAAACTATCAGACCTCCAAAACCGCTGCTGCACAGTAGGGTAAAATGTTCCAAAACCAGACCTTAAAACGAAAAAAAAAGTTTTGGCATATTTTCTTGTTCTTCACACAGTAATCTGCCCAAAAATATGTTTCCATCATTAAATTTGATTAAAAATTCCGACCGAAAATATTTAACAAAGTTCATACTTTGAGCAACCATATACTAAATAACAACGATAGTTAAAACAAACTCTTACAAGACGCTATGTAACAGCAGGATAATGATTGTTCTCAAGGATGTTTTCAATTTGCCTTTTTGCAAAAAATTTTTAATGTTATTTTGTCGAAAAAACAATGAAAAATAAACAATAATATAATAAGAGTTTTGATCGTTATGTCCCACCCCCCATCAAGTTGAATGGGTGATGATTATTTAAGTTTTCACTTATCACAGCTTTAGAATAAAATATGCACCATAAAATTTGAGGGGTCAAATGGTGGAGAGATGAGGTGGTGGGTGTAAATGGGGGCACTTATAGACATTCTGCCTAGGGGCATAAAGTATGTAAATCCGGCCCTAGGAATAGGAGAAATGGGCTTTAACTTTACCTCTAAATAATGAAATTATTTTATTTTTAGACTATCACCTAAACTCTAGTTTTCCCCTGCCCTGTTGCTTTTAGAATGCAAATTCCTATAATGTGGACTTCTTTAGGACAGCAACTATCATTTTATAGCAGAAGTTACCATAAATATATGGGTACACTGAATTACTACCGAGTTCATAAGCACAAAATTGATACAAATATTTATTAAATTATTTTGAAATTAAATAATTACTTAGATATTCAATTATTAGATTCAGCTTACCGGGACAAGTTGAAGACAAGATAGGCAAGGATCCGGGCTGGATATCCTGCAACTTGAAGCGATTAACGAACTCCTTTTGCATTTCAAGGAGACAGAAGTCCTCTGCTATTGCCGTGTCAAATATATAATCCACCCCTACAGAGAAGAATATTAGAAATAAAAAAACACAATACATATATATGCCATGGTACATCGTACTTTCAATGCACTTCTATAACTTACCTTGTTGAAGGAAGTTATAGAAATCTACAATGGTATATACGAGAAATGGAGTAAATATTTATAGTAATTCTGATTAATATCTCGATTTTATAGAGAAAAAAAGGCATCCATTACTAGGGACTTAAAATTCACATACATGCATTGGATCTTAATACACATAACGAAGTGTCTTTAATGGCAGTAAACCAATAAGATGAATGCTGATGTATTATACACTCTTAAAACTTTCATACATTAACAAAAATGCAATCACATAACTGAACTGTGAATCTTATAGCATAAGTTGCATAATACCTGCCCAACTCCTAAATAGGCACACGACACCACTGAGACAAATGTCATTTAAAAAATAACTAGACTACTTTTATATGTAGTAGAAGTGAAGTGCAATAAGCATATTTAAATGCACACTTCCAAAGTTTTCTTCCTTTACTTAAATGCACAGATCCTACCTCACACTCTGCTTCCAGAAAGTGAATTTAAAATCCTTCTTTGACATGCGCTTCAAAATACTCATCATGGCATTGCTCAGTTTAGTATTTGATAAAAACTGATGCCCACAAATTCATTTTTTCACTTTAGGAAATGAAGTAGAAATTACATGGTCCCAGAACTGGTAAATATGGAAGATGTGGCATCATTCTGATGCCTAGAGCTTCAATAGCCTGCTGAGTAAGCAATGTGTGGTGCCCAGAGGCACTATCTTGATACATGTTTGAATTTTTATGATGAAAAGACAGCAAATGTCATTTTGCATGAACAAGGTGAAGCTGTGTACTTTTTTTTTTTTTTCTTTGATGCTAAACCCAACCAGTTTTTGCATATTTTAGATGTTCTTTGAGAAATTTATTTTCTTCAGAAAACTTTCCAGAACTTCAGAATAATAGCCATACGTAACAGTTTTCTCTTGAAAAACAACATTAATCTCTACAATTGACATCAAAAGTTTACCAAAGTGTAGTTAATCTTCCAGAATTTCACCACTAAACAAATTATTGTATAACTCTAAAACTCTTGTGCAAGACAAAACATCTTCCTCATACGCTGTTTTAATTGTTTTGTGCATTTCTGTGGGAGTTCTGATCGACTGTCAAAATTTTGTGGCTAATCCCTTGCTCTAGTTTTAAATCTGTGCTGTGTTACAAAAACACATTTGAACTCTATGTCGTCTAATGAATGAATAGATTAACAGAATGTTGTAATCATGTGTCATCACATGACTAAACTTTCAGGTGTTCTGACACAAGAAGCTGAAGTTTTCTACGTTTCACTGTACTTGCCAAACAAAAATAGTACTCGCCAGGCCTGTAGCCAAACAGGGACATGGCCCCAGTTGCCCCATCAAGCTATTTATATATTTAGAATAATCCCAGGGAGCCCTGTGCCCCATATGCCCTTTGCCTTGCCCCAGTTGCCCCTTCATCCTGGCTACAGGCCTGGTACTCACCTACATCAATAAGAGTACATGGGAGCCCAGCAGAGAAAGATGGTTTCTCACTAACCAACGGCGACCAGATTTGTCAATCCCTGTGTATATACATGCACACACATATAAAAACCAGACACATATATAGTATATGCATACCTATACTATGGAAAAATTCTGTAAGTTTACTCATGGTATCTAAAATTGACAATTTATATTTAGCTGCCAATGAGGCTCTTGACTGCGGAGATATAGACACGACAATAACTTTCACCAGACTTTCATTATGTGCCTGAAAGAACATTAAAAAGTGAAAATTTAAAATTTTTACATGGAGTTCATTCTATAAGGATATTCAATAGCATTCAGAGCCACATTTCCCATTAAGCCAACTAGGCCCTTGCCTGGAGTAGAAAATTTCTAAATTAAAAAAAATAATAATAATAATTTTTTAGTTAAAAACTTAAAATGCCCAAAGCAAAATAAAGGATATATGCACAGCACATACTATTTCATGAACTAAATCTTTTTTTACTATTCTAATATGTTTAACGCTAGCCTAAGAACTCTAAACATTATTTAAAACGTCTTTCCCATTAGTAATTTTTTGTACCATACTTGTAGCATCCAGTAAGTAGTATTTAACTGTAATAAATTGTTAATTCATTAATTAAGCTTCATTTAGTTAAGTTTTATTTTTAATTTATGGACAGAGGGGTGGAGAAGGAGGGAACAGGAGGGAATGGAATTGTTGGGGGACGCCGACAACAAATGTGCCTTGGGGCACTGAGCTCCTAAATGTGGCCCTCTCTGATAGCATTAATATGATACGGTTAATATCGATAATCAGTATTAGAACCCTAAAATTTTTAAGAATACCAACATCAGAGATTGTAAATATGATTTAATGTAACAAATGGTCGTCTGATCTTACGTCTTTGTGGTCTCGGTTCTCCTGCAGAACTCGGTATAATTCATCTTGACTTTGTTGCGTAATTAAAATACTTTCTGCTGAAGTGATGCACCCACTGCATGCCAAACAATCGTTCAATGTAATCTTGGCTTTCTGAAGTTCCACTTCCATCCCATCCTAAGAAAATGGGACATTTTTAAGTCATGTAGAGAAATAATAATGGTTTATTTTACGTGTGTGTCCACTAAATACACCTTTCTCCTATATAAGTAGGTACTTTTTGAACAGTGATAATACATATCGCAGCACATATTTTAATTGGATAATTCTTAGATCAAATATACCAAATTTAACACATTACTGATATCTTTAAATGAGAACGAACAACGTATTTCATTAAAGCTCATATTTTATTATTCAACCTATACTGATTCCATTCTTTATATGTTCAATTTCGTCAACCAGTGTATCTAATGTTGGAGATCCTACATCAATACTTTGGCATAACCAGCTCTCAACACCTCCCCCCACCTCACAAATAAACAATTTTAAAACAAGCTAATAATCATGAGCTAATAATCAAATAAACAATTTTAAAACAAGCTAATAATCATGTGTCAAAAAAAAGTAATATCTTAAAAACATTTTTAAATAATTACTCATGAAGTTACAATAAAATCAGTGGTATCGTTGGATGATCATAAATAAAACTGAGTCCCAAAGATTCTCTATGTTTAAAAATATATGTATTTTTTGAAAAATATGCGTCCCCAAAACACAAAATACTTTTTTCCTTACTAAATAGCAAGTCCCTGGGATATGCTATTTTTCTAATATTGAGTCCTTTCCTTCTATTCCGCATATTTTATGCACTACAGAGCATCAACAGCATCTCTGTAAAATGCACTCATTATACAGACTCAGACTCTGCTTAATGCTAAGGAATGCATTCCTCGGAAATGGAATGTTACGTAGAGTGGGGGGTTGGTTATATCATTAGTGGAACATACACGAAACATTCTCATTGGCTGATTGAACGTTTACTTAAAAAAAATAGCCATTCTGGAGAAATTTTAAGCATTATTTCCAATGAATCTAACAACAATTTTTAAAAAAAAAAGTTACAACATCACATTATAAAGTATCAATGTTATGTTCAGTGCCGGATTTACATATAGGCCATGCAGGCCTGGGTCCATGGCTCAGCAATTTTGGGCTCCGCATTGGACTTAATATTACTGTTTAAACTTTTAAGTGTTGTTTTAATTTTGTTTATGGGACTATTCCCCTCCTTCTAACCTAGGGCTTATAAAATCCTTAAAACAGCAGAGGTCAAAATTAACTTTTTAAATCAGGTGCACAAGTGCACCAAAGTCTTGAGATTTAGGTGCACTAAATACTAGTTAGCTGTACAACTAACAGAAATGAAAGTGAGCTTCAACATTAAAAATGGGTAAAATGTATATGTAGCAACTATATTTAAGCATGTAAGCTACAACAAAATGCAACTTTTCAAAATAATTTAACATTCGTATGTAATAAAAAAAAATTCAAAGCAAATGCAGATACATTGAGAAAATTATATAAAATTATTCCATATGTCACTGTTCTTGAAAAATAAACGTTAGTACAGAGGCGGACACAGACTTTCATTTTGGGGGGGTCAAGGACAGAATTTGCCATGGTCTTGGAATAACACCCTTCATTTATCATGAAAGTTGGAATTTTTTACAGTGAAAAAATATATTTGGAGAGGGTCAGGACCCCTGTGACCTCCCCCCTGCATCCGCCCTTGTGTAAGTAGCCATAGTTTTGAATAGTTAGGTGCACTGCGTGCACCCAAATTAAAAATTTACATGCACGGATAAAATTTCATGTGCACAATGCACCCACTAATTTCGAACCCTGTAATACAGCGTTGGTTATGTGGCTACACATAGTGTTATCTGACAGAATGATGTAACTGCGCACGTGACTACACATAAAATGTTATGCAATACATGGACGTCCATATGGGGGCAGAGGGAGTCTCGGCCCCCACCACCACCACCACCACCACCTAAACGTTCAGCAATTTAATTTGCCCGATTCTGCTATGCATTTACTTTCAAAAGTTTTACAGTCACATTTTAAAATAAGGTACTTTTTAGCTCATTACTAATTGTCAAGCAGTATCAATTATTTTTGTAGCGTTTTGGTATCTTGTACATTCACTAAAATTCTTGACAGCTTTGAGAAGGAGGTAATAATTTTTCACAGCCCCCCCTAAAAGTACTCATATGGGCACCCATGATGCAGTAGACTATTCAACGCTATGGGAGAGCACTGTATGATGTCCATGAGTAAACAAAAAGGAACAAGAAGGCAGGTAACAAAGGATGTTCACAAGAGGGGGGGTTGGTATCCCCCCCCCCCAATTTGACAACTTTATTGTCTGTAGAATCAAATTCCTTGTAAGAGTAAAGAAATTCTCCCTGTCCCCCCTAATTTTCATGAAAACCTTTTTTTTTCCTGTATATGAGTCTTGAGATAACAAGGGTTTTTACGAGAGCATGAGAGAGAGAGAGAGGGAGAAAAGGATATAATGGAACTATACAAAAGAATACATGATACAGAGTTCACAATCACACAGGAGAAAGAAATCCCCGACTTTCCCTGGTTTTTCCCCTGACCTTTTCACTAAATTCCCTGACTTTTCAAGCAAAATTCCTTGAGCAATCACACAACTTTAAACTAAAATAAAGTTGCGGGGAATGTTTGTGGGAGATTTAGGTATTCAAAATGGAAGTTAAGGAAATTTTTAAACTTTTCAAGATTTTTATCAAAAAATCTTGCATTGATGGAAGTGGTTTTAGAAGTAAAAAATAGCTATTTTAGAGACTAAAACTGCAATGAAGGAGACAAAAAGAGACACAGTTTAAAAAAAGAGACTGATTGTTTTGACATGAACTTGACTAAAACATTTTTTTTTTTTTCTAATTTAATTACCCTATCAAAAGGCCAGTTAAAGTTCAGAAGGAAATGTTAATTTATTAGATCTAGCAAAGTTAATTTCAAAATTCTTCCAGATACAATAAAAACCGTTATTTCGTTTTGAACATAGATGGGGTATGGCCAACATTTTCTTTATTTCAATACAAAATAAGATTTACAGAAAACAATAAAATTACAAATACATACATACAAAATCTAGGTCCTCAACTGGTTTTAGGACCCAACAAGGACAGTCCCAAAAAACAAAATAATAAAATAAATACGTTAAACATTAAAACATAGATATCTATTAAAGAAAATGAGAGCAAATCCTTTTAAATATTAAAGGAGTCCACATGTTCATTTAAACATTCTTCGAAAGAGTCTAAACTTTTAGAAATAACTACTAAATCTTTTTACTATTCTTAAATCTTGAGTTTAAAGGATTATTATAAAACCACAAAAAAAAAACTGAAATAAACAACTATTCTGTCTTAGATTTTTTATGATAAAAGTTGGTAATTGGGATGATTTTCCTTTTTTCAACATCAGTTTGGAGCTCTTGAACTGTTTTGTATTATTTCTTTTCATAGTTTTTCATCAATCGAAAACCCTCTAGTATTTCTTTGACTACTTGAATCTGTACAAGGTCACCTTACTCCACTCCGAACTTTTTTTTTCAGCTTTTCTGTAGCATTATCAAAGAAACATCTGCTGATTCTCTGGCGATTTCAAGGTTCTTCTTGTTTTTAAGAGTACAGGCTAAGTCTTGAATTTTTTTTTTTTTTTTTCTTGGAAATTTCTGTTTCCTTCAGTTTTTGTTCCTCTTCCTTCCTTTGCTTCCCTTTTTCTATATTCAACTGCCCTCCTTTTTCTTTCAGTCGCCTTTGCTTCCACATATATGCTTGGTAATGCTTATGGTCAGTATGTGCCAAAGATATCGATTTCTTGATAATTGGTAAAAAAAAAGTTTATTTTTATATTGCTTCATTCCATCTTTGATGACCAGAATTGAATTCAATGTTCTGAGAGACATTTGTGGACTAACATCAAGAATTAACTTGGAAACTGAAAATCGTCTTTCAATATCAGAATTTCCATGTGAAAGGCATAACGCTGCTTCACCACCTTGGAAATAAAACGATACTTTGGTGATCCATCAGTGGTTTTTTAGAGTAAAAAAGTGGCTCCAATACTTTTCGATTTCAATTGCATCTGACTTGTCACTTTCCACTTGAAGATATTTCCACTCACCTAGGAGACTATCTTCACCAATATCCAAGGGAAGAACTCTTGCAACTAAACCATCGCAATCTATCGACAGCTTCTCTCTGTTTTTCTTTCTAACTTCTGTAAACACCCAAGAGCTTTTTTAAGCCTCAATGAAGGTGTGAGGACTTTCTTGATAAGGTTGCACACACATCTAAAAAGTCATTTTACCTCTTTGCCCTAGCAAAGAAACTTCTCCAAACATATTAATAGATGACAGTTCTGCCCAATTTTTCTGATGAAGTAAGTTCTCATTTTCCCAGTCAAACATATGTAAATTTTTCTTTCTTTCTTTCTTTCTTTTTGGTTTTACGGCTCAAAGACTACAGTGGTCATGCTGCGCCGGGACCTACTGTTTTCCGAGGAATCCGAACCTCTTAAGGCCTAGGGAACCAAACCCCGGACTACAGTGAGCAGTGCGATCTTTATGAGATCTCTGAGTAAGCGTTCTTTGCACTGCTGGGAGTCGAACCCGGATTAGCGGCGCACTAGGAGAACGCGTTACCACACTGCGCCACCGCAGGGCAGTAAATTTTTCACAGCAGATGATCGACAAATGTGATCTGCCCACTTCTGAACTACTGAGAGCAGTTGCGAAAACGGAATATGAACCAGTGGACGATTACTTTGAAAAGTTTTAATGAATAGCTCAGCAGATGAAATAGTAAAGTAAAGCTCCACCAATATCTCAAGTTTACTTAATAATTCTTATATGAGGGCAAGGCTTTGCACAGAGAGGGGATTTTAGGCGAATCAGTGATAAAAATTGGTTTTCTTGTTTGTTTGTGGTTTTATGGCTCAAGGACTACAATGATCATGCTGTGCCGGGACCTACTGTTTTTCGAGGAATCCGAACCTCTTAAGGCCTAGGGAACCAAATCTTGGACTACAGTGAGCAGTACGACCTTTATGAGATCTCTAAGTAACCATACTTTGCACAGTTGGGAGTCGAACCCGAGTTAATGGTGCATTAGGTGAACGTGTTACCACACTGAGACACCGCAGAGCTTGATAAGAATTCGTGATTATAATAGAGTGATAAAGATTAATGATTGTAAAAGATCAGTAAAAACTGATACCTCATTTGTGCCAAAATATTTGTCACCATCATCAATTCTGACGGCTCCAGTTTTACCAGATTTCTTTTCTAGCTTCACAGGTTTTACACATTCCTAGATAAAAACAATAAAACACGTTTCAAAGACATAATACAAGCTGCAGTGGTCCTTTTATACATTAGATTTAATTTAGCATCATCATTAAGAAAAATGACACTTTCACAATCTGCGTTACCTTGTAAATTTTTCCTAAACATAAGGAAATTACAACTCCAACAAAAAGAAAATTTGAAATCATGGTCCATAAAATATGGTAATCTCTAATCCAGTGATTCCCGACTTTTTTCAAGCCGCAACCCACTTTTATAATTGCCAAGTCATCCACGACCCCCTTTAATAGAAACCAAAATGTCTGCGACCCCCACTTTGATCCACCACCGCCACCACGTTTTCTTAATAAAAGCATCTTTGGTTAAACTACAAATGCATCCCCTGTTTTATCGCCAAAATTTATGCTATACTCTTAAAATGAAGAGGAAGTTTTGTGGAACATAAAAAATGTGTTCATGCATGGATAGTTGAATGGGCGAGTTTACCATTTTGCCGCCCCTAGGCTATTTTTGCTGCCCCTTTCTTCCTTCTCGCCTGCCCCCTATCAGTCGTAGGAACAAAAATTTCTGCATTCAATATACACAAAAAACTTCTGCATTTACAATAAATATGTTGAGGAACAATCTCATAAATTGAAACAAACGCTAAACTATATTAACTTATAGTGAAGTATTGTCTCTTCTTGGGTATATAATAAATCAAATTCAATTTTATTGAAATAAATTTTAATTTTAGCAAAAAAATAAAAGCACATCGAATACTGGTATTTAAATGGAAAGCATGACGTCTAGCTTTCTTCTCGGCAAAACATCTGATTATATCATCGTATGGTATTGATTTTGTTCTATCAGACTTCATACACAAAATTTTGCCACCCTAGTTTGTTTGGCTTTTTTATGGCGCAAGAGCATCTGGGCTATACTGCGCCACAAACTTGCCGCCCTAGTCTATAGCCTAGTATAGCCTATTGGGAAATATGGCACTGAGTAATTATATTGTAGTATCATAGCGTTCGTTCAGCATAGCGTCTGTCATGGCGGTGGTGTTTTGTGAGTTGTAGCAACAGGATGAGCGAATGTTTAAATTTTTTTTTTTAACAAATTGGAATTGAAAGTATGTTTGAGGTGTAAAGAGGGAGAGGTTAGAGGAGGTATGGGAGGAAGAGATTAAAGGAGGAAAAAGTTAGAGGAGGTATGGGAGAAGAGGTGGAGGAGGTACAGAGGGGGAAAGGGGAGAGATGAGGTGAATGTGGAGTATCGCAATGTCGACGATGAAAAGCTGTTGGACTAGTACTTTGCAGAACGTAGGAGTGGGGAAGAGGGGAGAGGAAGTATGAAGGGAACATAGAGCACTGCAATGTCACCGATAAAGCTGTTTGACTCATACTTCGCAGAGTATATGTGGAGGCGGTGTCACAAAGACGAAGTGGAGGAAATTATTCCAAAAGCCATAAAAGCACTTGAGGCTTACGACTTACCTAGTTTCTTGAAATGTATTCCCTTTTAACTTTTAGTGTTTACTTTAGAACTTTACTTTATCTTTTTTAAAGTTCTATTGTCATGTCATCTAATTGCTTTCATTCATTTTTGTACTGTTCTTAGTTGTGGCATTTAGTTATCACTCTCGATGTAAGAGCCTTTGACCCGTCGAGTTTTAAACTTACAAATAAAAATAAATTAAAAATCAGACACTTAAAGGCAGAACTAAGTTTGTTTGTTAAAAAAATCTGAAAAGGGTACAACAGGCAGTAAACTCAGTATTACTCCTTCAAAAAACATGGCGGCCGGGAAGCAAACATGTGATGACATAATCCGGGAAGGAGGTTGCCGCACCTTGGCAACAAAGGCTGTGAGGGATACACATGTAGTTTGGCTGCATTTTTAACAGAGTAAAGAAAACACATTAAATATAAAATTATATTAATTATACATATGTTACATTATGTATATTATATTAATTATATATATTAATTTATATTACAGATATAAAGTTAACAACCATTAGTAGAATATTGCAATGTGTGTAGCCATGTTGAAATATAAAAGCGTTGGAAACATTTGGTATAAAATTCCTTATAAAAATAATTGCAACTAAAAATAGTTCCGATGACCCTTCAGAAACCAGTTTGCGACCCCTAGGTTGGGAACCACTGCACTAATCTATGTTCAATTAACCTTTAAGCGGTCAATTTTTTTACCAGAAATGCTTCCAAAAAAGGCATATTTTTTTATTGCATATAATTAAGTACCATACTTAATAGAATAAGAATAATAAGAAATTTTTTATTTTTTTTTCACTTTTAATGATTTTACAAAATTTTTTATTTTACAATTTTAGAACCCAAAAACCCCTAAATGTTTGCTTTTCTCAAGTACATTCTGCATGCAGTGAAGAATGTTTTACAAATTCTACAAAAATTTCTCTCATACTTACAGTGAATTTTGAAGTTTACACTTTTCCAAACAGTTCAGAAGTCTTTTTGTGTATGGTACAATTTAAAGCATGGTGTAATGCAAAGTCCTACGTCGCAATCCGGGCAGAAATACCGCGTTTCTTTTCGGATTCTCTTTCCATTCTCATTTCTTTTCGAACAGCACACTGCGCATTGTCTGGCAGGTCTCATTTTTTTATCTGTGGGAGCAATTATTTCCAAAAAATGTCTCTGTCAATCTCAGAGGATTAGGCTCCGAACCTGGTCGTCCACGTCGGAAATTTATTCCTGAATGATATTTTTCGATTATACGGTCAATGAGATCAAGTCTATATTCTAGTTGCGTGTTTTTTCCTCCGTTTTTACGGTAGACGACATATGAGTTCCATATAGCAATGTCGAAAATGTGGAAAAAAAATCTTTCTGTAACATTTTTTACCCCTTTTCTTGATAATTTCAAAACTTTTCAAATTTTGGTCCATGCGGTCTACTCCTCCCATAGTATTATTATAGTCCATAACAATTTTCGGTTTTTCTTTCATTTCAGAGCAGACTTGAATTTGTTCCATTTCAGTATTGTGAATTGTGGAAAGTAATGAAACTTTTTTTTTTATCCATCCACTTCATCACAGTAACTTTTCCTCCCTGAAAAGCTATAATCTCTCCTTTTTTCATTTTTCTTTTCTGCATTTCCTTTGGGACTTCTTTTCTCTTGAGGTTTAGTGTGCCGTATGTGTCCGTTCGACATGAAACTAGTTTGTCTGCTAATTCCGGCGAAGAATAATAATTGTCTATTGTAAGACAGTATCCTTTATGAAGCAAAGGCTCCATCATTGTCAGGACAATTTGTGATGAAATGCAGAGATTAGAATACTCAGGTTTCAGAATTGTGTCTTTACCTGTATATATTATTATTGACCAGACATAACCAGAAATGGATTCGCACAACATAAAACATTTCACTCCAAATCTAGCTCTTTTGAGTGGAATAAATTGTTTCCATCCTAGTCGTCCTTTGAAGAGCATAAGGCTCTCATCTATTGTTACATCTCGCTCTGGTGTCACCGTTTCACTAAATTTCTTATTGAGATGTTTTAGAACTGGCCAAACTTTTACTAATTTTGGGCATTCGTGATTTTGTGGGTCAAATGCTGCATTATCAGAAAAATGCAAGTAGCGTTGCAAAAGACAGAATCGACGATGAGACATTATTTTAGAGAAAAAAGGTGTATTAGTTGAATATCTTTTGCTCCAATAATGATCAATTCCAGGTTTCTTTACAATTCCTTGAAGTATATTCAGAGCGAAAAATACATGCAACTCTTCCACAGTTGTTTCTTCCCAAAATTTACTCTTTGAGAATTGTCTTGCAACACTCGATTGGATGCACTGTTTAGCATATTTATTTGTCTCTTCCACAATTTTACTCATGAGAGAAGAATCAATGAATGTTTCATAAAATTGTAGAACATCAGAAGTGTCGTCAAATTGTATGTGCACAGAAGGAATACCAGTAAATTTAAATCGAGGACACGGAACAGGTGGATTTTTCACATCAACCTCGGTAAAAATTCTTGCAGAACTCAAATCTTCATCAGAGCTGAGCTCACTACACGAGTCATCTGAGGAATAATCCAAATAATTAGAAGAAATATCTGTATCTGTATCAGAATGTAGTTCATCATCTAACAAGAAAGTATTTTCGTCGTTTATTCCATCCATAACTTCCATAAGAAAAGACAAGGTTTTAAATTCACAAGCGTTGAATACAGTAGAACAAAAATTTCAAAGAAAAATTCCCGCTTTCCCGCTACAAAGAAAAATCCGGATGAAAAGCATTTCAGTTACATGGACAAGCCACGCCATCTGTTGAAAAATATTAATACTAAATAGTCTCTTTACAATAATGAAAAATACGGGCAAACCAGAAAGGAAAGGAGAAAATATCGATGCCCGTACGCCGTACGGGCAAACCAGTTGAGGCCAATTTTGGGTAGCACGTACACTGTAATGGGCAAACCGCTTTAAGGGGTTAAACACACTACTCGAAAATGATGAACAATCACCGGTGCATTGGCATATGCAGGGGTTGATGAGTGTAACCCGCCCCTGCAGTGAAAATTTACATATTTTAAATACATATGTAACTCTGTAACCCTCCCATTGAGCCTATGACCTCCCCCACTTACGAACTTTTGCATATGCCTATACCCAGGTGCCCTGTGCCTTGCCCCTTCAGTCCTGAACCTTGGCAACTTCAGCGATTTTGTACCAAATGTGGTAACCTGATGCTCCAGAATTCTATAACCTTGACAGAAGTTTCCATTACAGAATGGCATCAATACATTACCTGTCATCAGGGTTTCGTTCATTGCTATAACATTTGGAAGAATAAGTGAACAATTAACTGTGTGCTGCAAAATTTGTTATTGGTGTGTGTATGGAAGTTCTGATAGCATCTGTGTACTGACTCAGGCCGGTTGCAAGGCCTGAATATTATCAAATTCTACACCTTGCGGCCAAAGACCAGAAGTTGACAAAGGGATGAGGGGGAGCAAAAAAAATTCAAAAACGATAACTCATTTAAAAAAATATTTATTTACCATACCTGCGAAGGAGTAATGAAGTCATTTAGGTCTGCAATTTGCAACACACTACTGAATGCCATGACAGGAAAAAATCCGTGGAATCTATTTTTAAACACCAAAATATATAAGAGCAAAAGAATTGCGATCAAATGACTTTATTTCATCGCCAGAAGTATACGTCCTTGAAATGAAAATCACAACATATAAAAATGGGAAATTTTCAGACAATTGGTTTAAGATAAAAAGTGCTAGTTCACTTTTAATATACTAGTTGAGTTCGTAACTCAATGTTGGATGACCTATATTACATTTAGCAGTCACTTTTTTGCTAAACACATATAATTCTTCTTGGCACTCTCTTGATTTCTAACTATATGATTACAACTTATCCTGTAAATTAGAGGCTGGGTTTCCAGTTTGGCGTACGATCGCTCCTTGACATAAACGGACACTTGTAGAACAGTATCCTTTTACTTTTCACAAACAAACAAGAAATGAGAACTTGGAAATTTTTATTTTTCAGCCGAAAGTTTCTTTGTACCTCCACCACAACAAATAAACACGTGCAAGAACCAGTTAAAAACCACGGAGAAGGTCCGTCTTCTTTCTTCTCTTGCATGGAGTTAGAGGACTAGGGAGAGGGTATTCTGGGAGGGAATTGAGGCAGCATGGGCATATGGGGCGTGGCCTATTTTAAACACGACGGCGGTTTCTTACCCATCATCCTGTGCGGAACTTTTAAGTTTGGATCACGCTCACCATGTCAGGCCTGGCATAATGTCAAAATGGACCACTGGACGTGCGATTAAGTTAATGTCCATAGAGCACCATGTTAATTGAAATTGGATTTCATTGGAATAAAAACACTTCCAATGACAAATTCATTTTGCTTTTATTAAATTGTAAACATGACAATGTACTGTGTAGCCTGCGATTTTAAAATTAGCTTTAAAGTCATTATATAGCATGTTTTTCTAAAATTATCATTAGTATTTTTTTTTCTAGAATCGCCATTAACATATTTTTCTAAAATCATTAGCATATTTATAAAATTAAGACATTTGTAAAACTAACAACATTTAAAAAATTATTAGCACACTATTTATATAATTAATATATTCATAAAATAATTATTAGTATATTTGTATAATACAGGGGTGGGCACGCGTGAAGTGAATAAGAGCCGCATTCCAATTTATCGTATATTATGAAGAGCCACCGTGGTTACATAGTATTAAATATACAAATTTAATTAATGTGGTTACATATATATAATATATATAATTATGCATTTTGTATATAATTATACATTTAAAAATTATAATTAATTAATTAATTAATTAATATCAAAATGTAGTTAATTAATTATTATTAAATATATAATGAACCGAAGATCTACTTTCGAAGCGATTACATACAACTTCTACTCTTCATTAAACGTTTCATTTTCTTTGTCAATTTAACAAGATTTGTAAAAAAAAACTTTTGAGAAAAAAAAATTATTTTCGATGGAAGCCGCATTTGCCCACCCCTGGTATAATATATTAATAAAGTAATTATTGGCATATTTATATAATGAAAATATTTATGAAATAATTATTAGTATATTTGTATAATTAATGTATATATACAATATAGTACAACCTCTCTCTCTTATCTCTTAACGAGCACCTCCTTTAACGACCACCTCTATTCAACGTCCACCTCCTTTACCAACCACCTTTTCTGGAACGGATTTCACCCCGACACAGATCATCTAACGCTAAATTTACCTCCATTCAGATACCACCTCTTTGCCCGAGTTTCACGAAATCGACAGCGGCCGCCTTAGGGAGGTTATAATGTAATTATTAGCGTATGCATATAATTACAATAATACCTCCCTAAGACGCTACCCGTCGGTTCCACGGAAGGGCGGTCTTTCAAGGAGGTAGTCTCTGTGTATGGAGATAAATTAGGCATTGGGTCTATGGTTGAGAGGAAATCCATTTCCAAGAAAAGTGGTTGTTAAGAGAGGTTTTACTGAAATATACAGTAACGCATCCGTAATTGGACCGCCATCGGATCCATGAAAAAGCGGTCGCTCAAAGAGATGGTCTTTGAATGGAGGTAAATTTAGCATTGTGTCTATAGGGTGGGTAGAAAATAAGTTTTCAGAAACAATGGTCATTAAGTGAAGTGGTCACTGAATAAAGGTGGCTTTTAAGAGAGATTTTCGCCAAAGGGCCATTTCACCGGTAATTGGCTGGCATTCATATAATAGAGTCTCATGGGTCATGACCCCCTCAAATTTTTTTTCCCACTGTAAAAAATTCTAACTTTCATGTACTTTTATGTAAATTATGCTTTTTTTAAGTTCCGTAAATTTTCTCTTTTTTCAACGTTAGTGGAATCGCGGAAGAAGACAATGATACGGGGTTTTCCATAAAGACGTTAGGGAACATTTCCTCCGAAAATACTTATTCGACCCAATGAAACCCTTGCGCATAAGTAGGGATGGTTATAATAATTTGACGAACGTGCTTACACATATTATACTAATGTTGCTTTGGATTAGGAATATTTAATACCACGGTGGTCTCCTTATCTGGAAATAGCAAGCAGACACAAGAATCGATTGTGTACTTAACTCCGACTATGCCTGTTGCAGCTATTTCATGCGCTTACCCTCATTTCGTAAAGAAGGATCATTAGTTCTTAATGGGGGTGTATTTAGGGAGGCGTTGTTTCTCCGGGCTCAAAAAAAGGGGTACAATGTGATGTTTCGGTGAAGCTGTTGATTAATTTAAAAAAAAAAAGAAAACTATGTATGAAAAGGAAATAGTGGGAAATTAGTTGCTTTGCAGAGGGCTTTGATTCTGGGGCGGACAAGACTTTCATTGAGGTGGGGGGCAAGGACAGAATTTGCCATAGTCTTGGAATAACACCCTTCATTTTTCATAAAAGTTGGAATTTTTTACAGTGAAAAAATATATTTTTGGGGGTCATGACCCCTGTGACCTCCCCCACCCCACCGTGTCCACGCTTTCTCCGATTACCTAGAGAAATTGAATCCGCCAATGAAGAAATTCGCCCCTTTCGTATATAATCATCTTCATAAAACTCTGCGTTGTTTGGATTTTCTTTGGGTTTTCCTTCATAGCCCCTCTCCCGTCTTTCGAAATAAATTTCTGGAAACATTATTTGCCTATAATATAGTAATAATATAAAATGTCCACAATTTATCCTCCTCTTTTTAATTAAATTTAAAAAGTAAATATAATTTATTATATGTGTAACTTCAGGATTAACTTTATCGTAAACAGAGGGGTGGGGGCAAAAAATTGGGTGTAAAAAATACGATTTTGCCTCTGTTCTAAAAAACATGGGGGTGGGGGCAGAGATTACGCCTATGTAATCCACGTTTCACATACAAACAGAAACAACGTATGCGTGCATCAAAAGAGGGGCAGCAGCTGTTTTGTCAAGGGTTTTGTTTCCTGCCTTTTTACAATAATTTATTCATTAACTTTAAATAATCTGCAGTTGATGTCCGAATAATATTTCTTCGGTCTTTTTCCTTACATTAAAATTTTTTACACATCTCCTCGTAATTACATTAACATTTTCTTTTTTTAACATAGTCAATAATGAAACTAATTAGCCATCGAAGTTCTTTATATCTGACATCCTTATTTCCATCCGGCAACTCTGATGGTTAAAGCTGTGACGTCAGAAATATCTTGGCATGGAACGTTGGCGCAGAAACAAATGGCAACCCCAACAAACTGTACCACGTATCTCGGGAGAAATTCTGAGATTTGTCACGCATCTGGTTAAAGATGTAAAGGCTGGAAAAAACGGGGTTTTTTTTTGTTTTTTTTGTGGAGGAAGGGAATTTTCAAAATTCCCAAAACAAATGTTATTTGAACATCATGGGAATTTTGAAATATGGTCGTTTGAAATGTATAAAACGTTTTTTGCGTTCTCTATTACTTATTTTAAAAAATAAATATTGAACTAATCTTGATAATTAATCGATAACAATTTTTGTATTTAATGCCCTAAAGTGATAACATTATTTAATTTGAATTTTCTATCCGATTTTCTCCTGTTCACTGAATTGCGTATTTTACATACAATTATCTTCATTTCTGTTTACGATACATGGAAAAATATGGCATCGTTTCGTAGCATTTTTTTCATTGAGGAATTTTGTTTTTATTGATTTTTCTTGAAAAATGCTTAGTTTTGGAGAAAAACGCTGAAATGTGAAATTATTGATATATTATCGTCTGTGAAAAATATTAACATCGCCTTTATAAAATTATGTTAGGAGTCTGGGATTATTTTAAATTATACATAGATTATCTACATACAAGACAATAAATGGAAAATGAACTTTGTGCAATAGAGTTTACACCTTTTTTTTTTAAAAAATAAGTAATTTCTTTCTTTACTTAAGAGGACGGAGCTTAATCGGGTAAACGAGGTTTCACTCTGAAAGCATGCTTCGAATAGACTGTGCCCTCTCCATAGATTTCTTATCTCCATTTTAAAAACCACAGTTCAAAAAACTTGCAGTACCATTGGCAATGCAGGCACACAAGTATGGAGCGATGAATTAGAATAGGCTAGATTAAGCTTTCAACAGTATTCTTAATTACAAACCTCCCTTCTGAACTTCCGCATCTATAGTGATGTCTGTTTTGGCGTCAACAAACTCAAAGGCGGTGTTGTTTTCTCAATTCCAAAGCAGGATCTCGCAGTTTGTTTTCATCTTCCTCTCTGCTTCTCATCGGCAGAGACAAAACTTGTATCTGCCCGAAAAGTAAATTTGAATTGAATTGAAACTCTGTGATTTCTGAGATGTCACAAACTAGGTCCTTTACTTTGGAACCCATCAGGCTATTAATGATTCTACGACCACCTGCAGAAGCTCTCCTTCTCTATACCTCCCTAGTCTCAAAAGTTATCTCTGCTTCATGAAGGACAATCTGCAGTCTAACAAAGTAACCATCTTACAACAGGGCGTCGTGGGCCACCTGCTTGTTCAGTTCTCTATATTCCTCCATCATCGATTTCGCTTTCACCGTTATTGTCTAGTCTGCGCCTTTAAAAACGCCTTCTTGGTCAGAATCAAGAAGTCTCCTACATCACTGTATCACTAGTGCCCTAAAGAGCAAGAGAAAACTCTGGAACACCTACCGTTATGTAAAGCATCAACAGCTTAGAACCAATCTTCTTGATTCTTGTAACCACCTCGATCTACCTTTCCTCACATACTGCGATTTCAAACTTCTTCTCTCTTCATAAAAACCCTCGCCTTCATCAATAGCTCCTTGCTGTGTTGCATTAGTTCTCCTGCCTCGGCTGCTTTATAATTTTTTTAGTCCTTTGATCTCCTCAGCTTCATCTGCAAAATACAGTCCCGGGAGCATAGAGATACTTTTATATAATATATATATCTCAAGTCCGGGAGCAATCCTAGTGTAGAACAGCTGAGCCGCTACATGCGGACGAACATCCCATCAAAATTTGCACAATAACTACAATTTTAAATGCAAAGACGTATCCAGAATATATTTTCAGGGGAGGGGGTACGTCTTTAAAACCAATATAAAATTATTCCTAGAGACCCCTATAATAAATGTAAACCTCCTGTACTTGGATGTAAGAACAACATGGTCCGGAAGGGATTGAATTATCGATCTCTATTGAAAATCTATTTCTATTTAGTTTCCACCCAAGCGTGTAGTCATAAAGAGTTTAAAGACCATTCTCAAAGGACGTCCGCATGATTTTGACACTTTTTAACCTTCAACGCTAGTCCGCGCTTATCCCATTTCACTCAACCAAATGTGTGGCCTCCAAACCAGTACCCACCCCTACACACGTTCTTCAAAATTCCAAAAAATTTGTCCAACATCTCAAAATTACGTAAAAAGAATATTTTTCTTTATATTCGACATCTTATACTATTCTTTTAATAAAAGTAGTATGTAGGTGTATTACATTTACCCATAGGCGAATATAGCTGACTCATACCACTTAAGCAATAAAAAAAAATCCTTTTTGGGACAAAGAGTTTCCACTCATCAGTGCACAGAGTTTCAAAGAGGGAGCAAAACCACAGTAAAACCTGTGCAAATCCATAGGCCAGAAATGGGCTAGTGCCCCTTTGACCCCCCCCCCTCCTTTACGCAAATGTCCACTAGCATTATGCATTCAGGCTATTTTCAGGCGTCTGATGGAAATTAGATAAGGTCAAGCTCCTTTACCTTCCTATGTTTCCCCCAAAGCGATCAAAAAAGTTATAAAGCATGGGTGGTGTCATAATCCCAACATTTACTTCAAATTGTCATGCATTTTACGTTTGAAAAAAATGTATTTTCCATCAAATTTATAAGAAAAAATTGGAATGGGGCATTTGCTTAAAAATAGTAGGCCTATATATCTTTTTCATCAAATTTATAAGAAAAAAAAATAAAATGCGGACGCTCCTTATTGAAGCAACCCCACTACCCCTCTGTCCGGCTTTCTCCGCTTGGGTCTGACTCCCCCCTCCCTCCCTAAAGCAAGGACGTCATTTGTGAATGGTTTCTTAAGAGTACTCTTGCCTCAAACAAATTTTACGGACTATTTTAAAAAGACTTTTAGCTCCAGATCTTGTAAAATCAAACTATTGAATTAATATATATAGTAAATGACTCGCAAAGGAAAGTATGACATCGTGGACCCTGGTGGGGACCGAACCCAAGACTTCTTGATAATTAGTCAACTGCTCTTTCCCATTGAGCCACGGGTTCCGATGAAATTCCTCTCTACGAACGAATATAAAGCTTCACTATAGACAATAAATAATAATTAAGCTTGAACCTTCCCCCAGCTGAAGTTTCTGACTTCGGCCTTGTTTCCACTACATCAACTGTTAATTTTGCACACTTACAGTTTCAAAAACATGGATTCCTTCCATTGGCTCACGTCCTGTGTAACAGGAAATGGTCCGATCTTTTAGATCGGTTCTCTGAATTGCATTTTCTTGAAAATTCTATTGCGTTGAAGAGGGTTCACTACATCTGCACCACCTACTGCTAGCACCACCACCTTTTCTACTCATTTGTTCCAACTACAATGCAACGCACAAAATGTGTTATTTGTATGCTTTACGTCCCAAAACTACGCTATGTCCGCTGCAGCAGGATTGACAGATTAATGTCATCTTCTAATCACAACGCATTACCAAACTTACTGGTTGTTGAAACCAGCCCTATGCCCATAGGAGATAGTCGTAACCACTTTCTAGGGAGTGGAGTAGATTTTTTTTTATAATAGATTAAATTCTTTTTAACAGCATTTGCTTAAATTTTTTACTCTTGGAATAACAAACAATGTGGAAAATTTGAAAACATAAAAATGTAATGCCATTTAAGGACAAACATTTAGAATCATTTTTTATTTAAAAAAATTGTGGAAAGGGTAACCGCAAATTTAAGAATTATTCCTTATATTCAATGTGTGTCACCATCGTCGTCATCATTGTTCTTCACAGGAATTCATAAGAGGCGGGGTTACAGAACTAGAACTCCATATATTCACATATGCGCATACAAAATTTATCGTAGTGGGGTTGGTTATAACCCCCATAGCATACGTTTATGATCACCATCATTGTCGTTATCAATCTTCTTCTTCTTCTTTCGCTTTGCCATTTCCCATGTTATATGGGGTCGGCGTTATGGTCCTTTAATCTTCTCTTCCACAATCTTCTATCCAATGCCTCTTCTCTACTCCATCCATACTCTTCCAGATCTTCCGTCACTTTATCCTTCCATCTCAGCCGTGGTCTTCCCCTCTTCCTCTTACCCATTACCACCCGCCTGTCCATTACCTTTCCCACATATTCCTCATTTCTCCGCTCCATATGCCCAAGCCATCTTAACCTATGTTCTTGTATCTTTCTTCCTATGGGTCCAACCTTGACCGTACCTCTAATTAGGTTATTCCTTATTTTATCCCTCCTTGCAACATCATTCATCCACCTCAGCATTCTCATCTAATGATAATATTGTAGTTATCGATATTATCATTAAATCAGCAAAATGAAATAAAGTACGGTATAAACAAATCCAATTTTAATTAAAATTCTTTAACATGAGCATACAATTTGCGCGTTAAAATGTGTTCTGAACAAGTTCTCGAATATTAGCCGATGGTGGTGAGTTCATGAACTTGATCACATGCGCTAAATACTCCTCAGTGTGAAGCTGATGTACTAGATGCGAAGACCCTTCCACGGGAATAAATTGCGCGTATGGAAAATGTTTTAAAATCGTGGCGTCATCAAGTCTGAAAAAAGCACAAAAACATTACATATACAAAATATATTCATATCCAATTTTATAAGCTTTTTCGTTAAAATTTTGTTCATGACGTTTTTATATTTCATCATTAGCCTGCAGTTTCAAGTAAAATTTCAGTTAGAAAATCAACTTGAAGTGAATTCATTCAATTCAGAGGAATGATGGTTTACAATGTATAAAGAATTGTTTACTACGTTTTGACGTCAAAGATGATCTTTTAGGTGCATTTGAAAAAAATCGAAAAAGCAATGCTACGTTAAAGAGAGAATATCACCGCTCGATGAAGTAATACGATATATATGACAACGTAAAGCGGGTAAAAAGTTATTTTATTACATTAGCCTGGCTTTCGGCTGTTCCATTGGACAGCCATCATTAGATGCAGAATGAAAATGTTATGGAACATCGAATACAAACATTTAAAATAACGTAAACAATCGTGATGCGTGCGGGTATAAAGATCAATGTGCCGCTGTAAAAAACTTAAAGACCATTATATTTGATGGTAAAATGAATTATGGAAATAGAAATATAAAATGTATAGTGTGTAAAAGTAAAATGGTGGTAAATAAATAATGTTATAGTTGGAGTCAAGGCAGGGTTTTAAATAAGTATTGCCAAGCATTGCTGATGTGGATGGGTTGTTCGGTATTGCAAATAAATGAACGTTGGCTAAATATCTCTATAGCCTCTCTGAACCTTAAACTTTTCTTACTTTTTCCGGTTGGGGCTAGTATTTTGGTATGCTGAAACAATGGGAAGGCATCGTTTGTGTGTACGAATTGTGCGAGGCTAGTGTTATTTCTGTTAAGTCTAATATCAGCCTTGTGTTCTTTTATCCTGATGTGTAGTGATCTGAGTGTGCTACCAATGTAATGAGTGTAAGTGTCGGTTGTGTTGTCCAGTATGGGTATAGTATAAACTCCTGCCTTTTCAGTAGTGTTACGGGGGTCCCTATCTTTTTTAAGGAGATCCAAGATGTTGTGATTGCATTTGTATGCGAAGGCGAGGTTATGCTCTTTTAAGGTGCTTTTAATCGAGGAAAAAATAGTGGAGAAAAGTTTTAAACTATGCCGTTCTAAATAAAGTCGCAATAAAGTTAATGGAACGTAATGAAATAATAATAAATATATATATGAAATAATAATGAAATAATAATATATATATATTCAGTTCAGAATTTCTGTTGTCCATCGTTGATCAGTTCTTCTTGAAATATGCCCAGCCCATCGCCATTTCAGCCTTTTACTTTACCAATGATGTCTTCCTCTATAGTTTGCTCTCTCGCCCTTGTGTTCCTTTTTCGATCTCTCCTAGTTATTCCAAGCATGCACTCTCATGCTCCTTTGCGTTGTCTGTAACTTTCGTATTGCTCCAACTGTTAGACTTCATGTCTCTGATCCATAAGAGAGGACCGGCAATACAGTGGTTGAGGACCTTTCTTTTAGACACAAAGCAATTTCCCCTTCAGGATAAAACTGTTTCTTCCAAATGCACTCCAGACAAGTTTAATACGTCTGTTGATTATTCCACTGTTATTCCAATTTATTTGATGAAAAATCATCTTTAAAGCTGAAGTAAAAAGTTTTGGAGAAATGGTATCTCCCTGCCTCACACCTTTACCAATTTTAATAGTTTTGGTATTTTTATGTAACCGAAATTTTGCATTTGCATTTTTATATAATATAATTTCAAATTTCCCTGACTTTTCCAGATATTCAAAGTTTTCCAGATGAGTAGACACCCTGCCTTGCACAATTTTTTTGTTTTGAGGCTGGAGTCTCAGGGCCTCGAAATTTTTACCGCGAGGGGCCCCCAATATGTTAAATCCGCCTCTGGGCCCTGGTCTCAATGATCCCTTCGTCAAGACGGCACTGATCAGGGTCAGCCCAAGATGATGCGGGGCCCAATTTGGATCACTTCTGGAATCCCTGGTATAAGTCCTCATACACAAATACATAAAAAGCTTAGTTTACTACAAAGCGCGTGGTTTCATATCCATTTGTAGCTGTGTTACTTACACATTTATGAAAGATTCAGTTCCGTAAATAAAGAGGGCATCTCCATTGTATGTACCCTTAGGACATTGGTCTAAATATCCAGGTGTCGCTACTGCTCTCTCCAGGATATCTAAATTGGCCTGCCAAAAATAATATCCGTCACGTGTTCTTTTAATTGGAAGAGTACTTATAGCCCGAGCAGCAAACTGAGGAGGAAGATTACGGCTCTCCTATCGAAAAACCAAATAATAATGTTCAAACGTTTAATATAAACAAAGATCTGAATGTTAATTCAATCGCATTCGTTTTCAAATAGGACTTAGGGAGTGTTCAAGCATTACGCAAGCACCTTGGGGAATGGAGGGTTGCAGTTGTGCTTATTTTCCTACTTTAGCCGATATTAATTTTTGCTTACGCGGGGAGGTATATTAAAATGGCCAAAATATTGCTTACGTAATACTTGAACTCCCTGTTATAAGCAAAAATGACATCTAAACTAACAGCTAATTGAATTTTGAGGAACTTGAAAATATTTTCACTTAAAATCGTAATTCAGTAGCTTTACTCAAACCACTGGCGTACGCAGGTGGTGTTGATGGGGTTGTAACCCCCCATTGCAATGAAATTTTGTATATTTAACATAGGAATATGTGAGTTGTAGCTCTGTAACCCCACCTCATTGGGTCTATAACCTCCCCCCTTATGAACTTTCTGCGTACGCCTATGACTTAAATCTTAGTTTAAACAGATCAACTTAGGACCTGAGTCAGGTATGTTGACTTAGGTGTTAGTTTAAGTAACTCAACTAAAACGTTGGATAAAATGCATTAACTTTGGCCTTAATTTATCTATCTGACAATTAAGTCTTAAATTTAATAGCTGGATTTAAATCTTAAGTTGATTAGGTCTTAAATTGAATGAATTAATTTAAGTCTAGAATCAAAAAGTTTATCGTGTGAATACGATATATAATATTAAATTGAATAGCTGAACTTAGATATTAAATTGAATAGCTGAACTTAGATATTAAATTGAATAGCTGAACTTAGGTATTAAATAGAATAGCTGAACTTAGATATTAAATTGAATAGCTGAACTTAGATATTAAATTGAATAGCTGAACTTAGATATTAAATTGAATAGCTGAACTTAGGTATTAAATTGAATAGCTGAACTTAGGTATTAGGTAATTAAATTGAATAGCTGAACTTGTATTAAATTGAATAGCTGACTTAAGTCCCCAAGTTAAGCTTTTAAATTTAGCACCTTTCTGATTGGCAGATCCTGAGGGGTGCGTTGGGACCCCCCTCCCACTTGAGCCGGGATTATATCATGGAATGTGAAATTAGTTCCAGACACTTCTTTAAAAATGGGAATCGGAAACAAATCGTCTCCCACTGTTGAAAATTTTCTGGGTCCGACTGTTCTTAGTCTGAAGTTTCCAAACTTAGCATCTTAAGTCTTAAATCATTAACCTTTACTAACCTCAGGAGCGAACGATGCAACGACAGAGGATCCAATTATTTCCTTAGCCCTTCTTTTATCAGCGTTATTTGAAACAACGTGTTCAACTTTTCTTATCGTTTGCATAGCTTGACCAACCACTTGCCACTGGTTTGCCTCCAAGTTTTTTACCATCATATCTTCAAACACAACTTTCTCCACTTTTTCGGGCTTTAAAAATGAGAAGAAAAAAAAATGAAATTACAAGTTAGACATATTGTAAAAATTATTTTGTTACAGTAAATGGCATTGTTTTACCGACAAGGATCGAAGTATGGTAATAACCTTCGAAGCCAGAAGAGCTAAGCCGTACAAAATATAGGAGCCTCTAATTTCTGTATCAATTACTCCAGTCGTTAAATTTTGAATATATTTTATATATATGTATTTAATTTTATTTTTTCACTAATCATTTTCTACGAGTAGTAATCTTTTCATACGTTTAAGAAAATTTTGAATTTGAATTTTGGTGAAAATTTATGTAGGCTGACATTACTTTAAAGATAATGAAATTAAAAGTAATTACGCGTTATTAGTTATTTTTACTCCAGAGTAAAGAGACGCGTGCACCCATCATATACTTATTTTTAAGTGAAAAAGAATTCAAAAAATTTCATGATAATACCTTAACTTTTTATATAACTCTTTTTTATAAGCAGCTCAATTTTCATATTAACTGGCAAGGGGCCGTTCCCATAATAGCCGATTAATAGAGAGCCTTTCCTAAAATTTAAGAGGGACATAGATCACAAAATATCTTCATCGATCTTAATGTACACAGTAAACTATTATGACTTGAAATACGGTAAGTAAGTGTATATTTGTTGCCTTAGGAATACATAAAGGGCCGCCTGCGGCAGTATGGACAGTTTAACATGACTTCTAATTCATAGTAAATTAATAAACGACTGGAACTACATTCCACGTGACTTGAAATATGAAATGAAGACACCGGCTGTAACCAGTGGCATGCAATATTATAATAAGAAGGAATTAAGAACAATGATCAAGGTGTGAAAAATCGGTAAGGTCAATTTATGAAAATAAAGAACAGCAAATGAAAAGTTTAAGATAAAGGATATAGCAACTAAAATTTTCATAGCGAAGAATTGCAGGTGGAAAATTTAAGGCAAAAAGCAGCAATTGAAAAGTTGGAGGTAAAATGTAGCACAAGAGAATTTTAAGGTGTAAAACAGCAGCTGAAAATTTTAAAAGCAAAAAATAACTGATGAAAGATTAGAAGCAAAGGTCAGCAAGTGAGGAAGCAACACGGCGAAATTTTTGCAAATGAGGCATTAATAGAAAGAATAGTTGCATAATTTATTAAATTCGATTTCTTTTAACTACTTTTCTCAACGCAAAGGACATGATGGTTTTAGCTCCGAGGCTATGACCGACAAGCACAGCTTTTGAAATGCGATGCTGTTGAAGAAAACAATCCAAATCGTCTGCCAAAGCGTTTAAAGTAAATTCTTCATTCCAAGGACTGCCTCCGTGGTTCCTCATATCCAAAGCATATACCTAAAAAATAGAAAGATTTTAAATCCGAATAGCATTTCTCTCAATTGCATATTGTAAGATTATCTCTGTAATATACATACTGGACAGATTACACAATTCAACAACGATAGCATCGGTTAATTTCAGCAATTTCTACAGCGGATGGTTTTGCAACTTCTACACCAGACAGTTTTTGCGACTTTCACGCCAGATAGTTTTCACAATTTTAACCAAGACCCAGACAGGGAGGAAAGGGAGGAAAGGGAGAAATGCCCAGGGATCTAGAGGAGGCTCAGGGTGAAACTTTAATAACTTAATAAAGATACATAATTTGTTAGTAAACATAATCGGTTGTGGGGGCGAGCTGATAAACCTAATCACGCCATAACATCGGCGCTGGTATCACTACGCCAATAAACGTTGATTGATATTGTTGTTTGATTTAATCTGCGTAGTGTTCGATTTATATAAATCATATATCACATTCTTTAATAATATGAAGATAATAAGGGCGGCGATATTGTTTTTACATCTGGGCGGCCGACAACCTGGGAACGGCTTTGTGTGGCCCAAGGTTTTCCAAGGAATTCAAACCTCTTGAGACCTAGTGAACCAATCTTCGGGTGTTTTCCAAGGGGTCGGAACTTTTACCATGTAAGAAACCAAACCTGTAACTACAGAATTATAAAAAATCGGCTTACGTTTTGCGGAGCACCAAGATTCAGTTGCAGGATTTCTGCATGATAGAGAAATGTATTACGCTCCTGCGCCACATGCATTTTCATTATAGAGCGTACTTGGAGAAGGCTTGGTATATCATTTGATAAAGAATAGTTAAATACTATGATGGTGCCTACATAATAACATAAATTTATTTTCATAAGAAATGGTACGGGGACCGCAGACGTAACACATTTGTCTACTATGGGAAAAATCTGAGTCTCCCTAGCAGACGTGTAGCTAGGCTGAAGGGGCAACTGGGACAAAGCAAAGGGTATATGGGTCACCGGGTACCCGAGGATTGTTTTATGTCAGTGTTCTTTAACCCTTAAATGCATATTGTTGCCAATTGTCTACATTCCAGTTCCACTTAATTTTATTACAAAACCTGAGTGTGTGCGTTTCCGAACGCAAGTACGCACGCACTTTGATAACCATAGACAATAAATCATGTGTGAAAGAAAAAACTTGACATTACTTTTGGCGAGTAAGTTATATATTTTTTTTTATATTTGAATGTGGTGGGTGATAAAGTTCAGTGTGTTATTTGGAGAGATATTTTCTATTTTCGAGTTACCTATAAAGGAGTGATTTATCTAATTGAAAAAAAATTACTTCTCATCTGTTGTCAGGTAAGCTATCAATGTTTGATGTTGCGTTTGAAAATTTTATTGGATATATGCCAGATTTGAGGGATATACTTTATGTTGCCAAAATTCTACATATAACTTTTTTCAAAATAAATATTCAATATTATTACGTGGATTTTTTTATTTATTTTTTACGTAACCTATGACTACATTAATATAAAAAAAGATTTTTTAAAATTCAAAACAAAAAATCATGCATTTAAGGGTTAAAGTGCGGTGCTCGCAACGGCTTATCTAGTAATCCGCGCAACGGGTTATCTAGTAGCCTGCGCGACGGGTTATCTAGTAGTCTGCGCGACGGGTTATCTAATAGTCCGCGCGACGGGTTGTGTAGTAGTCCCCAGAATCGTCACCAAATTTCAGAAGAAAAAAAATCAACTTGAAATTGCCGAAGTAGGTAGAATTTAGGTTCGTGCGAGATTTAAGGAATTTCTCATAAATATTACTTGTTATAAACGTTACTTTACGGCATTTTGTGAAAGATTTGAATCCTCTGAATACACCCATGCTGTCTACATTGCTTATTATTATTTAATTAAATTAATGATGTCATTTTCATTGTAAATTTGACAAAATAAGATCATAACTGACACTCTCTTTATCAAATAGTGTTACTCTAAAAATTATTTTGTTTCAGGTGGGTTTGGCAATCAATACATAGTTTAAGAACATGGTCGGAAATTTTAGAGATTTTCTGCCAAAAGTTGGTGCTTTTTAAAGTAAAAAAAAAGGTAAAAAAATCTTGAACTTTGCCACAAATTTTAAAATTAACTACGAAACGAATTCTCAAAAGGATATCTAAATTATGGTAAAAGCTTACTATAAGGTAACTTCTAATGAGTCATTCTTCGAGATTGGAATGGAAGAATGTATGCGGAATTTATTAATATATTTGTGTGTTTTCATCTCAGAGAACTTTTCACTTACTTTTCTGCCGGTAAATTCTACTAGTTTTGGAGCAATGAATGTCCACGTTTTCTTGGAATCCAGAATTCCATGTAATAATACAATTGGGGGAAGATTCTGCCACATCCTCATGGAAGGCCCCATGCAAGCATAGCTCAATTCCACAGATCCTTTCCTGCATCCACCTGCATTTAAAAAGAATGTAATTTAAAGTGTTATTATTTCACTCAATGGTCAAATTTATGCAAATATAAATTGGTATATAAAGGGTAATACTGCAATAGAACTTATAATAGAAGTGTTTTAAGTGCCAATTGCACCCAGATTGGAGACTTAGAAAATTGGAAAGATCTACATTTTTGATAAATAAATCCATTGGAACCAGCGTGTAAAACACATTTTTTGATTTCTTATTCATTATTAAAATATTTCAATATTTCAACATTTGTTGAAACATCTGCATGGACTAAGTTTTATCTAAAAATTGCAGCCATGTATTTTGTGTCAGATCT
>QLNU02013614.1:7570827-7584347 GCA_006491805.2 Dysdera silvatica
TTTCCCCCTCTCTACCCCTTTTCCATTTCCTTCCCATTTCCATCCATTCCATTCCCAATTTTCCTTATTTCTCCCCTTCCCCTCCCCATTTTCCCTTTAACCCCTTATTTACCACTTTTTCGCCTTCTCTGTTTTTTACCCTTTCCCACCTATGCATTTACCCTTTCCCTTCCCATTACATTTTTGCACTTACATTAAACTATTTAAACTATGAAAAAAACATTTAAATCCCGGGATTACTGCATTCAGGTATGTCGATGACATCATTGTTTTCAACTGCCCCGAATTTCTCAAATTGGCTTCGATAATGTACCCTAACGAGTTAAAATTTTAAAAAAAATCACAGCACTATTGCCAATTTCTTAGATCTGCATATCACCCTACAAGAAGACACTTGTGCCGACATTACTAATCTACGACAAAAGGAATGACTTTCCTTTCAGGGTCGTCATGCTATCCAATTTTAGCTCTAACATCAGCCTACGCGTTCAACGGAATATTATTATTACACAAATTCTAAGATTTAATAGAATTTGTAAAAATGACGCTGATTTTCTCCTTGCTCTAGAATCACTTAAAGGCTTGCTGATAATCTTGTTCCAAAATACTTCTCCGAATTTCCTATTAAAAACACTATTGTTTCTCTAAAAAGGTCTCCCGTTTCTCGCTATTTTTAAACTCTTTTTGCTATTTTAAAGTCCTCTTTTGCATTTTTTAGCTTTTTTTTGGTCACAACTTGGCAATACTTCCTCCTGTTGCCCACTCGTATTTCTTACTTCCTCTTTAGGCTTTGTTGTTTGACAGATGTTGAAGTCACAAGACCATAGCGAGAGATCGCTTGCACCCAAGGATCAATTCTCCTCCGCTTTCTGCGCATGTGCGTGGAGTTAGCAAAAAGTCTTATCAGTATTTCCCTACGATAATATTTATTTGGCTAGAAAAGTAGGGGAAAATAGCTTTTCCTATCGCATTTCTGCGCATTCGCGTGGATTCCATATATGTTTGTTGACAAAAAGGATATGGTAAATGTGTTTTGTAAATACGATAAAAAATTATAGAGTATAACGATATAAAATATACTAGAATATTATAATTAAAAATTATAATTATAAAATGGTAAATTAAAATTAAGATTTTAAAATGAGAAATGGAGAGAAAAATTATTTGTTGATTTATTAATTATATTATATATATATATATATATCATCATCATCATATTCAACCATTATCTATCCACTGCTGGATGAAGGTCTCTCCAAATGCTTTCCACACAAGTCTATCCTGGGCCATTCGTTTCCACGTCACCCCAACCTGTTTTCTTATTTCATCCACCCATCTAGTTTGAGGACGTTTTCTAGGTCTTCGGTGGTCTCTTGGAATCCAGTTCAGAATTTCTGTTGTCCATCGTTGATCAGTTCTTCTTGCAATATGCCCAGCCCATCGCCATTTCAGCCCTTTTACTTTAACAATGATGTCCTCTACTCTAGTTTGCTCTCTCACCCAAGTGTTTCTTTTTCGATCTCTCCTAGTTATTCCAAGCATGCACCTCTCCATGCTCCTTTGCGTTGTCTGTAACTTTCGTATTGCTCCAACTGTTAGACTCCATGTCTCTGATCCATAAGAGAGGACTGGCAATACACACTGGTTGAAGACCTTTCTTTTTAGACACAAAGGCAATTTCCCCTTCAGGATAAAACTGTTTCTTCCAAATGCACTCCAGCCAAGTTTAATACGTCTGTTGAGTTCTTTCATAATGTTGCCATCCATTGAAATCAGCTGGCCAAGGTAAATATATGAATCAGCAATTTCTAGCTCAATGTTGTCAACTTGTATTTTTGTTTCCTCTACAAAATTATTGAACATGATCTTAGTTTTTTGTAGGTTCATCTTGAGTCCAACTTCTTTACTTCTAGTTGAGAGCTCCTGTACCATGTCTTGGAGTTCTGATGGGTTCGTTGAAAAAATAACAATGTCATCAGCAAACCGCAAATGATTTAAATATTCACCATTTATTTTTATTCCCTTGTTATTCCAATTTATCAGCTGAAAAATCATCTGTAAAGCTGAAGTAAAAAGTTTTGGAGAAATGGTATCTCCCTGCCTCACACCTTTACCAATTTTGATAGTTTTGGTATCTTTATGTAACCGAAATTTTGCACTTGCATTTTTATACACACGTTTCACCATGTCAATGTACACATCCTCAATGTCTGTTGATCTTAAAGAGTTGATGACTGCTGATGTTTTAATAGAGTCAAAGGCCTTCTCATAGTCAATAAATGCAACACACAATGGAAGTTCATATTCATGTGTTCTTTCAATTAATTCTCTTAATACTTGAATATGGTCCACTGTACTGAATCCACTTCGAAATCCAGCTTGTTCTCTTGGTTGAGCTGCATCTAATTTTTTCTGCAGGCGATGTGTTAGCACTTTTGTGAAGATTTTATAAATAGCAGGTAACAAGCTAATTGGTCGGTAATTTTTCAAATCCTCTTTATCACCTTTTTTATGCAAAAGAATTACTGTTGCAGAATCCCATTGGTTTGGTATGTTACCGCTGTTAAGACATTTGGTAAAGAATTTTGCAAGTATGTCTTCTACATATTCTCCAGCTTCTTTTAGGATATCTAATGTAATACCATCATCGCCAGGGGCTCTTCCTTTCTTCATACTTTTTATTGCAAATGAAACTTCTTCTTTTAAGATTTTAGGAGCTGTTCCTTCGACTATTTCAGTGTCTTCGTTTAATCCACTGTTACTTTCATATAGTTTTTTGTAGAATTCTTCAACTCTTCTAAGTATTTCTTCCCTATTTCTTGTTACGGTGCCATCCTCTCCTTTTAATGCAATGATGTGTTTCTTCCCAACAGATAAACTTCCTTTAACAACCCTAAGGCTCTTGTTATTTTCAATGGCCTTCCTTACTAACTCACAGTTGAATTTTCTTATGTCTTCTTTCATGCTTTTGCGCAGAGTTTTACAAAGTTCTATGTACTCAATCCTGGAACTGGTATTTCGATTGTCCACCTTCATATCTCTTCGCCTTTTCATGAGCTGTTTCGTCTTCTCAGATAATTTGCTATTGTGCTTTTTACAGGTTACACCACCAATTTCCCCAGCAGTTTCAACTATTGTCTTAACAATGTTTTCATTTGCTTCTGAGATATCACTTTCATCAATAAGTCCTTCCAGTGCAGAAAAGCGATTTTTTAATTCCAACTTGAATGCCTCGGTATTTTCTTTTAATTTCTTTAAATCCACCCTCTTACTTACTTGTTTCCTAATGAGCTTCTGTCGTTCTAATTTAGTATTTAAGTGCACTTTACATCTCACCATTCGATGATCACTTCCAGTATTAAATCTGTTCAGTACACTGCAATCTTCAATAATTGATTTCTTGTTTGCCAGGATATAGTCAATTTCACTAGTTCCCCCATTTGGGTGTTTCCATGTCCATTTTCTTTGCGGTTTCTTCTTAAAAAATGAATTCATGATGCTAAGGTTTTCAGCTTCTGCAAATTCGATGAGTTGATCGCCACGTTCATTCCTTTCCCCATATCCGTATTTACCAACCGATGTCTCTCCTTGTTCCTGTTGTCCAATTCTTGCATTGAAATCCCCCATGATGAGCTTGATATGTTGTTTCCCCTTGGTATGTAGCTGTTTGATTTCTTCATAAAATTCTTCAACCTCTTCGTCGGTATGGCTTGATGTTGGTGCATATACCTGTACTATTTGAAGTTGGTATCGCTGGGTTAGTTGAACAACGAGCCTCGCTGCTCGATCTGATGTACTTTCAATATATAAATATATATATATATTTTTTAAAAAATCCTAGAATTATTTGATGTTCGACCTACAATTTTCAGTCTGAAGGGTGAAATTTTGGAAACGAAATAACTCTGGAAGTAATTGAGATATTTTCATTGTTTTTTGCAGTTTATTGATAAGTGTACACTTTATTAAAATAAACAAGTAAAATGTACCTGTAATGAAAAATAAGCATGATATATAGCATTAAAAAAAAATTTACGTAAAAATTTAAATCTGGAAAAACTCAAAAACCCCATCCTTAATTTTTTTCATTTTCTAGTATAGTATACTAAGGCCTGTGCTGAACAGTTTCGCTAAGTTACATGTTCCCGGTTCAGTTTCCATGCTTGCTTTTGTTCTGCCCTACATTTACACTTTGCATGTTCCGTTTTAGGGTTAAATTGAGGAGAAAAATTAAGTTACACGAGTTGAAACAGTTGCAAAAATGGACAGTTAATGCATTAACAAATCAAAAAACTAAAGACATACAACGAAAAGAAATAAAAAAAAAAAAGAAAAAGTGGCAGCAAAACTGATTCCAACACACCTGGTTTTTGATGTCGATTTTGCAGAAAACTCGACAGTCATTTTACCAAATGAAGTGCAAAGCTATCACTGGAAAAATGAACAAGTCTCTATTTTCACCCCATTAATGTACTGTGGACAAAAAACAGTCAGTTATGAAGTTGTCAGTGATGATTTATCCCATGATTCATCACATGCACTGTTGGTCATGGTGCCAGCTATTACCTATACTGGGCGAAAACAAAACAGCATTAATCTATCACAGTGATTCCAGATGGAGCTCCCAGTGATTTTAAAAACAAGTATCAGTTTTTTGAATTCTCAAACTCTTCAGTTGAGAAAAAATGGATCTTCACAGCAACTGGACAAGGTAAATCAGAATGAGATGGCGCCGGAGGAATTTTAAAACATTTTGCAACTACCCACAACTTAAGTTCACAAGCCACAAAGTGTATAAAGACATCTACTGAATTCGTACAAATTGTTCAAGGACACACCAATGCCATCAATTTGTTACATTTGTCCAAAGCAGCCGTAGCTGAGTTTAAAAGAAAGAAAATTGTTGAATGGATCATTGTAAAACCAGCCAAGAACATACGAAAAGCACATCTATAGTATTGTACAAGAAACCAAGCAGCTATTTGCGGCCAGAACAGCTGTTCATGACAAACAGAAGATCGACCTCTCCTCAGGTACTGAACACAAACCATGTATCTAAGTGCAAGACATTACACTTGGAACATCTGAAGCAGTTGTTTAACGATGAAAACTGGTGGGTTGCAGAGACGAAAGAAGTTACATTGGAATTAGATGACATAATTGTGAATTTCATGCTACCCCAGGGACTGGCAAAGGGTTACAAGTTTCCAGACACAAGGAAACAAGCAGGATATTGTTGTATAGTACCAATGCACAATGTTTTGTAGTTGATTAATCCTCCCCATCCACAAGGTCAATCAGGACGACTGCATGGAATTACGGACAAAGAAACATCAGATATTCACGAACTGTTTTCGTATATATAGTAACTGCAGTAAGATACACAGGATTGGTTTTTCTTTCTTGTCTCGAAGCCATTTAAAAATCTATATTATTGTATTACGTTTACGAACTATGCTTCCTGTATATGGGGCATTCTAAACTTCGTTGTACAGTTTATCCTGTCTACATGCAAATTTTACATTTCTATATCGCCGTAAGGAAGTCAATTAAACCTGTCTGTTACAAAAATTATCAATAGTCTTGTTACACAGTGCATATCTTAAAATTACTGCAATTATTCAACTGGTAACTTCATTTTTCTCCACAATTTAACCCTAAAACGGAACATGCAAAATGTATATGTAGGACAGAATAAAAGCAAGCATAGAAACTGAACCGGGAACATGCATCACATGAAACTTGGCGAAGATGGCCAAAAATTGGAGGCCTTAGTATACTGTACTAGAAAATGAAAAAAATTAAGAGTTGGGTTTTTGAGTTTGTCCAGATTTAAATTTTTACATAATTTTTTTTAATGCTATATTATCATATTTATTTTTTATCACAGGTACATTTTACTTGTTTGTTTTAATAAAGTGTACACTAATGTATAAACTGCAAAACAATGAAAATAGTAAATAACAACTTTCGTTCAGAAGGCCCTCTATATTGGAGAAAAAAAATTCTGATTTTTCCTTAAAATTCCCTGATTTTACCAACAAAATTCCCTGACCAATCAAAAAATTTCCAACTACATTTTGGTTGCGGGGAAAATGGCTTCACGTTCATGGGAAATTTAGCTATTAAAAATAGAAGTTAAGGAAGTTTTCCCTAACTTTGTCAGGTTTTGACCGGAAAATCTTGTTTTCCCATGACCATTAGGGATGATTTCAAATTCCCTGACATTTCCAAGTTGCGTGGAAACTCTATAGATACCTGTTCGAATCAAATTTAGATTATTTGCATGGTAACTATACCGTTACAACTATGACAGTGCAGGGCCATTTTAAATCCATGGCTCTGCATTCAATTGAATGAAGACAGTAGATTTAATGGCAGCTTGAAGTCTCAGTATTGAATAGTGTTACGTGGGATGGGACCAATGTCTGAAAGTGATCTTAAAAGCCATTTTACATTAACACATAACTAAGCATACTGGGAAACAAACCTAATGCAGTAAGCTCAAAGGCATTGTTTATAGTCATTGGACAACATGGTCACATTTGACGAGTGAACTGTTTTAAGAGACTTGTATGGAAAAAAAAATACAGACTCATAGTTCTTACCTGATGTGCACGACATATCAGGTCAAGGTCATGTTTGTGCAAAAATTTGCCCACAATATCAGCACCAAAAGTGTATGACACACCTCTGTCGTTTTCGCCCCAACCCATCACATCTTTATCCGGATCTGACCACAGAAGATCGCAGAGCAAGCCTTGGTCTGGGACGTCAGTTGGACGCATTATACGTCGGATTTGTTCCATGGACTGGAGATCTGGACTAAGACCTGCCATCAGAAAATATTAAGATATTAAATAAAGCAGTGAAGATGATTTAGAAATATATCACATTCAACATGTATGTGTGTGAAAGCTATATCTTTGCATCACGTTAACAAAACAGGTGCCATAAATATGTATATATATTCAAACTATCTCTAAACATTATAACAGCACTTAGGAGAGAATCAAATTTTGACGTCATACACTTATACGTACAGTGGAAATCTGATATAATGACCTTCAAGGGACTGTGCAAATTCGGTCGTTATAAACGATATCTTTTTAAAATCACAGTAGCCTATAGTATAATACACTCTAGAGTTTTATAAATTATTTTGATAGTAAAAAGTATTAAACTATTTGGTTTCAAAATTAAATATACTTAATTATAATAAATCGTTTATATTAAATTATATCTGTAGTCACACTAAATACATACTTTTTATTTTTTTTAAATCGATAAAATTCTAGAAAACACTAAAGTATATAATGTAGAAAACAAATCTAATGAATAATATTTATTATATTATACTAATGACTTCCGAACAGTGCCGGTTTAAGAGATTTATGGGCCCTATACTTAAAAAATAAAATAGGCCCCTAAAGAATATGACCCTCGTGATATTCAATTAATAAATCACGTGGCTTTTTTTAACGGTTTATTATCTTCAATATTCAGGTTTAACAGTAATAAAACTTTCTCAGACATTTGTAAATAAACAAGATTAGAATAACGCTTAAATTTTGATAACTAACCCATGTGGTTCTGCTTTATGACTGTCAAGTCACGTCGTTATATCCGATACGAATTTCCCTACTTAGAATCTACGTAGACTACAAAATCGCCGTCGTTATAACTGATATATTTAGTATGGGGTAGAATAACAAACCAAACTACTTGTAAAAATTCCATCGTTATATGCGATTGGTCGTTATAAGCGATTTTCACTGTAATCATATTCAAATAATCTGCAAGAGGACTTTAGAATTCTATCGTCATAGCCAAGTTGTTACTACAACCACAGATATTTTACCCAAGTTTTACAAAGTTCAGAAGTATGCGAAAATCTCCATTTCGGTAGAGGAATTTTTGAGACAGGCATTTTTATAATTTTTATTTTAAAAAAATGCACCAAGTAAATATTAAGTTTTAAACTTATTTATACAAGCAACATATTTTACATAAAGTTGATGTATTTAATATTTCATTTACATTATAATTCCTCCATAAAAGCTAAATAGCTTTTCTGACTAAATTTTTGGGACACCTAATGCGTGTTTTATTAATAGGCATCAACCATATAGGTGCACCTATGATTAATGGGCACATTATTCAACTACAATAGATTTAGATGATTATTTACGATTGGTATAATGGTGACATCTTGCACTAATCAAATAGAAGCAAAAATTGCGATCTTTATTTCTGCAGTTAATTTGTAAAAACATTGTTGATAGCACTCCTGGGTAATTCTAACTCGCCCACCTGGAAAAACCTGCTGTGTCTCACAGCTAGAAACGACTACACCAATACATTTATATCCTTGTCAACCCAATCAAGTTTTCAACCAACATGATGGCAACACCAACCAACATCACAGACAAATAGAAGCCACAATTCTTTGACAATGATAGCAGCACGCTATCAGCAACATTTTTAAAAATTAACTGCAGTAATAAAGATTGTGTAATTTTTGTTTTGATTATTTACAAAAGTTTTAAGCAACAAGGACAGCGAGGGTCATGTCAAGATCTACAGTTTTACAAGAAATCTGAATCCCCTTAAGACTTGGGAATCAGTCCCAAGACTACAGTGGTTGATGGGCATTTACAAAAAAAAACAAAAAAAAACCCCCACCTGCTGGGAGTCGAACCTGGGACAACCATACATAAGGTGAACATATTGTCACCATAGGGTCATTCAGATGATTAATATCTCTTGATTACCATGATTCAGTACTGGAAGGGTTTTTTGGTAGTTCATGTTCAATCAAAACTATCATTTTCCATTTTCTACCAATTTTTCTTTATACCAATAAGCTCCAAACATATGTTTTTTACATTCGTAGGTAGCATTATGGGTTAGTTGAGATTAGACTGATCGCTTAAAGTGACCTCTAAACCATGATTTATTTACACACAGCCATGCTTATACCCAGTTTTGTTGGTATGAAGTCAGCATCTCTAACTACTAAGGCAATGATTAATTTTTTTATAATGGAATTTTTATCAAACAAGAAATGTTTTGTTACAGATAACTGCACAAGTATATACTAATAGATAGCAAGGAAGCAATCTGTGAACATGTAACTGCAAAAGTGAAATGCCCACACAGATAGCAATAGGGCTATCAGTAGTTCAATGTTTCGAGCATCACGGGTACTATTTTCTCATAACATTGATCTTTTAACAACAAGTACAAGGTCATGTTCAGGTAAAGATAACAGAATTTGGCTGCAACATTGTCAACACAACTTCTAAATCAAACCAAACGTAACAACAAACTTTGTGCTCACTACAGATAAGGGAAAATAGTTTTCGCGCACATTAAAATTTTTTTAAAGCCATGTATTGCCACATAAAATATTTACATAATACATGGTCCCCACTCCTTTGTCCTGATGAAATTCAAGGACTTTTCAAGGACCTTACATTGTCAATCGCAATATACATAAAAATTAAAAATGCAAGACATTATAAGCATAATACTGAAATTAGAGTGTTTGATTATGTTGCTCCTTTTCAACTTGGCACACTGCTAGCAAAAGTTACCCTTTCTACATCCCTTGTATTCGCCATGTTCAGTGGGCGGGGAGGAAGGGGCGTGTCCGAACCACTACTGGCTTTATTCTGGAAAAAAGATTTTTGAGAAAAATTCAAGGATTTTTCAAGGACCAACCACATTTTTGGCAGTTTTCAAGTACTTTTCAAGGTAAAAAAAATTTTCTTGGTAAAAAAAATTCAAGGACTTTCAAGGAACGTGGGAACCATGTAATATAATAATTTTTAATATCTTAAAAAATAAAGACAAATTTTAAACATGGAAAACTTCATTTGAATTTTTTTTTACATCAAATCTGTTAATATATACATTATTACGCATGAAAAGTAATCCATGAATCAGATTTCTTTGGTTGCTTGAAAAATTGACAAAAAAAAAAATTTGACACAAAGGTATGAAGGCATGTGTACAAGGATAATTAAGACTAAGATGCACCAGAGCTTACAAGAGGGTGGAGTTTATTTTTTTACCTTTAAAATATGATCTTTCCAATTTTTAATATTGCTCCTTTTTATGGGGGAAAAAAAAAAATTCAGGCGAGATATTAGTACAACTGAATAATATTTAGAGGTAGCTCAATGATGGAAAATTAAATACCATCATCTTTAAATACATTTAAAAATCCTTCAGCTCCATATTTTGACTCTCAGCTAGAATTCCCATGAGAGATCAACAATACTGCCAAATCAAACTTGAAAAGTTATTTGAAGAATGGAGACTTAAGAAAAACAAAGCATGAATTTCACCAACTCAGCATACTAAGGAGTTAGCTTTCGTTTTTAAGCTTGAAGCTCCTTTTGACATAATACATGCCAATGTGCTAACAATGAATGACATTGGTTTTACAAGAAGGCAAGAAATTTTTGATAGCACACAGAAAAAAAGATGAGATGCGTATCAATGGTTGGAGTAGATAAAAAAAAAGGTACACTTGAAAGAAACAGAGCATTTCTTGCCAGACAATGGCGAATGCAGAACATGACGCTATTAAAAGTTTCTCAAGTTGCACTTCTGTCGTCTACTGGCGAGACTGAAAACAGCTCAGCGGAAAGAAATGATGAGAAGTTGGAAACTGTGGACAATAAAGTTCATGTTAGAGAAGTACAAAAAAGAAAATGGGGACGAAAAAGTATAATCACTCCAGAACTTGCTAGAAGTACAAAGGTGTCACACCAAAAGGCTATTTTTACTATATCAGAAACTGCCAAAAGCTTAGGGCAGAATGTTGATGAATTTGCTCTACATAAATACTCAATTCGTCAACAAAGAATGAAAGGAAGAGCTAAAAAATATGAAAAAATAAAGATCAACATTCCGTTTGTCGTTCATTGGGTTGGAAAATTTAGGCATGACCTGGCCGGAAAAGAGAAAGTTTATTGCTTGCTAGTATAACTTTCTTGGGGAGGAGTTTCTCAACTACTGGCAGTTGCCAAGATTTCATCTGCAACAGGAGAGACTCAGGCTATAGCTGTCTTTGAAGCCACTGAGAAGACTGGGGTATTATAGATAATATTTGTGCAATGTGTTTTGACACTACCAGCTCAAACACTGGTCATAATTCTGGTTACCATGTCCTTATGGAGCAAAAGCTTAAGAAAGAGCTGTTATCACTTGCTTGCAGACATCACATTGTACAGATAATTAGTACAGTGTTTGAAGTATATATGGGAGTCGCATCATCTCCTGAAGTTGCACTATTTAAATGCTTTCAAGAGTATTGGGGATTCATTGATAAAGACAAGTATGAACCAAAAATTTCATTTGATGTTGTCGTAAATCTAGCAGAAGATATAAAGCAAGAGACGATCAACTATACAAAGAAGTAGATAAATAAAATACAATACTGTCGTAGTTATAAATTACATAATTTAATGTCGTGACAGCTGTTTCAGTAGCTTCTTGATACTTTTTTCAAACAAAATATACAAACCAAAAAAACTGTTGATTGGTAATGCTTGTCAAGGTTGCCACTATACGAGTTACAAGTTATGCTTCGGAGAAAAATAACCGGTTTTTATTGGGATAGGAGAAAGCAGTAAAAATTAAACTGATGAGGATTTTAAATACGGTTAATGGGGGAACAGTTTTTTGTAGCATTCTGGGAAAAATATGCTTTCACTAGGATCGTTGATAGCTCCATTTGAAATGTGTGGAAGGCTTCAAAGAAATTAAGGTCCAACGGAAAGTGAATGCATTGTAACTAGTATAACGGCAACCGTAACTAGTATAATGGCAACCGTGACCAGCATTACCAATCAACAGTTTGTTTGGTTTGTAAATGTATTTCGTTTGAAAAAAGTATGAAGAAGCTATTGAAAAAGCTGTCAAGGCATTAAATTATGTAATTTCCAACTGCAACAGTATTGTGTTTTATTTATCTAATATTTTTGCGCAGTGTATCACATCAATTGCAATTTTATATAAAGAAGTATCTGGAACATAAACAACCAACGCTAAAAGGGGATTATAAAGAACATTTAGAACCTACAATTATCTTTCTTAGTGTTGTCCCAGGAGGGAAGTCGGATTTATATCATAAGGAGCAATGCATCACGCCTGTTGGATGTCCAAAGTTATTATATTGTCTAAAGACCTTGATATTCAAGTTTCAAATTAAACGGACTTCGAAAGAAAAAGGTTGGTTGTAGTTTTATGGTGGAAGGACAACGAGGATCACTCTATGCCAAATAAGGTCAAAAGAAGAAGGATTATGTAATGTGTTTTCAGTCCATGTATACTTGAAAGCTTGTATCTCGGCACCTCAAGCTTCATGTGCTCCTTACAATGACCAGTTGATGAAGTCGATACTCGAATACTCATCAATATATTCAGCCATTTCTTAGTCAACATCATGTACATTTGCTAATCACTTGTGGTATTTGTTACAAGGATGTGTTGGTTTAGCTTTGTTTGATAGTCCTGTCAGTATATTAACCAAAAAACGGAGGGTGAATGCTATGCAGAATGAAGCTCATGCTGAAAAACAACCTCTAAATTACTCTAACCAGATCAATGTCCCTCACTGATTCAAGAATAAAGACGTGGAAAATTCCGTCATAGCCAAGTCATTGATACTGTGTTAATTGTTGGAATTTCCAGTTGGATGTCTTGCAGCTGATCCGGATTTGTGGGAGTTGAGAGGGTGACTAGAAACAGGCTAAAGAGATGATGAAATCGACGTAAGTAGTAAATGACCATCATTAAAGCAACAGTTTTTTCATATTAGCCGATGATGTGGCAACAATAGATGTTAAATTACTCGTAAAGAAAAGAATGATTTTCCGGCGCCTGGTGGGACCCGAACCCATGTTTATGCATGAAAAATTATTCTTTTCTTTACGAATAATTTAACACCTATTGTTGCCACATCATTGGCTAATATGAAAAAAATGTTGATTTAATGAATATTAAAATCTAGTTCGTTATATTGAACAACTTGCTTCTTTGACTTATCGCTTTGGTAACAGTAGTCACAGCACTACCACATCAATAGTGAACTTGTCCATGGAAAGCCTTATACAGGGTGGTTAGTAAAGTCCTTATACACGCAGATAACTGTCGAACGGAGAGAGCTATATGTACGAACGTGATGTATAGGTATAGTAAAGTGACTATGCGCTACAAGATGAGACTGCGTGCAGCGCCCCTAGCGGAAAAATCCAGAACTTAGAGCTGCCATCGCAATAAATATTCAAGATACGGGAAAACAAGCAATTATAAAGTTGTTAAGCACCAGCTAGTTAGAATGGAGCGATTTTTTTTCACTACCTTAATAGGGCGCAATTCATGCTTTAAGAGGTTTTAAAGGTAACAAAGCAACGCCATTGTTGGTCAAAATTCCGATTTAACGTCAATCATTATTTAAGTACAGATTGCATGTTACATACTATGTACAGTCTGGTGGAAAAAAA
>QLNU02013614.1:7584447-7598954 GCA_006491805.2 Dysdera silvatica
ATTCTCGCCCCGGAGGCTTTCTTGTGTTGACCATATTTGGCAATTGTGTTATCCCTGCGGAGGGTAATAATACCTTAACACCTTTACATACGGAGAAAGAGAGCGTTGTTTCCTGTCCTCATTCGTCTAGCGGTCCAAGACACTCCGGGCTAAACGGAGGGACCCTGGTTCGAATCCAGGATGGGGAAAGCGTCTCTTTTTCTCCAAAATTACACAAGCTCTAGTTTGAGCTGTAATTAATACGTGGGTGGCAAAAATAAAAAAAAAAAAAATTATAGCATAAAGAACTAAGGTTATTGCCTCCTACTCCAGAAACCTTGTCGGTATCGTTGTTATTATGTATTGGCCTTTTTGCAAGAAGTTTTAGTCAGTGATTTCTGTCACCACAATCAGCATTCTTCTCTGCTTCCCAAAATGTACAAGTTAGTGACAGAGAAAAAAAGTACAATTTAGGGCCACAGAAAAAAAAAATCTTGAAGCTGATTCTTTTATTACTATAAGGGTAGGCTTTATTACATTTTTAATATTTATGGTTGCTTAATATGTTTAAGACAATGCATAGATAAATTTTCTTTTGGGTGAGTGGGGGCAACTGCTAAAAATGTAGGGCATTTGTATGCAAAGAAAAATTTTAAAGCTAAAATCAATATTATTTTTCCTGTTCTAGGAGAGGTATTAACCACTATAATCTTATTACAGTCTTGTTTTTTATTTTCAAATATTAATCTGTAACTCTTGTTAAATATAATCCCACATTTAAAACTAAATGGAGTACATTTAATTGAATTACCAGAGCAACTAATAAAGATTGGTTTTTCGTTCCATTTCCTAGGTGGAGCAATGCCCTTTTCCTTTAGTTTTGATTTTATTTCTTCGGGGCTCATCCTTTCCTCTCTCCGCAATTCATCAAAATCTGGCAAAGCAATCTTAATCACCTACAACAAATCGCACAAAATAAGTTAAAAAAGTGGCGTAAACTATCAATAATCCACTTGTCATTAAACGACATTAAATACATAAACAAATTACCTTTTTTGCTCTCAGACTTCGAAATTTTGGATCCCAATGTTTCATACGCCGAACGACACAAGTCGGTTCTCTTCTTTGCATATTTATAACCGCCACATTTGTCATACAGTATGTTAAGGTACGATTAGACTGCACAGAAACAGTAAGTCAGTTGAATAAATATGCGAACATTTTAAATATGGTAATCAACTTTGTAAACTGTTGTCACATATAAATAACAATATCAATTTATATAATTACTATATTCACTCTTACACAGTAGAAATGGTTTATAATAATGCCCCACCACCCCTGGTTGAAACTGAAACCCGTTTATTTTTGGCAAGAACTCCATACAAAGAGAATATTAACATTACATATCAACACAGATGTTTATACATTACGAAATTTGTTACAACATAACATTTAAAGAAAAATGTAAGAAGCACCCTGCCAGGGCAGCAGGAGAAAAGACAGTCTGACAAAGCTCATCACTGCCCCAGGGTGTCGCTTAAGGGACAATTAAGCCAGCAGGCTGAAACAAAGCAAAAGTAAATTATTATCTATTAGTAATAAACGAAAAGAGTAAATTTTTAAATTAAGTAACAGAGCTTGCTGACTTCCATTGGCAAGGTATTCCATACTCTAGGATCCAGAACGACAATACAAGAAAGACCCAAGTTTGTCCTGGCGATATTTGGTATTAGTGAATGGGAATTACGAAAGAAATGTGTTTGACTTGGTTGAACGAAAGATGGGATATCGATAACTATGTGAGAATGAGTAAGGTGAAACGTAAGTATAGCAGTCTTGAAAACAAGTAATTTATCTAAGGGGAGAAGTGACTGGTTATAGTGACATACTGCATTGAGTGATGAAATCTCAATAAAAAGTTTGATTTCTTATTCTTTTCTGCGTTAAATATACCTCTTATAATGACTCTGTATATAAGAGTGGTACCCTTCATAGCAACAGTTCTATTCTGAAATTTGGAACTCGGTACTATGTGTAGCAGCAGTCCCTGGGGGTCATGATCCCCAAGGTAACCACAAACTGGTTTCTTGAAGGTCGCCACAACTATTTTTAGTTGCAATTATTTTTATAAAAAAATTTCATACCACATATTTCCAACATTTGTGTATTTCAACATGGCTACATTGCAATATTCTACTAATACAGTAGAACCTACTTAAAATGACCACCAATGAGACTATATGCAATAGTTACTATACGCAACAGATTTTGATTTAGGCATAACGAAGTCCCTACCAGTTCTCTCTTATAAAAAGTGGTTACTTAATTCAAATGGCCAATTTACAAAGATGGTCACTTTACAAGGTTCTACTATAGTTGTTAACTTTATATTTATAATATACATTAATATATTATAATTTTATATTTAATGTGTTGTTATTGTAAATCAAAAATACTTTTATTATGCAAATGTGGCGGCGGCAGATATAGGGGGTCACAAATTGCCTATTATAAAGGTGGGGGGGTTGTGACTTGAAGGTTGGGAAACACTGGTGTATAGCAACTTGACAGTGTGGCAATTCATTGTCACGCTCATTGCAACTCAGTTTCCCACTAAAATTAGGTTCACATAACTATCTGGCAATGAAAATCATGTACAACCAATTTTTAGGAAATGCTACTAGAAACGTCAAACATACAATAGTAGAAGCTCTTCAATCCGATATTCATTGGTTCGGCACATTCTATAATCCGGCATCGATCTTGCTCGCATAGTTTTTTTTTTTTCGGGTGGATTTGGACGTTTGTTAACACTGACTGCCAGGTCAGATGAAGGAGGAGACATGATAGATAAAGTCTCGTGGAAACAGGCTTCTGATGCATTAAATACATTTATAAAATTTGCCGAATCCAATAAAAGCTATAACTCTTCAGAACTCATAAAGTTGTGTATAATCTGTAACGATGTTTTGAAGGAAAGATCCGAATCACAAAGGCAACGTGATATCAGAGACTTTTTTAAACAGTAAAGCTTATGTGTATTTTTTCTTGCTATACAGCAACTTATTACAATTTGTTTTAAATATCATGATACTGTATTAATTTTTCTTTGCTATTCCCGTTAAAACCATATTGACGTTCGATAATCCGGCAAGGCCGTGGTCCCGAACGTGCCGGATTAAAGAGATCCTACTGTACCATGAAAAGTATTGTCAAATTTCAAACCCTCTCCCATATATTTTCATTTAATGGGCAAAAACTGTCAAGAAAGATAGCTTAATGTTTACAGAAATCACACGATGTTTACCTCTCTGTTAGCTCAAACTGAGTAATAGAAATAAACACTATTATATCAGCATCTGATCATCCAATCACAGTCCAACGAAATCATGCAAAGAAATGTTTCGGACCGAGAAACACTCTTTTGACTTTTAACTTTAAAACGATCATCATGGTCATTCTTAACGACCCGTAAGATGTAACACTCTGCAGCTTAATGTATGCCTGGCATCAAGCCGCAGTCTATGCCACCACCGTAGTGCTATGACCTTCCAATGAATATTGTGTTTAATGTGTATCATCTCCCCACTCTACCTGCACTCTCCACATACAAATAATACCTTCTGTGATTAAAATCAATGTATGCTGGACGACTCACATCCAATAACTGAATACGCTCTGCAATTGGTGATCAACAAATGATCTTTGACAACAGTCACATATCAGAATAACAGGGTCCTGCATTATGTAAATATGTAATGTGTTTGCTCAGTGTGTCATTAACGTGGGTTCAATTTCCAACAGTGCCAACATAGAATGCTTATCGAAAAACCATTGACTGTAATCTGTAGGTTGGTTTCCTAGTCCTTAAGAGGTTCGGGTTTCTCAGAAAACTGTAAGTCCCGTTGCAGCACGACCTTTGCCGTCCTTGCATCGTAAAGTAAATCAGAAGCATGTGGGTCCCTGCCTCTAAGAAACACTTGAATCATATTGTTCCATTCAACTGAAGCAAGGAGTTGAACTAAATCTTGCTTCCTAAAGAAACATAGATCTGTACAATGCTCGCCTGGAATGTAGCTTGCATAAGTTAAATTACGGTCCCATTTAATGAAGTTGGAGGAAGAATGATACGTCAGATTAAAACCATAAAGAATAAAATGCAGAATATAAACAGACAAATCTTTGTGTCTTTAGATATCCTAGCCAAATTACATGTGTATTCACTGTACGCTTTGTCGCCAAGGTGCAGCGCCTCCTTCCCAGATTACATCATCATGCATTTGCTTCCCGGCCGCCATGTTTTTTTAAGGAGTAATTACCTGTTATACTAGTTTACTGCCTATTATACTCTTTTCAGATTTTTTTAACCAAAAAAACTGCTGTCTTTAAGCATTGATTTTTTATGGCTTTTGGAATCATTTCCTCTATTTCATTTTTGTGACGCCACCTTCACATATACTCAGTGAAGTAGGAGTCAAGCAGCTTTTCATAGCCGACATTGTGATGCTCCACAATCCCCCCATACCTTCTGCGAAGTATGCATCCAACAGCTTTTCATAACTGACACTGCGATACTCCACATTCCCCTCATCTCTCCCTTCTTTCCCTCCATACCTCCTCTAACCTCTTCCTCCTATACTCTCCATCCCAAACATACTTCCAATTATAATCCATTACAAAAATAAAAAAATTTAAACGTTCACTCATCCTCTCACTATAACTCACAAAACACCACTGCCACGACGGATGCTACAACACTATAATTCAACTACCCCATGCATTTCTTACACTCCACAAAACTTTCCCTCTGTTTTAAGAGTATAGCATCAGTTTTGGAGACGAGTTGGCGACAAAACAGGGGATACATCTGCAGTTTTACCCATATCCATATAATGCATGTAATATGGCCAGCAAAAAAACTGGGGGGGGGGGCGAGTTGCCTCCCGCCAGATTACTCCTATGGATACAGGGAGTCGCAATACAACGTTCACACTCGACAAACGCTAGTCAATTCTCAAACAGAAGTAAAGGTAAAGGAATCAGCGTTAAATCAGAATTTACGTTTTAGCGACTTGGCGCTTTCGTTTAAGTAATATGCTAAACTCAAAATTCCTTTTCATTTACGTAATTCTTCTCGTACTTTTATAATTCATGAAATTAGCTTTAAAAGGAGGAGGGACCGAAGGCGATCAAAACACTAGGCAAAGAGAGTGGGAATAGAGTACAAAAAAAGTAACGAATTCTGATAACACAACCTGCCGATGGTTTGGTGATCGCGGGCGTTTTTACCAATAAAGTTCTGGTCTTAATTATAAAACAACAAAACTTTAACTTTTTATGAAAACAAAACAAAAAAAAATATAAACACACGAATTAAAACATACCACTAAACGAAACATGACACTTCCAGCCATCTTTGCTTTACTTTACAGATGGATCGTTCGTGACCGAACGGGTCTTTTTGAACTATTCACAAAAATGACCCGTTCGTTCAGATTTATTTTTTATTTATTATTTTTTTTTATTAACTACCGTTCTTCGTCACGATACCGTTCTTCGATCGTGATCACCGTTCGCATTCGCAATCTTAGTTCGTTGTTCCCAGTTTGCGATCTTAGTTCGTTGTTCCCAGTTTGCGATCTTAGTTCGCAGTTCACGGTCACCGTCCTTTGTTCATAGTTCGTCATCATCGTTTAGAGATATGTGGTGTGGTTTACGTTCGCTGTTCACGGTCACCGCTCTTCGTTCGTAGTTTACGGGAAAGGCACAAAATAGGAACTATGTTAATTTTATGTTATTTAATGTTATTTATTGTTTATTTAATGTTACGTTATTCGTCCTGTGATTGGCTGCATGTTTTGGCAAGAAGTAGCTTTGTTATACCATATGGTTACTGTACATTTGATGCCAAAAATACAAAATTTTTCGTTGTCGCCAAAGGTAGTTCACGGTCTTCGTTCGCAGTTCGCGATCATCGTTCACTGATCATGGTCACCACAAGCAGTCAAAGATGTATCGGGAAGGGGCCCGGAGACCCCATCCTTTTTCTAGGCTGTATTGGACTTACGACTACGGTATTCTGTATTGGCACTTGAAACGCCTGGGAATACAGCGCTGCCACCTTCCGCGGCCACCCTTCCCATTAATCTCCTTACACAAACCACCACCACGACACTTGAAACACCGTATGTCAGGGCCGTATCGGGTATCCCGGCTCCCCCATCCTTTTCTAGGCTGCTATTTGAGCTATGACTACGATATGTAACGGCATGTATCAGGTGTAAAAGTATTATAATAAAATGCATAATAATAATAAATAATGTATTTCTAAATTTAAATTTATTGTAATTGTAAATCTATTAATGTATACTTGTTCAACCGCAGCGTATTTTAGTTTTCAATATTATTATGTTTGTCGAATAGCAAGAGGATAGAAAAAGATAGTGTAGTTGCCGATTCGTTATGGCGAATTGAAGTCATTAACAAAATAGATTACGATCAGATTGCGGATGAACAGTCGCACGATCAAGAGCTGAATTAATTTCGGAAAAACAACCTATCGCTGAAGTTTAAACAGTATCCACTACCATCGAGAAAACTTCTTTGGTGCGATATTTGGACGGAAAATATACAACCATTTATACCCAGACAGTTCAGAAAGGACTGCTTTCACCAAATTCATGGTTTGGCCCATTCTGGAGTCGAATCAACCGTTAAACAGATGACATGCAGGTTTACCTGGACTGATATCAGGAAAACTGTTGGTAAATGGGCTAAGGCGTGTGTTAATTGTCAGAACAATGAAATCACCAGACATAAAAAATCACAGTTTGGTGAGTACTAGCCAACAGATGAAAGATTCGCAGTCATTCACATAGACCTAATAGGACCACTACCACCATCAAAACCGATGAGATCAACTAAACGAGCAAGCAAAGAGCATTAAGAAGAGGTGGTAATTCTGGTAGAATTTCTGGAAGTTGAGCAATAGTAGCTTAAGGATAGTGTTGATATGTGGTTCGGCTGTCTTATACACGGATTTCGTGGGAATGGAAGCCTGTAGATGATTAGCTTTTGCATTAGTTGAAACAGGGTGATTGTTGTACTGGCCCCCATCATACCTGAGTACCCAGTTGCAGATGATGGTATAAAATTTGTTTGAAATAATGCCATGGTCGAAGTTACCTTGCTGCGGATTCTGCATTTTTGATTGAAGTAAGTTTTGATTAACTTTGCTTCTCTTCGATTGAGAGGCCGGGTTTTTCCCCGTTTGTTGAGTTTAGCAGAGGAAAGTTACGTTCTTGAAAAGGAGTTACAGATTTTTGAGGCTTAACATTGATTTTTTTCTTTGGAGTATTTGGTAGGCTGTTCCAGGTGGGTTTCCATGTCCTTTTATATTCTTCGAAGGAGAGGGTTTTTTTGATAGTAGGTTCTTTTTGTTTGCAGGGTTGAAGGTGTCGTGAAGGTGCCGGAGGAAGGCCATACTGCTCTTGACATTTCCTTTGCCGCTCTACCAGTTTGTGACGTCTGATGGGGTATCCGTGATAGTTTGCTTCATGTTTTTGGCAGTTAATACAACATATCTTTGAGAAAGTGCAGGTTTCAGAGGCATGATTCTTTCCACATTTATTGCATCGTACAGACCTTCTATTTGTCACCTTATGCCCAAATCAAAGACATTTCCTTGCTGAAATGGCGAGGCAGCATATGGTTGGACTGTAAAGTTATTGCATCCTCAGTTGCTTGTCGCTTGAATTGGTTGAGTGTTGAAAGTAATCACGATTTTATCTAATGGAGTGAAAGAGCCATCTGCCTGTTCGTTAGATCGGCGGATGGAATCGATTACTTTTGATTGAAGGGCTTCTGAAGTGCAGAATTAGTGGTTGAGACTCCCTTTATTAGGCCTATGGGTTTTGTGAAGTTAGGTTGAATGGTTGCCTGGATTGAGTGTCCTGTTAATGACGTTATGGCTGTAAGTCTGGCCACCGTTTGCCGCGGTGTAGACCACGAGTTTGTTATTTCTTATGTATTTTGATTGATAGGTGCCAATAATTTTTTTAAATCAGCATCAATTAAATTGGTGTTGATGCCGCTGATGGGTTTCTCGCTATTTACTTTTTGATGACAACCGGCACCGAAATTCGTTCTAGAGTACCTTTGTATGCGGAAGACCGCTCTACTCTTCTTTTTCATGTTGAAAAAATGAAAGGATTATTCACATTAGTATCAGATTGATTTGAAGTGGCGCTTTGTTCAACGATTTTCGCAAATGATGTACTGGACATCGATTGTAGTGGAGATTTAACCGTAATTAAAACAGGTTCACTTACCTCTATTTTTCAATATTCAATAGGAAAAGACATGGAGTTGAATTCTACAGCATCAGTTTTTATGGACGTATGTATGTCAACTCCATGTGACAGTAAGCGAATCAGCGCTCTCGTTACAAGCGGAGATAAAAGGGAGTGGATAGCTAATTGTGATGTAACATGTACGATGATTGGCTGTTGGTTTCGCTCTGAAACTGAGCAGCTTTGAAGGTCTGAGCTGATTTCTTGTACTTTTTGAGGGATCGTAGAAAGCATCTGAAGATTGAAGAGAACAGCAGCAGTATATTAATGTATACTTACATTAAATACAAGCTTTTGCCCTAAAAAAGGGCAGGAAACTTAAAAAAAAAATCGCACAAATTCGTAGAGCAAAAGTAGAACACGTCCTTTCACTTCAACGATCGAAACACTTTTCCGGACTAGAGAGAAGCCTTTGTGAAAAGGAATATTCTATGTTCTGATAAGGGTGTAGCCTAGAGTGATGCGTCACCACACTTCAACTGTTCAGGCATAACTCAAAGTCTATACAAACGGACAGTAAGGGGTTTGCCCCGAAGTTGGGTGTGTGTGGGAGCTCCCCCCACTAAACCTTCTCTGATACAGGTCAGAGTAGTTTGTTTTCAGGTATAAATTTTGTAAAAAGTAAATATTAACCTTGAGAAATTTTTTTTTTCGTGAGATTTTGATACTGAGCTCACCCAAAGCTTTAAATATAACATTAGCCGCTTGATGTACGATTTGGGGTTTAAAAAAATGTACTAAACTACACTCTTTAATTTCCTTCGATTTTTTATATACATGCATTTCTACAATCCTCAGAAACAAATTATGCAGTTGTATTTCTTGGAGCACTTCGATACAGAAAGGTCGATTTTCAGCTTCAGTTGCATCCGCCTAATGAGCCCCAAAACTACATGAAATATAGAGCCCATCTCATCTCTAACAGAATCTAGGAAGCTTTGGTTGTATTGAGTACAGGGAACAAGGGTGGGCAAGCTCTCAAGATGGATTCCATTCACCAACAGAGAAGTAAAGAGGCAGTTAAAAAAAAACCCTTCTAAGTAGTGAAAAGGAGACATCAGAACCAGCGATTATATTTTATTCTGAGTAACTTACCTACATTCATAAGGGCCATTCCACCCCCTCCCCAATTACAAAGGGGTCGTTCAAGTATTATGTAAGCATTCTTGGGGGGGGGGGCGTCAAGATTTGTTTATTTTTGCTGACAACGGGAAAGGGGGAGTATGGACCATACTTACGTAAGACACAGAAATAATAAAACCAGCACATGGGCAGGCAGTACTAGCCACCCACAGAACTACAATACTGGGATGTACAATACACAAGTAAAAGATATAAAATACATATAATCACAGTCAAACATTTAAGCCAGTGCCTGGCCGTCAACCTTTTTTTGATCGGGGCCACCTTCATATAACATAGCACGAGGACTGCCAGCCAGCACAAAATTAAAGAAAATGACTTAAAAATTAGGTTTTTTTAATAAGGAAATTCTAATGTCTTTTTTTTTTTTTTTTTTAAAAGTGGTTGGCAAATTGGCTAACTTCTGATAAAAAAAAATCCCTCAAGTCAATGTATTTAGTGGAAGTCATATTGACCATATTATTACAGTTCCGACTGACGAATGAATTGCCGTTACTTTTAAAATGTTCAGGTTGATATTTATAGGGAATTTTAATTATTGACAACAGCTGAAATCCCCAGGATGCTATGTATATCTATTTAGTATTTTGGGGTTTAGTAAGTTTATTTGCATTACTATGAAAAACAATAATAAAAAAACCCAGTTTCAGATTGGTTCATTAAAATGTTTCTTGAAGTGTAATGCAAACAAGTTTAAAGACTGGAAACAAGTTTGTGTACATTCATAAGATGGTGTTTAATGTCGATGTTAGAAGCGAAAATATGACAGTTGTCATATATTTATAAGCATTATACAGGGCGATCCAAAGCTCAGTACGAACTTTAATAAGAGATAAGGAGCCTAAAACAAACCATTTTAAGTCACTCCTTGATGCTGGAGATAGTTGTTGGGTACTATAGCAATTTTGCCTCTCCTGTTATTATACATTACATGGATTTTATGTAACACGATGCATTTCACGAACGTTGAGATGGCTAACACATGTCGAACATATGTGGTTATCAATGGAATAACTTCTGCAAGCAGAATGTGCATACTGGTTGCTGGGTTACAAGGAACACTCATCTCTAGATATACATTCATTAACAAAAAAATTTTTTGTTTTAGTGTTCTCTATCTCCCCCCCGCACCCCCCGAAGTTTGTAAAAAAGAGTTTTGAATGATTATGTAGAAGTATTTCCATTTTTTCCAGTTGTTGGGTAGTATAGTAAATTTTCCTCTCCCGTTTTTATATGTTACATGGACTTCACGCATGTAACACGATGAATTTCATGAACATCGAGATGGCTAACACGTATCCAACATATGTGGCTGACAATGGAATACTTTCTGCATGCAGAATGTGCATACAGGTTTCTGGATGGTTACACAAAACACGTATCTCTAGATACACATTCATGAACGAAAAAAGATTTGTTTTAGTGTGTCCCCACCCCCGCAATAAGTTTGTGAAAAAGAGCTTAGAATGATTATGTAGAAGTGTTTCCACTTTTTCTTAAATAAGTAAAGGACAAGAATTCATAAAAACCTCGAAAAAGAATATTTTAATATGGATAACATGTGCACAAAAAAAAACCATGATCTTACATACATGAATGATGCAGGACAAAACCACGTTTACATGTTAAAGGTATCTATGCAAACCAATATTAAAAGAACAGAAATTTAAGATTTTGGATAGCGGTTTATAAATAAACACAACTGCATAATATCAGCATTTGTCAAATTTACACCTCTCCAATAGCAAATAAAAAGAGAATGTTGAAAATCAAAAGAATTAAGAATTCATATTGGTTAGTAAACAAAATAAAGACATTGATACAAAATAAGAAAATTATGCCTATATACCACAAAAGCCATTCTTATAAATGAAAGAAAAAATATATGCATATTCAAAAACTTCATTCAATTCAACAAATAAACAAAATTTCATCAATTCTTTTAAATATTTCATACAGATTAAAAAAAAAAAAAAGCGTATTTAAAGTTTTAATTCATTTCTTTTATGTTCAGGATATATAAATACAACTATTTCAATGCAAATAAACTAAATTTGGATTAAAGTTCCAAAGTTTATTATGCATATAAAAATAATTATCACATACTAATCTGGCAATACAATACAAAACTGTATGAATCAAATGAATATTCTACACTTTATTAAATGAAAACAATTTTAATAAATGAATCCAGTGTTTTTAGATAAAATTCAATTTGCTAGGTAGCAGGTTAAAAAACGACATAATTTTTTAAATTCAGAGAAGCAGTGAACTATGGGGACTCATGACAACTGGAGGTGTAACTATGTGGTGTAAGTATACACGATGATGAGGCACTGCAAGTACATCTACTAATAAGGTAAAGTTATATTCAAAAACAACACATTGAAGTAGCTCTACCTGAATTCTAAAATGAGCAAAGAGGACTGACAGCAGAGGTTACACAATGTGAATGTTAAAAATGTCGTAAAAATCTTGATTAAATGGAGCAAGTTAGTGCTATACAATAACGGATACAAAAAGATGACAGGATTTGTCAACTTACACGGAGTTCGATCAACTTCCAGTTCGTTTATGTCATTAGTATTGCATTGGAGTTTTGTGGCGTATGAACATTTATACAATTTGTACAGTTACGGGTGTTAAAAAAAAAGGCAGAGTAATAATTGCATATTTGTTTTTGCATATCATATCATCATGAGTATCGAAAATGGTGACAAGATCATCACCATTCCCCACACATAAAAGAAACCCACAAATACAAATCTGGCAACGTACACAAATAAGTTTATTAAAAAAAATATTTCTTAAATTATTAACGACACCATTACAAGTTTAAATGATGGCCCATTTCAGAAATGAGGATATATATATATACAGACAATCCTGTTCAATTCTCAAGACTTGGAAGAGAGTTCCAGTAGCTGTTAATAATTCTGACCATAATGAAGTCATATTTCATTCATTAAAAAGATAAAAAAAATTCTTTATCATTCATATTTATATTAAAATCATTACCTTTCTCCATCAAATAGAACCCAAAGAAAATGAAAGGCTTGGTTCGTAGTTCCAGGAAGAGTCCATTATATGGTTCAAAGTACGCAGGAAGGGCATTTAACTTGAGTGCAAATTCTTCTTATCCTCCAACCTCTTGGTATGAAGGTAGGCTTTTTATTTTTACAATAGATAAAGCTATGCATATTGAAATAATAGGCGGCTGTACAGCAGACGTCATTTCAAGATGCATAGACTCTGCAGAGTCTGCTGTTTTTCATATACAAGAAATATATAAAACTCGATATATCAAAATTTGTTCCGTTTTAAAAAGTATGAAACAAATCGATTTAGAATTGAAAGAGCAGCAGGAAATCATAATTTTCATTTTTTGATGACCTGATCACCATTTGATCATTGTCATTAACCATACAAGATTACACATCATTAGAGGGTAATATAAATGACACATTAAATTCTACGAAATTTAGCACTATCACACATTCCTATATACAAATCTATTCTAATAAACAGCTTAAAATTAAGGGGAAAACCACCACAAACGCACATGTGTTTACATTATGAACAGTTTTACGTTTCGTAATTTGGGCCTGACCCGCAGACAACGGTATTAATCGTTTTGTTTGAGATCAGGTAGACACAAGAGAACTTTATATACCTTCAAACACTATTACGCTACATAGAAACGATTACTGCTACTTCTTTGTGTTCTTTTTGTTTACTTGCCCTCTCGGTGGAGTGATGGGTCGATTGGCATTCATTGTACCATATGGGAATTTCTTCTTATCAGCTGGTTTCAAAATCTGTAAAATGGAATAGACCATTAAGTTTACAGCTTTGGTTTAACTAAAACTACGGTGGTCCTGGCCTGGAGCATTGTTGTTTACCATGTAGAAAACCCAGGCTTTAATTTGAATGATATCGAACACATGTTGCTTTGAGATTGATCCATGGTCAAGAATTTGACTTTTTTAGGCAATAATACAATTACACAACACCACCACCGGCCATAATCGCAACCTACAACATTGATTTAATGACTTTTCCTTGACTTCCATGATTTTCATGACATGGTACGCACCACGCACGCAATTTGGAGACTCTGAAATTGTGGAGAATTTGAAACCACCCCTGAAGATCAGGGAAAATAACAATATTTTTTGGTCGTCTGGGGAAAAATCTTCTTAACCTCTGCTTTGAACTGCTATATTTTCCAGAAATGTGAAGCCCTTTTCTCCGCAACTGAAGTTCAGTTGAAAGTTGCTTCTGAGTGATCAGGGTCAAGCCAGGAAAAGGAATTTCTCTCTCCAACATGGGTGGGAACACTGTAGTGGTCACAGTGATAGCCAAGGTCATGTTAGATTAGAATTGCACTGTGACTTCCAGTTTTCCAAGGAATTGTAACATATACTGCTTAGGGAACCAAACTCCAGTGCATGGAAAAAACGACATTCACTCTACAGTACCACTGGAATCAAACATGTTATATGTCATATCCTGCCCAAAAGAAGCAGTTAAATTAGATATACTGTACTGTAGTAAGTTTTTTTTATTGTAACACCGAATTTTAAATTTCCATAACTTGGACCCTTGCACTTCAAATTTCTCTGACTTTTCCAGTCAAAAATACTCCCCTGACTTTTCCATGTTTTTCAGATGGCCAGATGCCTTGACGATGGAAACAGAAAGGTATTACCTATCCCGTCATACCCTTTTTTGGTATCCAAACAGTGATAAATAATAGCTTTTTAAAGTCTCCTTGCATACTATTCATAGAGGGGGTTCCGCATGCAGTAAGAAAACAGTTCCGTGGGATACAAGTTTCAACACCACAGCATTATATAGCAGGGCAGGGTTCCTACTTATCATAGAGAAAAAAAAAAAAACCTCCCGACTCCTCAGACAAAATCCCCTGACTAATTGCAAACAAAACGTTGAATTGAACTTTGGCTTCGCAGAAAATAGCCTCCTGTTCGCGTGAAATTTAGCTGTTCAAAATGGGTTAGGAAGGTTTTC
>QLNU02013614.1:7608140-7618897 GCA_006491805.2 Dysdera silvatica
TGGGAAGACCGTTTCTGTCTTCTTAATAGACAATAATACCGCGATGAGCTGCTATATTGAGGATCAATATAAGATGAATCTACTGTATTAAATTATAAACAACAAATGGTTTAAATTAATGCCAGTTGTGGCAAAAAGTGGTGAAGACACCAGTGATATTTCATTCGCAAACAAATTGGTCATTTTGATTGAAACACAGATCAGTTTTTAAACTGAATGTTATTTCATTTCATTTATTTTGAATGATGAATGTACTGCTGAGTAGAAGATCCCTAGAAGTTGTTAAGCTAGCTTAACTTGGAACTGTTGATTAACCAAAATAGTGCAAGGCCAGTGATCCATGTACTTAAATTTATCGGGTTCGTATAGAACCTGTCATTGCTTTGATATTTAACAAATGGTCGCCAAAAAAAAAATGGACGGTTATCCATTGTGTAGCCTTCCCAACTCCCCCTCAAGAAAAAAATCTGCTTTAATTGACAGTTTCGCTAGGGATCTGCCCCTCAGCGGCACACAGTAGTCATTTTGAAAAATTCAGTCATTTCATTCGTTTCGAATGACTCTGTCATGACAGATGTCATTCTTTTTTTTTTTTTGAACAATTCATTAGTTTTGGACGTTTTAGTCAACTTTGTCACGGCTGATTCACTTGGTGAGTTTGTCACAAACGATATGTAGCACAAGCACATTTTCAGACAATCTCATCATATGCAGCTCAGTTAATAAAAGGTCCATACTGAATATTTTAACTACATGTATGGCCTCACTTTGTTTGTGCAGAATGATGCTTTCATCACAAAAATACAGCCAACTAACAGGTGAATATTGTTTGGATATTTGTTTCAATTTCAGTCCTGTGGTGGTGTGTTAGTAATGCGTGTAGCTACAACGTGAATAACTGTGGTTTAATTCTAAAAGGTACCCAGTGCTTACCAGTTTTTCCTACAACTCTGCTATCAAGATTTGATTTCCTGGGTAACCGGTTCAGATTCTTCCAGAAATGGTAAATGCCAGTATAATACAGGGGTCTTCAAACTTTTTCAATCCAAGGGCAAATTTTGCTTATTCTTGTTGGCTCGCGGGCCGCACTACTATGCTGGCAATATGAAGACTGAACAAAGGCGAATCAGGGGGGTGATTCCCCTGGATTCGCTTTTGTTGTTGTTCTTTTTTTTTTTCCCCTTCTTCCAGATCTCTATATTTGTTCCACCTCCCCCGTCCCGAAAATATTTTCTGGATCCACTGCTGGAACTGAATATACATATATTACAATATAATGTATTTATGGAGTCAAAAAAACATTTGCAATACTTTAAGACGTAAAGTATTGTAAATGTTTTTTTATAATAATATACAAATATTGCATAAGAATGTTTGGGGGAGGGGGTTTGCTGTTGTGCTTATTTTCCTATGTTAGCCAATGTTAATTTTTGCTTACCTGGGGGGAGGGTATAAAATGGTTAAAATATTGCTTACATTATACTTGAACTCTCCCCTGCTAGTAATAGCAGTAGCTCCCATAGCAGTATATAAAAGGATGAGGCTCTGGACCCCTATGATACGTCCTTGACATCAACATTTCAAGTACCCTCGCATACACTCTCTGAATATCGAATATCGTAGTCGTATCTCCAATAGCATCCTAGAAAAAGGATGGGGATTCGGATCGTCTCCGAATCTTGATTCTCCCCTGACATGTCTGGAAATTTTTTTAACCCTTGGATTTGGCATTTTTGAAACGGCCACAATGCGTTGTGGTCTTTTTTATACTTGTATACTTGCATTGCTGAACGAAAAATAAAACGAAAATTGAATGGAATGCAAGTTAAACTAAAAACATTAGATTAACTGTGGAAAGAACTGCCACGTTAACGATTTTCCACAGTATCCCGAAGTGTACAATCCGAACTTGAACAAGCACGCATAATTATAATCAAGAGCGGATACAGACTTTCATTTTGGGGGAAGCGGGGTCAAGGACAGAATTTGCCATGGTCTTGGAATAACACCCTTCATTTTTCATGAAAGTTGGAATTTTTTACAGTAAAACAATATATTTTCGGGGTGAGTCATGACCCCTGTGACCTCCTCCATGTATCCACGCTTGATTATAATTACATACTGAAACACAGGAAAATAGAAAAATTGATTTCATTAATGTGGATCCACAGTGTGCACCTTCGAGTCTATAGGGAGCATTCAAGTATTACGTAAGCAATATTTTGGCCATTTCAACCCCCACCCTTATTAAGCAAAAATTAACATTGGCTAACACAGGAAAATAAGACCAACGGCAACCCCCCCCCAGGTGCTTATGTAATATTTGAACGCTCCCATATAGCATATATATATGCTCGAAGGTTTGCACAGAACTGCAATGTTAAACGAGTTTCGAAGTCATATGACGTCCACTCTAGTACATATAAGATCTCTGTGATTAAAAGTACCAAAACAAAAATTGAACCACAAAGATTTTATATGAATTGAACGAGTATCGAACTTGTTATGTTTTAGTGAAACTATCATTCACTGCGAATAGAAATATTCAACAAACAAAATTTTTATTGTATTATGTAATACTAATAATATTTTGTGATTTTATATATAAAAATAAAAAAGTAGCTATTTTTCAGATTTATAGCCTGAAGGTAATTAAAAGTAGCCCAAAAAGTAGCGTGTCGCCCAATTCGAAATGTTTGTAGCGAGGGCACTTAAAACATCGCCCAATACCATACTTGTAGCCCAATCTGGCATCACTGGTCTATAGCAAACTCTTAAAATTCCATCAAATCCAAAAGTATTGAAGCTAGGATCATGAGATCAGAACTATATGATAGATTTATAATTTTTCCGCAATACTTTCAATCATTTGGTTCCATGAAGCCGCAACATAGTAAATTCAGTAGGTGAAAAACAAAAAAAAGTAACCTCCCCAAAAAATTCATCAGCTCCTAAACTGCACACAAAAAAGTTTTAATTGAAGTATGAAAATAGAGTACATAAATTGCTTTATAGAAATTAATCATTTTTATATTCATTGATGTATTTGTTGATTTTTTAAAGTTCATAATATTATACCTTGAATGACTGTGTTATCGTTTCATAATATGTTTTTCCAAAATCATTAGCAAATTTATAAAATTAGAAATTTATAAATCTAATGACATGCAAAATAATTATTAGCATGCTATTTATATAATTAATGTATTCATAAAATACAGTAGAATTTCTATTAATGACCACCTCTATTCCGTGACCACCTCCTTTAACAGCCACTTTTCCTGTAAACAGAGACCCTCCAATGCTAAATTTACTTCCATTTAGAGACCACCTCTCTGAGCGACCATTTTTCCACAGAACTGACAATGGTCAATTTAGGAAGGTTATATTGTAATTATTAGCACACACATATTTATATAATTACAGTAAAACCTCCTAAGGCGACCACCGTAGGTTCCGTGAAAAATGGTCATTTGGTAGAGATGGTCGATGAATGGAGGTAGATTAAGTATTGGGTCTGTGGGGGGAGAAAATCCATTTCCAGCGAAAGTGGTCGTTAAGAGAGGTTTTACTGTGATATACAGTAAAACATCCCTAAGACGACAGCCGTTTGGCCCGTGAAAAAGTGGTCACTCAGAGAGGTGGCCTCTGAATGGAGGTAAATTTAGCATTGGGTCTGTGGGGTTGAGGAGGAAATCAGTTTCCAGAAAAAGTTATCATTAATGGAGGTGGTTGCTGAATAGAGATAGCCTTTAAGAGAAGTTTTACTGTATTTATAACATAATTATTATATCATATTTATAAAGTTATCATTATAGAATTAATGTTTGATAGAATATGAAATGCCTTTCACATTCTAGCAAACATCAACATTGCAGTTAATGATCAACTCCTTAGTAACTCTATATCATCCACTTGGAAAAACCTTTTGGGTCTCACGGCTGAAGACGTCTCCACAAATACGCTTTACTCCTCCGCCCAATCAAGTTTCCAACCGACGTGATGGCAACACCGACCAACAGCACGGACATAAACAGAAGCCGCCATTCGCTCTGACGACGATAGCTGGTTAACGCTATCGAAATAGCTATCAGCAGTGTTATCGTGTTAATGATTTTATCGAACTGCACCATAAAAATTGAATTTTGTTTCTATTGTGTCGTGTGTTGCTGTTAAACTATTTAATCATAGTGGTAGTTCCAATAGCAGTCTAGAAAAAAGGATGGGGGCTCCGGATACCCCAATACGGCTCTGACATGTGACATTTCAAGTGCCCTCACATACACGATCTGAATACGGAATATCATAGTGGTAGCTCCAATAACAGCCTAGAAAAAGGATGGGGCTCTGGGGACCCCATACGGCCCTGACATTCAGCATTTCAAGTTCCCTCATGTTCATTATCTGAATATGGAATAGCGTAGTGGTAGCTCCAATAGCAGCCCAGAAAAAAGGATGAGAGCTTCGTGGCCTCGATATGGCCCTGCCATGATGCATTTCTTCAAGTGCCTCGCTAATCACTTTCTGAATGCGGAATATCGTGGTCGTAGCTCCAATAGCAACCTAGGAAAAGAATGGAGTACTCTGTGTACCCCAATACGACCCTGGAATGCGATATTTCAAGTACACTGTGAATATGGAATATCGTAGTCAGTAGCTCCAATACCAGCCTTGAAAAAGGATGGCTTTTTTTTTCCCCCCAACTTTATTATTTTTCATGATTTAACAAAAAAATGTGCAAAATCACACTTCGTCAGTGAGGAAAGAGATGGGGACATTCCACAGAATCTTGCACGTAAATACACTGCAGCTATAATATGTATTCCGGCTATGTAACTTCTCATAAATTGATAAATCAACTTTTTTCATATTAGCCGATAATGTGGCAACAATAGATGAGAAATAAATTTATGAGCATGATTTTATTTAACTATTTCCCTAGTTAAAGGTTGAGACACCATCTGGTAGTCATTTTAGGAGACAAACAACAATGGGCGACCTTAAATAAAAACATCTGAATATTATTTTCTATGATTTACTTACATTGTAAATTTTACAATGTAATCAAACTCATGGTTTGAAGACCTCTGGTATAATAGAATGACCTCAATTGTCCATACACCGAAAAGTAGAGGCAGACATTTCCTTATAGTTTCCACTAAAACAGGTTAAAACCCCACAACTTCAAACATCTTTGCATTGCTGCACAAACAGATCCTTGTAGTGAATGTAACTGTATTCATTCATGCCCATTTGTAAATAGCATTTTAACCATCTGCATGTTACTTACACACTGCAGCACTGTTAACGCTCACCATCAAGTGAATGCAATATCTAAAATATTGCATCACTTAGCCACTTAGGCATCAATTTCGCAAGTGAGACAGTTCTTATATCTAAAAATGCTATGGGACCTATCAATTCAGATGCAAATTTAATATTTTATTACCAAATTTTATTTTTATCCCTTTTTCTGTTTTTACATTAATCGCGAAGTATCTTCCTTTTTATTAAAAAAAAATGGAATTTATATGCATGTTATAAATTAATGAATGGCATTATACGTACTTGAATATTGATGACTCAGTTTGTCAAGATCCTTTCCCTTTGCATGCCTGATATGCATAATGTTGTTTTGCCTTGGTTGTAATGTCATAACATTTTTAGAAAAACTCAGATATTAAGTTAAAATAAATCATCATTATGTATTGTAATATAGAGCCATTTTATACTTTCTTTGTATGTTCATTAGTTTTTTTTTCTCTCTGCTTTTTAATATTATTCTACATTAAAATTACCAATTTCTTCGCATAAAATTTGGTGCCTGTGACATTGTAGCTTATTTTATATAGTTCCGTTTTATATTGTCATATTTAAACATTTGATTTCCTCTTGTATTAGTCTGTACTTTTTCCCAAAATAATTATGTTCAAACGAAAGAACATAATATGTAGTAATACTGCCATTTATGACATTTTTTTTCTTTTTTTGCCTACCTTGCTTCAGGGTTTGTTTCCCTAGGTACCACAAAGATTTGGGTCCATTGAAAAACTATAGGTTCCAGTGAAGTATGACCTTAGTTGTACTTGTACCATAAAACACAAGCTAATTATTAATTAATTGGTAATCCCTCTTTCCAACTGAAATGTCCCCTCAGTGGTAAGGTGTTTTGGAAGGTTTAATAGCTGCTACTGAAATAATTAAACCCAGGGCATCCGGTTCTGATTGGAGGGTGGGGGAAGTAAATCACTCCACAAGAGAAAACTCATGAGTGGTGTGATGATTATCACCACCTGGTGTTTTTGGATAAATACTGTTTCTGTGCATCTTTAATGTGAAAATTGAATATCCGGATTATCTAAAACAAGATCCCGCCACTTGAATCATGAAGATCTTGTTAACGTAAATACCAAATTTTTTGCTTGAATATATTTACTAACACTTGCTAAGATCGCTTTTATTACGATCACCCTGCATATACATACATATATAGACATACTTTCTCCGTTTTTCCATTCGAAGTGGAAAGCTAACCAAACAGTGCCAAGAGAGTTGATTAATATATTAAAAAATCATATATCTTTATTTGCTGGTCTTGGCAAATTTTGGTGAACCATACTTGCTCACTTCAACAAGAAAATATAAGAACATAGTAGGAAAAGGACCTTTGCTCCTCGCCAGCTTGCAAAATCTAATCGCCACTAGAGACTAGGTTTTCCTAGTCCATTTTATATGTGTAAGTATGACCATTACTGTGCGTGTAATATCATAACGAATCCCTCAATTTTTTTTTTAACTCTAGTTTGTATTTATATTCCAATAAAGTCATGTGAATGTACACATATCATGAGTAAATAGAAATGATGTTAAACTATTGTTCTCTCTTGGATTACCCATGTTGCAGTTGCCGAATACATAACTATGTATAAATCAATCCGTTACTTAATAAAGAACTCAATTTATTTTATATATATTTCCATAACTATTATCTCTTCCTTGTTATCCTAATCTCATCCTTTTTGTTTTGCATATGAAGTCATTTTCATGGTCTTTATTCGACTTTAGTTAAGGTATCTGTTTTCGATTAACTCGTCTTTATGCGATAAATAATTATGTATGATAACAAAGTACATGTTTAGCATAAAACCAAATAACATAAAATTGTATGAATCAGTATTATGCATTTAGTAAAATTTGAGTTTTAAACTATGATTGCTCTTTTATCTAGTCTTTGGCAGTATACGACCGATTTGGACGCTTAATGTATGGAGATGAGAATAGAGTAAAGGACGTATTAGAATATGTTGTTTTTGAAAAACATCTAAGTAATGAAAATGGACAGTGGCGAATTCATGCAAAAATAATCCCTGATTGGCTGCCTCCTAAGGACAATGTTTTTAAAACATTCAGGCAAGAGGACATTACAGAAGAATGGCCTATTTCTGAAGATACGTCAAAAGATGCTACAGTGCAACCAAAAGATGATTCAGAAATACCACCAGCAGTCGTATCCGCTTGATGTCCTGTAGTTTATTGTATGTTTAATAATAAAATAAAAAGTCACTGTGTATATTTCATTATATTTCAATTTTTTTACCAATTCACGGGAATAAATTTAAAGAAGTGTGGATTATAAATTTGCAGCATCAATGTAAAACCTGCAATGGCCTCTGGAACATTGAAGCCAATAAGTGTATTGTATTTCCCGTGCATATTTAGTATATGAGTATTCCCATTTCACCATACTACTGCTTTCCCAATGAAACAAGATAGCAGTTAGTTTACATTTGGATAGTAAACTGGGTAATAGCTAACTTATAATGACAAAGATAGCTATTATACTAACGTAAATTTTTAGAATGGTACTATTCCAAGTATTGGAGATAGGCAATTTACAAGCTCACTACACTGCTTCCACCATCACATTTTTCACTATACATGTATTAACCTATACAAGAAGTGTATTGGCTTTTGGGCTAGTAGTTGTCAATACATATTGGCTTATTTTCTACGTGCAAAATCGTTTTATGTGCAAGATTATAATGCCATTTTGTGTGTAAACATCCCCTATCCTAGTTCTGAGATAACAGTGCAGGCCTAGTGACTACCCCACTTACTTTCCAAATGTAAACCAGATTTAACTGGAGCAGCCAGTCCCCTCAAGTTCTGAAATATGTGTACTGGGATGTACTTGGGAACCTTTCTGTATTGAGGTTCCAGATCATTATAGATAGATCCTTCAATTCAAACAACCAGAAAAGGTGGTGTGTCCTTTGTTGTTACAAGCATTGGTTATGCACTTTTTTCCACATCTCACTCTTTCACCCAAGCAAAACTCTTGGTAGTCCACAAATTAGATCCTCTACCATAGTGGGGAAGCCATCAGCATTTTCTGCCACTCACAGGCAACACTTCGGAGCCATCCGACCACTTCCCCCAATTATACAAGACATTACCACCATCATCTTCAAATGTGCTGCAGCAAGCATGCCGGTCTTCTCCTACTGAATTCTTGCCCATTGTGGCTTCTGTGGCAATGAAGTTGCTGAGTCCTATGCATGTCGAGCCACAGAAGACATGAACGCTGTCTGCAGCAACAGGCCTATGTACCAGCCCAATCTAGCGAGCCAGCTGAAGAAACTATTCCTACAGGAGAAGATAAAACTGCTCAAGCATGATATGACAGGACATTACTGCACCATATTTGATGTCAACAAGACTTCCACTTTCTTTCCAGCATGCCATACTAGAGACATGCACACCAGTCTGCATCAACTCTGCCTTGGTTATGCCTACACAAACACCTTTTTGCAACATGTCAAGGCACAGAGCACTGCAATGTGCCTCCAGTGTCAAGACAAAGTCAGACACTGGAGCTAGAGTTGTAAAAAACCCGGGAATTTTGGGCACATTGGAAACTTTGAATATAGAAACCAAGATAGCTAGAATAAAGGAGGTAGTCCCGTCCGCGCCTTTCTTTTTATTGGTCGATTCGACACAATCGACCAATAGGAAGAAAGATGAGGACGGGACTACCTCCTTTATTCTAGCTATCTTGGTTTCTTCCCATCAAAGTTTCCAATGTGTCCAAAATTCCCGAGTTTTTTACAACTCTAACTGGATCACATCCTCTTTTCTTGCCCAGCCTAGTCCTGTAGAAAGCAAGAAGGTAACCTACACTCTGACCACCATGCTTCCTGCAGCATTCTTGGTCTTCACCTGTCATTGCGACTGGCAGACATCTTGGGTTCGCCACCTGTTCCTCGTCTCTAGCATACCCTTGTTGCTGGCCGGTCTGGATTGGCGTCTCTGAAGTTCCTATCTGGTTCTCCTGCCAACATTTCTTCCCATGAACGCTTCGGCCTTGTGGTAATGCTCATGCTTTTGTCTATTCAGTTTCTGACTGGTGAAGATTCTCTACAACTAATATCCTCCTCTTCTTTCTAGAACCATTCAATTTCTATCTACAGCTCCTGCTGAAAGCATCGTACAATGTATGCTTTGCTTGAGAATGTAATGCTGCCTTAGGTGGCGTTCCTTCTCAACAACCTTTTTGCAAATTTTACTACTACTATTTGAAGCTTTCGTCCTGCCGATTGCCCTGCACAAAAAAAAAAAAAAACAGTTGTGTCTTTATATAGAAATCATACCCACCCATATAACAGACTGAACACCTGATTTCTACAGGGAAACCAAGCAGTTTTCCTGAATTGAAGTAATAACTTTGCTCCACATTTATTCTGCCATGGCTCCGAGCCATCAGTTCCCTGATGACTCATAGTATCCTTCCAGCAAAGCGTGTTTCCTGGGTACATATTTTAGGTGCAACAATGTAAAAAGCGTTGAAAACAGACTCTGACAATAGTAAACCAATGAAAACATAGTGTGCACTCTAAGAAGATACTTCCATTGGTTTCTATTGTCCGGAGTCCATTCTCAACATTTCATATCGTTGCTTTTACCCATCCATGCGGCAACGACCTGCTGATGCTGGGCGTAGGCAAAACAAACCGGCTGGAAGCGACGCCAGAAACGGGAATGCATTACTTCAGAAGTGCTCCAAAGCAAAAAGATATGAGGGGTAAAGGTCTAATGAGGTATTTCAAAATCCAGTCATTCATAAGCCCCACTCACCTTGAATGAGCTCTAAATCCGCCCTACTGAGTGGAGCAAACATATTTACTCTTATTCTAAACAAAAATTTAGTTTTGTCTCTTATACTTTTTTATATGCCTTTGGAAATTAGTGTCTTTACCAAAAATATTACATAACTTTTCAGGGAATTTTCTGGTATGTTCAGGGAATCTGGTTTAGATTTACAATCACTTCTGAATGATTTTGATTAAAAGGAGGAGGTTAAATTGGAAATCAATTTTTCTTTCATTAGAAATTTTATTTTATAGCCATTAATGTTGTTCAAATGAGATGGGTTTGTTACGTTGGCTCCTTGTTAATTGTGCAAAAAATAGAATTGCTAATAGCATGGAAAAGTGGGCCAAGTCGACTGCACTGTATTTCCAGGAAAGATTGGACAAATTCAAAAGTTACAGATCACAAGCTCAACTCTCCGGGGAGGTGGGGTGGTCATGCATGATATGTTAAAATACCACATTTACGAATAAAAATACTTATGTTTAGCGGTTTTATCGTTATCACCGGGATAACAAGGTCTGACCGCTGCCGCCATTGTGTTCCGCTAGTAGTCACACGTGCGATGCTAACGACCAGCGCCGTATTGGAATATTCAAAGCGTAATA
>QLNU02013614.1:7618997-7672060 GCA_006491805.2 Dysdera silvatica
GTGCACCTCAAGGGCATTTCCCGGGAGCTTGGCATTTCGTATGGGAGTGTTTACGACATCGTTCACGGGTTCTTCGGGTTCCGGAAGATTTCATGTCGGTGGGTGCCAAGGCAGTTGGACGACATGCTAAAAGGCAAGCGAAGGATTGCTTCACTGAATCATCTACAACGGTATGCCGAGGAGGGTGAAAGTTTCCTGGACCGTATTGTCACTGGCATGATATGACATTGTTTTATATTGGCCGGGCAAAATGTGTAAAACTTTATAAACTAGCATTAAATCAGGCAGTTTGCTTTCCCTTCTAGCTTCAAGGTCGTTATTTAATTCATTCCAGAGACTCCTTAGCTTTCCTATATATGTAGAAATCTTTTCTCCTGGACCCAACTAGATGCAAAAAATTCTGTACATATTTTAAAGAACTGATCTTTTGACGTTTCTTCAAACTGTTGCTTTGATGATTCTCAAGCTTCATAGGTTGTTTCCTTGTCCATAATTTTCTGGTACACCGCATTGGTGACCGTGCTTGCGATCATTGACTTGATGTAGCTATTAGCTTTGCGGTACAAATTGCAGCGTTCTTTATGCTGTTTTACTTCTGATTCTTGTGCACCGGCATTTATAGGTTATGGCTTCTTCAGCTTCCCATCTATGACATCAATTGCCCTCTCGTGGTAATCAAGCAAGTCGCGTATTTTGCGTTTCCACATCGGTCAATCTGCTTCTCCGGCCAAAGTCTTGATATGTCGATTTAAATCCATCCTTTGTTTCTTCTTTCGAAAAATCATGATTTAAAAAAAGTATATATATATAATCGGCGATAATCCTTCTCGTCCAAGCAACAACGATCGTCCATATGTTTATTCCGCGATCTTTAAAAAAAAAAATGGCGACGCACTGACGCTTTCTTCCCGCCACACTGCCGATCGGCGAAACCTTAACGTAACGCTAGTTACTTCTGAGAGAGGATAAAAAAAAAAACTTTTGCCGTAAACTTAAAAGAAACATAGTTCCTGGTTTCTCAGACGCAAATTTAAGCTCGTGCAGGTACCCGTAACCTGTTGTAATCTTAAGTTGAACATCTTAGCAGAGCCTAACTCACAGAAATACGACCTGCTTTTACTGTAACAAAAGCTAGAGTGAGTCTTTATTGACTGAGGTTTACACATTTTGAAAAAAACAGGATAAAAGGAATACTTGCGCACCCATCGGCGTGAAAACAAAATAAATGAAAACAAAAACACGAAATGAAAGGTCTCTTTCTTTACGCATTATTAACATAAATGATAACAACGTTTTCGAAGGCTACCTGCTCTTTTATGGAGGAAATGGGGAGAGGCTGAAAAGGGAAAATAAAAATGGGAACATGGAATAATATAAATACCGTAATACGAAATATAAGTAATATATATTCCCTGTTCGTTTTTCTATTTATCATCGTTCCCTCTTTCAGCCTTACTTGATAAAGGGAGCAGTTAGCTCCTGAAACGTTGTTATTATTTATTTTAATAAAAAACTACTCCAGTGACAAAATTATTTTGTCTCTGTGGAATTCCCTGGTGAACCTTTATTTCGTTTTGTTATAGTTTAAATATTTCTTAATAGATGGCGCCACGCAAAATGAATTTTAATTCAATTTTCTAAAATAAAAGTTCTACCTTAATTTATATTAACTTCGCCTACTTCATGATATGAATAAATTATATAGTTTACGTCCTTTTTATTCTTTCAAGTACACAACTGAAAACTTAATTTTAAAAACTTTCATAAACCTCCAGTCAGATATTTATAGCAAAGAAAATGGAGGGAAAATCTATATTCTTTATTTATAGTACGTACCTGTAGATGCGCGCCAACCGAAAGCAATCTAACTGTTTTTATACGATACGTGTTTTATCATATCTCATTTCATATCTTCAACATAGTAAGGATAAATTGTTTACGCTCATTTTTTGCTACATTAAATGGGCAATAGCAGATAACTTGCAGCAACGATTGGCGGACGGTGGCAAAACGTTTGCTAATTCTCCATTGTAATTGAGCATCTCGATTTTTAAATTCAAGAGCGAATGAATCTTTAACTCGATTGTAAATTTGTTTCAAATCCGATTACTTTGATTTTACAAAACGTTTTGCAATCTACCATTACTACTTCATACTGCGGGAGAATGTCAAGTTTTTCGAGGAATACAAACCTTTTAAGGCCTAGGGAACCAAAGACAGCTACCTTGATTCTGAATTTAGGAAACTTTCACCCCCACCATCAACTGCATGTTACACAAATAAAGTAACAACTTTAAAATATAGAAGATTTGCGTCTTTAAGAACCCCTAGGGACACAAGAAGGGTTCGCAAAATCGAGAGTTCGTAAATGGGAATCCCATTAAAAACATAATATAAAGGGCGATTTTAATTTCAAAGACTAGTTTCAAAATTGTTGGTAAATGTGTTTTTTGCCCCAGGCAAAGCTCCGATAATAACAGAATCAGCCTCCTCTCCTATTATTTTCCTTTTACCATGATGCAAGGAAGACAGATGAGCCAACTCCGAGAAATCATCGGACTCATTTATCAAGTATCATTTTCCACTAGATGGCGCTCGCGACTGCGGGATTATTCCACGGTACAGGAAAATATGCTCCATGGTTTATATTAGAGGTGGGCAAATGCGGATCTTTGTTGGGTGAAGTGCAGCTCCTATCGAAAGTTTAAATCCCCCTTTTTTTTCAGAACTTTTTTACGAATCTTGTTAAATTGACTAAGAAAGTGAATCGGTTAATGAAGAGTAGAAATCGTACGTAATCGCTTGGAAACAGATCTTCGGTTGCGTCGATTGTTCCTCTTAGGAGTTATTATTCGATTTTGAAATAATTAGTTTGCATTTTCTTTTTAATAATTATATTTCCTTATATGTATACTTTGTATAGCAACTAAGACTTGTGTACAATATGTAACATATTAATCAAACCTGTGCACTTAGTACTATGGTGTGGCTCTTTATAATGCATGATAAATTGGACTGCGACTCACATTCACCTCATGTGTGCCCACCCCTGGCTTATACCATAATCACCGAATATTTCAGCTCTGCGAACGTAATTCTCATTTTAGAATCTAAACTCAACTATTAAATATTGAATAAAATAGTTTATATGTGCTCTGTGGCAAAAGTTAATGCATATGTGGAATTTGGAAATCTTTTTCTAAACTACTGCAATGCGATATAGTTCTAAAAAGGAAAAAAAATGGTTACTAAAATTAATAAACAAAAAAAATTATTAAAGAATAGTAAAATATCCAAGGATTGTGATCTATTGAACACTGATAATATTTTACTCATTGGGAATATCCCACAAAAGGAATTATTTTGAAAATAAGTAATACTTTGCTGGAGGGGTGTCAAATTTTGAGCTCATATAGGGCGCCATGTGATCTAAATCCGTCTCTGAATAATTATTATAGCGTTGTAACGTATATACGGGTAGAAAATAAATTGAATAATGTAATTTATACATCATACAAGTATTGCCTAGCTTGAGATTATTACAATTATTAAAACTGCTGAAAATAGGGTTAACAAATCTTGTGTAAGAAAAGGGAATAATGGATTTTTTCCAAAACGAACATACACGAAGTTGAATTTCACAATCATAAATAAGTTTATAAAAGGAACAAAAAGAAATAGTCCTTTTTTTTTTTCATCACTGCATCTTTCAAAAAGTGTTTCTCACACACATACTCTTTTTGCGTAAGTATACGATCTTTACGAGCGATTGACTTCCTACATTTTTCAATTATTTTTTCGTCTTTGGAAGCTTTAAATAAAGACACAGATTGATTACCGATTTGTAACCTATAGTGCAATTCGGAAGGAAAAATTTTCTTTCCATTTTTTCAAACACAATTCATGAATAAAAAACAAACTTAAATTATAAGGAAACATCTGAAAAAAAAGGAAATTATACCAAATAGCAAAGCAAGCAATTTAAATAAGACGAAACAGCACTGAAAAATGTAAACAGGTGAGTATACTCAGAAAGTTTTATTTCGCAGGCCTGCAGTTGATACCGCCATCTATGGGTATAAATATCATCATGGCATTTATTTATTTACCCATTACTGCACCGGTTCTTTATCACAACTGAAAAGGGGAAGTTGGCTAACCTATCCACCTTATATCATGCCTTTTACTTATAACAATTGAAGTTAAGCCAGATAGTATATAGTTTTACTTTATTCATAACAGTAAACATTTGGCACTGTAATTCACCCATAAATTCCCGTACACTAAAATCCTCCCGCCGCCCCCCCACTCTTTTACTTCCAGAACTCAATTCAACTTATTTGGCGCAGAATTACACTTACCTTTTTTTTTGGGCGGGGTTAAGCAGGTGGGCGGGATTGGAAAGGGTGGTCGCCGAAGGCGGCAATGTAATTCCCGGAATAACTTTTACTAAACGAATAATAAACTGGCGCTATAATAAATTCAACCAATCAATTTGAATTCAAAATATTCAGTCGAATTTAGCTTTATCCTGCCTCATATCCCAGTTTTTCGCATATGGCTACAAGCCAACGTAAACAGCCCCTCCCCCCACCCCGCTCAACGCTTAATTAGTATGCTGCTCTTCATAAATATTTAAAATAATATAAATTTGAATGCAAATTCTCCATCCTTAATGTACAACTTCGGAAATCGTATAGTTTAGAGAACTTAGAGGGAATAGCTATATAGTGAAAATGGTGTTCTTTAACACCTGGCAACGCAATTTTGCCGCCGTAATTTCGCTCTCTGTTCATTGTTAAAAAAATGGCAACAAAATTGATTCATTCCCTAGGTTGTGTTTTCTTATTGGTTCCCCCATCGTTGGTGGCGCTAACGCGGTTGTGGTGTGGGGGCGCAAGGAGCGAATTAAACGTGCTTCAACAAAAGAAGAAAAAAAGCTAATTGAAAATATATATAAAAAAAAAGAAAGATTCTTAAAAAAAAAAGAAGAAAAACTTCGAAGGCGGCAGAATCGCTGTTGTTTTCATTTTCCGTTTTCCGCAAAATTGACTTCGTTTCCCACAAAATTGACTTTCACTGTTGATTTAAAGAGCATTTTGTTGTGTTATTGTGGCCAATTGAACATGAAATTGTTAAAACCCAGCTGGGTGTCCCACGATGGTGAGTAAAAATTTCAATATAGGTTTTAATAATAATGATCGAAACTATTGGAAAGCGTTACATTAATAACAAGTAACTAATTATGGCTTTCTTTACGATTAAATAGAGCTATACCAACTTGTAAAGAATTCCGTAGGGTTGGAACTATTATAACGCAATCTTTTTTTTTACTTCTACTGCCAATTTCGTCGATTTTAAGTAAATTTACTTGAAACATAGCGAAGTGATCCAGTGATTTTTCATAGATTCGCTACCGGAGAAGCATAAATTGAATTTATTTATTTTTTTCTTTAAAAAAAGGTAAAATCTCTCTCTCTCTCTCTTTTTAATAATTTTAAATAAATGTAGTGACATTTTAACACCATTAAAAAAAAAAAGATTTAAACATTTTGAAATTGGATACTGCTTTTTTTTTTTATAAAGGTATAAAGACATACATTTTTGCTTAATTACTAAGCCTCTTAAATTTATTTTTCAAAATGAGGATTTTTTGAAAATTTCAGGTGCTTGTATTGCAATTAATGCTTAAAATGATACAGTATTAAATATGCATCTTTTGACCCTAAACATTATACTTGTAAAATAAATACATTTGAAAATACATGTGACCCTGATGGTTCAGGAATGAGGAAGCTGTGATCTTTTAAACATTTCATAGCACCTTTTCGTATATTCTGTCAGCTAGATATTGTCATCATTTATAAATTGTACATTATTAAGTTGCCTCACGTTATTGTATATATAAAAACAACTTTATTTTAATGCAAAATGTTAAAAGAATAAGCACTTTTGCCAATATACCCATTCTTTGGATTAAAAGTATGCTGCTGAATGTAGAGTTCATAAAGTGACATGTGGTCTTTCCCAGTGATGGCATAGGAAAGGGAGGGCGATGGCTATGGGGGGCTCAAGGCCTTACCCCATTGTTTATCAAAATACATCTTCTCATGGGCTGCATCACCAAATCATTGGCGCTACTGCAGAGTTCGTCACCATATTCTCTTTCCTTCTGAAGAACAGGCTAACATTGCTGCGAAAGTAGTAACTGCAGAATCCGAGTGTATGACCATTCCATTTCAAGTTTATAAAACTCATGTCTCATCATATGTGTACAAAAAATGACAGTTGGAATGGAACATCCATCCATGGAATTCGCATCGTGCATACATGCTTCTCCCATCAACATTTTTTAAAGGGAGAAAATGCCCCAATGTGTGTCACGTGTGGTGAAGCATTAATTGTTTTATATATTTGCTCTAATTTTAACCAGCAACGTACATTAACTTTTAATCAAAATAATTTTAACTTTCGTGGCATTTTAGGCGATTCTTTTAATCATGAACTCATTTTTAACTTTTTATCTAATATTGGCTTTTAACATCTCATCTGATTTTTTATATCGTTTCATTTGTTAATTTTAATACATTACATCCAATAGATTTTTACCATTTTGGTTTTTATTTATTCTAATTTTATACTGCATGTGTGATCTGACCTTGATTGGTGCAGAATGACCATTGCTGTCATTCTGCCATAAAACAACCAACCAACTCTCCTCCTGAAATCATTGAATTGCAGTAGTTAGTTATACCGTCTCTGATGTCATACATTGCTTTAGCTTTTCCTCACTATTTTACTCTTTACTGGCTTGACACTTTTGGATTTCAGGCTTATCTGATTTTTTTTTTGGTAGATGGGGAGGGGCAACCCTCCCAATGAAGCATTCACTGATTCAGGAAAATTACAGTTCCTAAAAAAGTTTGCAAACCACATTTCTAGCATGGCGGAAGTTTACTTCACCTGAACGTTGGAAAAAAAAATTTCAGTAGGTGATGTATTCTGCAGTTTCACCAAATCTTTAAACTTTAAAGGTGCTTGAATCTCTCCTCCCCATTGTCACTTGAACCCCCCCATCCATGAGTTTGAATCGCTATGCTACTGGTCTTTCTATAAAATTAAAAAATTCTTCGACCCCGGATCTTCGTCTCTACATATATGATCCTCTGATCCTGATGCAAAAACAGCTTATGAATTCAGACATCGTTAAAACCAAGTCATTAACAAAATTATCGCCAAATCCAAGCCAGTGGCAAAGTTATCGCCATCCCAAATTAACAATCCAAATAGTGGCTTCGAAAATTAAGAAGCATAAAAAAAAGGTGAAAGGGAGAGTAAAATGAAAAAAAAAAATCACATTACAGTACTCTTTCTTAATAAAGTCATTTTAATTAACGAATATTTCTATTTACCGGTGTTATTTTGCAGTTTCCTGGCAAATGCTTCATGGAATTATATTCATTTTAATCAGTTTCTTTTTCTGCTTAACGACACTATTTCTCCATCCCTTGAAAGCTTTTAATGGGAGAAATTAATATGTATTAAAACTTTGGCATGAGCGCAGAATAAAGGCTTGCCTTTGTCACCTTATAAATTGCCAATGATCAATCACAACTTGCCATTTTGCTTCAACTCAACGATTTGTCACCATAGACAGGTGGTCACGATACATAACAGACTGACAGTCTTTGGTATAAGTATGACCAAGTCTATACCAGTCTTCTCTTATAAAAAGACGTTACTTTAATCAGATGGTTACTTTACTAAGTTTCACTGTATATATGTAATTATTGTATATTTGATAGTGTTGGCTATTAATTAATGTAAATAAGTAGAAAATTTGTGTGTAAATAAAGTAACTAAATTGGTTATGATTGATTTGCTCTTCTTTCTCATTATTTTCGTAATCAGAATCAGCGTAATGGATGATTGGTTCTACTCTTTCCTATTTAGAGCATTTCTAAATGCTAAACCAAGGCCACCTACATCTTTAAGGACCTTCACTTCTGTTAACCTTGGTCTTCCTATTTCTTTTCCTTGCTGATTTTCTCTTTCTTGTTTTTTTTGTAGTAACTGGTTCTCGTTTCTGAACATACTCTTATCATTCAAGTCTTCTTTCTCTAATCTTATCTCTTACACTTGCTGTTTTCATTCCCTTTCTTATGTCTGTTGTGCTTTCTGTCCCTTGGGGTTACCTCCAGGGATATTCTCTTATGCCTTCTGTTTCATTGAATAGTTTCTGCTCTCTTATTCTTAATACCTGACACATCTATACGTTATGTAACTTTACAAATAACTCATTCTGTTAACTTTTTTACACTTACTGCTTTCACATTTCTTTCACCCTTTCTCCTTTGCTAGGATTCCGAACATTGTACTATTTCAATCATTTTCTTCTTAATCCAGTTTCTGATGTTCTTAACACTGCTTTCTCCATCTAGTGCATCTCTCAACTCTCCGAACGCTTACACTTCGTTATTTGTCTTTGATATGTCTATTGTCGATGATTCTTTCATAGTGCATTTCTTACATTACGTTTTGCCTTTGTTTTTAGACCTAGATATTCAATTTTATTTACTAATACTCTCAGATTTTGTTACACTTCTCGTTTTGTGTCTCCACATGGTGTTAAGTAACAGCCATTTTCAGTTTTAATTTTCACAACTGTTAATCGCAAATATTTTGATTGTCTTAACCTTTTCGACCTTTCTCTGAGCAAATCCTCGAGATACAATTGGGTAAAAGAAAAACACTCTAACAACAGTTAAGGTGATGGCAGTAATCCTAGTTCATTATTTTCACAAGATTTTTTTCCCCATACGGCAACATGGTGGTGACATGTTCGTTTGTTGTGCTGTTAGCCTGTGTTTGATTCTAATGGTACTGTGGAATATTTTCTGCCTACCGTAGTTTGGGGTTTAGTACCTTACGCAACAGAGGTTCAGTACAGCACGACCCTAGCTGTCCTTACATTGTAAATTATAAAAATCTATTTTTCTTCTTCATGATCTTCTGAATGAGACCAGCACAGGGACAATTCGAAGTACAAAGAAAAATGAAAACGTCCATGTAGCAAACATACCTAAAAAAACTTTTTGCTTGTTATGTGTTTATTATCGAAGTCTTTGAGAAATGAAACTTTTAGTTTTAGATTATATGTAATAATGTTTTGTATTCTGTTATTTTTCTTTCATTATAGGTCATCCCATTTTTTCTGTTGATATTCATCCAGATGGGTCGCGGTTTGCTACCGGAGGCCAAGGTAAATTAAAAACATCTTTAACTGAATTTCTTGTGTTCGTAAAAAACAAGTCAGCATTATTTGATATAGCATTGCATTTTATTTGTTTTAGATATATTGTATTGACTTTTATGTAAACAAGTTTGGACCATACATCAGTGCATAAATGCCAAAGTGTATAGGTGTAATTATAAAAAAAAGCACATTTAGTCCTTCAGATTCCCTTGCATACAATGTTTGTGAATCGAGTATGCTTGTGCTTTAATAAACGTAACTGCTCACTTTAGTCTATGTTTGATTTCCTAAACTTTGAGATGTTCAAATTCCTCGGGAAAATGTAGGACCACTGTCCTATGGTGTCATAGTAGCCCCTTGATTTTAGAGCCCCACAGAGTTCTGGTGTTGAGTTTTTGAATGATTTTTTCCTGTCTTTTTTCTTTTTCCTTTTTTTTAGCCTTGAAACTTCCGTAAATTTCTATATTTACATAGCTACAATCGGATTATCATTTATCATGCTATCTGAAGGTTCTTTGTTTTATAAAAGTTATGATTTTGGCATTTGGGACCCTATTTTCTTATTTGGTTCATATCCCAGCAAATAATGCCATCACCTATATCCACTTTGGAACTCTACAGGTGTTTATACGCATAACAATTAAAAAGGTTTCTGCATTTTATACTTTATTTTTCCTTTTAAATTGCTGACAATTTTTCAGAGTAGATGATTCTACCTCAAGCTTGGAACTAGAAATGCCAAAATTCCATGTTTTCTATATAAATTTTGTGTCAGAATTCCTGTAGGATTTTCTTTAGGGGGAGGGAATTTTGTCCTTTCGGCTTACGGCCCATAAAATCATTGATCTTGTACTTGTTAACTGGGAAAGGTCCTCCTGGCTTGTGTTAAGCATTTTTAAGTTCATGGCCGTAGCAGAAGTTTATTTTAATTATAGCGGAATCGAGAAACCCGTTTAAAGAATTGGATTAAAAGTTGAAATTTTTAAATTCTTTAAAATTAAACTTAAGTACGGCTATAATTTTTGTCTTTATAAATATTGAAATAAATACTGTTCATAATTTTTGTTTTTCCTCTCTTTCTCAAATGAATGAATTTGATTCTGGCATTGTGACTTAGCCCTCAAGAGATGATGGTGCAACATGAAAAATATTTAGCATACACAGTTTATTAAGCAAAATTAAAAGCTGTTTTTACAACATTGTGCTAATGCAGCAATCGATGCAGACAGCGAGAATGCCAGAGGCTAGCTTTATGTGCAAGTAAATCTGCCAGAGGATATATAAAGGTAAATTATTAATGCACCGAGTGTAGTGTAAGGAGAAGCTTTCAGTATGTTACTCAGGATGGTGTGCAATTTGAGGTTTATGAATCGTCTGTTTCTTGAATTTTTGGTAATTTTGGACTACAGTAAAGCACAAATAATTGCAGCCGACTCCGTAAATACAGGGTTTCTACTGTATATGGAAATTGCTTGGAGTGACCTTTATCCAACAGGGGGTACACAACAATTGAATATGATAACATATGGGATGGATACTTAAATTGATTTTTTTCGTAGGTGCAGACACTGGTCGCATTGTTATATGGAATATGTCTTCAGTAATTGAGGATTCCGAAGAAAAAGACGAAAATGTTCCTAAGTTGTTATGTCAGATGGATAATCATTTGGGTGAGTACACTATACGATGTTGTTAATAATTGAGACTAGGGACTGAAATAAAATCTTTAAAACTTTATTAATAATAAATACTTATATATAATTATATAAATGTGAGAGATTCAACAAACAAATAGCAAAATGTTTAATAAATTCTATTCTCTCAAGGCTTGACAAGTTTATGAACCCTCTACAACTTGGAACTGACTTTAGGGCAACACACTATATATTTGTTCACTAATTCACTTTATCACTGTGTATGCTTGTGACTTAAAACTAATATTACTGCTACAGCTTTGTGTTTAGTAACCAGTTTTATTTGTAATATTTATTCTATAAAATTTGTAATATTTATTCTATAAAATTTTTCATTTCATCCAAAAATGGTGTTTTAATTATAAAAGATTAATATTTTTTCTAGTTGAGTTAATAAGTAAAAACTGGGTTTGACTTGTAAGCCTAATCTTATCCAAACATATTATGGTTTTGGAGGTCATGTATAGTCCTCTATCCCAGATAACCTACCATGCAATCTTGGAATGAACAAATACGAACGATGTTGATTTTGAGTTTTGAAAATAGAAAGTTGCTATGTGCACATCACTTGTGTTTCACTCTTTCGTTAAGAAAGAAAGAAAGTCTTTTGTTAAGATATTTTATCTCTTATCGTTACATCATTTTCATGATAACTATCAGCATAGAGTTCTCAAAATTATTAAAAGCACATTTTATGTACATTTATACATTACAGTATATGTAAAATTGCAATTTATTTCAAATTATTGGGGGCTTGGGCCCCACGGGCCCATATAACTACGCCCATGATGATAACTGAAGTTTACTTACATTAAGGTTTCTTCACCTGATCGCGTTTTTGGCTTCAGTTAAAACCCCTGTTCCCGTTGCACTTACTGATTCTATAAATGATTGAAGGGTTGATATTTTGATTTGAGGCATAGTGTGAAGACTGAGAGCTAGCCTGTTAGGCTTCATTTGGACATCCTGCCACAGGGAGAATGCAATGTGGAAAGTGGAAAATGGCATGCGGCTTCACTGCTGAAGTGCGATACAAAGTTCCACTGCCGGTATGAAGTGTGATGTCGATACAAGGTTTCAGTGCTATTATGAAGTGTGATGCAATGACGGCTTAAACTCGAGTGCAAAAAATGGCATAAAGCAGTCTATATTCATGCCGTTAGTTCAGTTGCATAAATGCACCCAAATTCGATAGGAAAAAAAAAAAAAATGGCCATTTTTGTCTATTGAAAAAAATTGTTACAAGAAAGTGCAAAGAAATTCTTTATGGCTGATATTTAAGTGAATAAATTTTTAACTACTGAATTTAAAGTATTGCCGAATAAAAAAAAAGTAAATCTGTTCTTGGAATTTGTTTAGAGCATTTCATCGGGGGATCATAAGTCTTATTCATTACATAACCCTACAGTTGTGTACGGGAAATACATTCGCCTTATGTGCCCTTAATCTGGATTCAATCATAATGATAGCATAGAGCATGTGCCATTTTTTCTAAATAGATTTTTTATGCTACGATTGATTTCTATTAAAAAATGTGTTTTTTAACAGCTATTTGCAGACTAAAAATTTTAATTGTATTCTTAGTACATATACTGTGCATATTTTATCCATTGTAAGTGCATATGTGAATATATATATACACACTTGTGTTTTAGCATGTGTTAACTGTGTCAGATGGTCTGGCAATGGAAAATACTTGGCTTCCTGTGGTGATGACAAGGTCCTAATGATATGGCAAATCGGAAGGTTCTTATCATTTTTATTCATATTTGTTGTTCCCATTTTATTTTAACGTGTTGTAATTTAAACAGATTAATTATATATTACAGCTTAGAATGAATTTCTATGTTGTGTTGAAATTTGAAATAAACACAATTAATATAATTTAAAATCACATTGTAAGGAATAAATTTTATACAAAGCCTCAGAGTGCAGTAGAATGCTGATTATCCAAAATGAAGGCGATTGACCCAGTTTCAGATAACCAAATTTCAGACAATCCGGAAATTTAATTTTTCAAAAACATGTTATTAGGTCACGGATCTATTATATTGATAGTGAGAAACATTATAAAGCATATGTATATGTTAAATTAAGATATCCACTACTTTGCATATAAGTCTGATACCTTTGCATATATCTGATATGTATGTACAATGTATAAACATATTTTTATATATAGCTGATATCTACCATTTGTATTGATTTCTCTTTTAAAGGCTGGAGTATACTACAAAACAAATATGAATGTTTATGCCAAAAACACTAAATGAATGTCTTGCTAAAAAAATGATAAAAATAAGTTCAAATCATTTCGTTTAGCCCGGATTTCAGTTTAACGAAGTTTGAATAATCCAGGTTTTGCTGTATTAACAAGTTCTTGGCGTTAATTATAAGGAGCATGTTAATTAGTGCATGTGGAAGTTGTATTTTATTGAATGGAGAATTTCTTTATCATAGATATGGCACAGGCTCATCAACATTTGGCAGTGGAGGAAAATTGGTAAACATTGAACATTGGAGGTGTGTCAGTACACTACGAGGACACTCCGGAGGTAAATTTAATAATCTCAGAACTTTAAATAAGACATGGATACTTTATGTATACGTGGGGCTTTACAAATCTGGTTGCCATTGGCAACTAGGTTTTTACAGTTGGCGAGTAGGAAATTCTCTTTTCCTACTGTTTCTAGGTGTTCTTATTGACGTGGGCATGTATTGTTTTTGTCAGGCGAGTATGATTTGTTGCAATTTGTCAAGTGTGTGTGTATATATATATATACAGGGTGTCTCAGCACCAGGGTTATAAACATCTAGGAGGGGTAGGGTACACTTAGAAGAACAATATTTGTCATAGAACCTAGGGTCGCAAACCACTCACAGCGCTAGTTCTAAAACCGTCCAGCATGCACAAATATTTACAACCAGTGCGTGAAAAGCGCCAGATAAAACTCAGGTCAGCTGCTCAAGTGCATAGATGATTAGGACATCGCATTTTGCGCTTCTCATGCACTGGTTGTCACTATTTGTGCATGCTGGACGGTTTTAGAACTGACGCTGTGAGTGGTTTGCGACCCTAGGTTCTATGACAAATATTGTTCGTCTAGGTGTACCCTACCACTCCTTGATGTTTGCAACCCTGGTGTTGGGACACCCTGTGTGTGTATATATATGTATGTATAATTAAAAATGAAGTTAAAAGGTAACATAAATCATAATATATTTAGCGATATATTTATAATTCTAATTGTGATTTTGCGCTATAAGCTGCAATGAATCGGCAGGAGAAAGAATGTTGTAATATAATGAGCAACATATGTAAATAAGCAAAATACAGTAAAAATAAATACGGAATGATAATAAAACACAGAAATAAATAATAAAACTAAAATGAAAAAGAATAAAAAAGAAAATAAAAAGGAAGAAAATGAAAGAAATGAACCAATTTCAACGACCTTAGAAAATTTGTCATCAGGGGAAATGTTTTCTAAAGGTCTGAATAATGGGATATTTCTAAAAGATAGACAGCCCGAGTTAAAAAGCCTATCTTATTTTCCAAGGGGAACAACCAAGATGTGTCATAAGCAAGGTCCTCTTTTGATCTTTCGAAAGTTCTACTATAGAAATACTACAACTGTTTTTTAATTTGAACTAAAGTAACAGAAGTTAGTTTCAACTGAAGGAGGTTTTTAACATTACTCTTTTTATCCATGTCCATAACTTTTGAGTTTATTTTTGCATCTATTACATCTCCATTTTCTTCAACTATCTGTATAAAAATTGGCCATTTCTTAATATAACTCTCCAAATAATTGCACATAGAATTCCAACACACTTTTTTTGGTAGACTCAATCCAGTGCCACTTAATTCATTGTATCTGGTCATGGGTGCCCCCAGAATTATAAGTAAGGGGATGCATCCATGAAAAATTCCAATTGGATAATGTTGTTAGACTAATTTCTTGTGGATCGTCTTTTTTTTTTCATAAACCAAGTGCGCCCCCTAGGGGCACCCATATATCTGGCCCAAGCAAAATGATGGTTTGGAAAACATTTGGTGGTTTGAATATGTCCTGTTATGTTAGATTGAAGAAGTACTTTATGAACACACACTACTTTGACCTTTAGAAATAGTTGACCATGAACTGTGTGTAAACAACTGTAGTGAAATCATCAGAAAAGTTGTTTTTGCTTGTACTTTTTTTTTACGAAATAATAAAAGGAAAGTAAATTTTATTGCAAATTATTTTTTCATAAGCATTGAAAAATCAACTTAAATCAGATTTAAACCACTGATTTATTTAAAAGATTAGCTTAAACTTATTTTAAAAAAACAAATTAAAAATTTCAACTTAAAGTATTGATTTTTTTTAGAAAAAAATAATAGATTTTGATTTTAATCATGATTTTTTTTAGGAAAAGTTGCATGATTAAAATTCTTGACACCCTGACCTTTACAATGTCATGGTTAAACATCAAATCTATAGTTTTTCTTGAAACTGAATTGAACATGGTTGTATGTAAGTGTATCACTGGAAATAAGATACAAAGTTCCAGTGAAGAAATGTACATATTAAAGGTTAAACACTAGTAACATAACAAATGAAACAGATCACCCAAACTTTCGGATGCACCAGCACTAGTTCTTCATTACTCCTGATGGACTGCTGCTGACACGTCCGAAAGCTTGGGTGATCTTTTTCATTGCTATTTTACCAGTGTTTAACCTTTTGTATGTAAGTGTATCACATTATTAGTTTATGTAGAAGTCACTTTAAACAGTCTGTCTCATTTCTAACTAATCTACGAATCGTATGCAATTTTAAATGTATTTACAACAGAATTATAGTCCGTTCGTGGAAAATCGAACACTGGTCCCGTTAGAATTAATGGGAGCTGACATCACAAATAGGTTGGCTCATTGCAGTAGAGGAAAGGGTATCATTTCGTAACCAGTTTTTCGTGCATGTTTGTCTGCGTGAAAAACCAGTTATGAAATGATGCCCTTCCCTCTACTGCAATGAACCAACCCCTTTGTGACGTCAACTCCCGTGAATTCTAAAGGGACCAGCGGTCAATTTTCCATGAACAGACTACACATGTACAATTTTTTTAATTAAAATCACTTTGTGTTGTGTTCCTATCCTGTGTATTGCATAATAAATATTATTACGTTTACTCTATTAAAAGAGAATATTTCATTCAGTGTACTAAAAATGTAACATTATTCATTCATTATATTTAAAGGAATTTTACGTCTACAATATATCAAAAAATTATATTATGTTCTGTTTGTTGAATAAAAGTAATTTTTCATTCTACTGTATAGTAATCTGTGTCAAATATTTTTTTTGATTGATATTCCCCCTCCCCCTCAGATGTTTTAGACTTGGCCTGGTCACCTCGTGATGCTTGGTTAGCTTCTTGTAGTGTCGACAATACCATCGTCATTTGGAATACTTTAAAATGGCAAGGTAAACAAAAGAAAGATTGTATTTCATTAAGTCCTTGTGATATTTATTATTTCACATACCAAATGCAATCCTCGATGCCAATTTTGGTTATACATTTTACTTTATTTTTTTTTAGAAATAACTGCTGTCTTAAAAGGGCACACTGGCTTGGTCAAAGGTGTTTCTTGGGATCCAGTGGGAAAATATATAGCTTCACAAGTGAGATGGAAACTTGTTCGCCTTTTGTATTCTTATTTTTTGTAATTTTCTTCCGTCTAACTTTATTATTTTTTTTTCGTAGTCTGATGACAAAACCTTGAGGATCTGGCGAACACATGATTGGCAGCAAGAGGTGGTGGTCACAGAGCCTTTTATTGAGGTAATGCCAGATCTGTGTGAACTAATTATTAAAATATATTTTTAAAAATAAAATATGGCATGGCTTTTATTGCTATATGCTCACATGAGTAATTAAATTCTAAACTGGTCAGGCGTTTTTGATATAATGTAACTGATCGTATTATAAGTGATGATTGTATGTACTTGGCAGTGTGGTGGTACGACACATGTTCTTCGCCTGAGTTGGTCTCCCGATGGCCGTTACTTGGTTTCCGCTCATGCCATGAATAATAATGGGCCTGCTGCCCAGATTATTGAGAGAGATGGATGGAAAACCAACAGGGATTTTGTAGGCCATAGGAAAGCAGTTACGTGTGTTGTAAGTTCACAATATTTTTATTTCATTGATATATAATTTCTCTTCGTATATTTATTTACTTAAAATAAACTCTAAGAGAAGATCAAAAATCACTTACACATAACCGCTCACTAAAAATATTTGCAATCGCATGAACTCCCAATTTTTCTGTGCATTTTATATTATTTGCTTTGTGTTCAATTAGAAAGCGTTTTTCATTAACCATTTTTGTAATTAGTACATATTTTGTATTATAATTTGCATTATATAGAATAATAAAAAGTTTTTCAACTATGTGTGTATAATATAGGATTTTTTCTGCATATATAATTTAATCATTCATTCAAAATTCGTACGATTTTCATGCACTCTTAACACATTTTTTTTAGCATATGGGCAATCTAGTTTCATTCTAACAGGTATACAGGGCTTGTTTGTTTCATTCTGGCTGGTATATAGGGCTTATCTGTTTCATTCTTGTTGATATACAGGGCTTGTTGGTTTTGTTCTAGCAGGGATATAGGGCTTGTCAGTTTCATTCTAGCAGGGATACATGGCTTGTTGGTTTCATTCTAGCAGGTATACATGGCTTGTCGGTTTAATTCTAGCAGGTATACAAGACTTGTCAGTTTCGTTCTGCGATCCAGGATTTGATTCTATAGGTCAAGTCCATATTCCCCAGAAAGATTTTGGTTCTGTTGCAGCATAACTTTGGTTTTAGCTATCCTTGCTTAATAAAATGCAAACAGACAAGCCAATATAGTTTAGAGAAGTTACAGTATTGCATTTTTAAAGATTAATTTGCTTTAAGTTATTGTTCTGTAAATTTCAGTGTTATGGTTTTTAGTTGCCTCTTTCCACATAAATGGACTCTTTAAGTATGTTTGTTGTATTAACAACTTTTCTGTGCATGCCTTTAGGAGACTGAAGGTGTTTTCTCCTTCAGTACTTTGATATAAGTGGGCAGAATTGTTCTTTCCTGGGAATACATTTCTAAATTTTCATTCTTTAAACACAGTTCAGTTTTTGTGATTCATTCACTTAGGTGAGTCTTTTGCTCATTCATTGAATAAAAATAATATCATTCTCATTCATTTCGTTTTTTTTTTAAGCCATTCTTTCTGCCTATCCCTATTGCAATATATATTAAAATGATTTATTTTCTGCTTTTCACAATTTTCTGAAGACCCGTATAGATAACTGAAGTGCCAGGGTAAAAAAAAAAAAAAAGCAGCCCATTGCAACATGGCCAAAAATACCTGCATTTGTTAAAATCATATGTGTTGTCTCACCGTGCTTAGCACAGAATGACCCTAGCTGTCTCTGCATCATAAAAATACAACCAACCAACCTGCATTTGTTGTCATGAGTATTTTCTATGAAACCAGTTAAGAATTTGTATATTACCATAAACGAAAATTTTGAAAGCACTTCTTAGCTTGAAATGAATATGAAAATGGTATGCTACTTCCAGGATTGAAACTTTGTTATACATTATTGGAAAATGAAAAAAGAACAAGAAGGAAACGTTTGATATCAATGAAATTTATACAGCATAATCATGGAATACAGAGGATTAAATGATGAAATAAAAGTATGGCAAAATAGTTATATTTGCTGGTAAACTAAAAAAAAAATTACGTTGTCATGTGACATAGTACGAAATAGAACCCCCTATGAACTGCGACACATTCTGCAATTCTGGCCATGGAGTCTGTCTTACAGATGTTGAATATCACTTCGGAGTATGGAGTTCAAAGTATCCTCAAGCTGGACACTTGAATCGTGGATATGTGTTGCTGGTCGTAGAGACTGGATAAGTCATCCCGTAAAATCGAACACATGCTCAATGGGAGACAAGTATGGTCAACATGCAGGCCGTGGAAGTTGTCTTACACCTTGAAGTGCATGTTGTGTGGCACATGCCTTGGGTGGGTGGACATTATCATGCTAGAAGACACCATTATGGAACAACCATACAAATGGCACAACTAGCTTAATGATCAAACAACAATACAAATCAACATTTATTGGCGTAGTGATAACAGCGTCGATGTTATGATGTGGTTAGATGGTGAAACGTTTGAAAGAAATGTATCTGCGTTCGGTGGGACCTGAACCTACTAAGACCTTCCACTTGACGGCAGGTCCCACCGAAGGCAGAAATATTTATTTTCTTTCGAACGTTTCACCATCTAATCACGCCATACCATCGGCGTTGGTATCACTACGCCAATAAACGTTGATTGATATTGTTGTTTGATTTAATCTGCGTAGTGTTCGATTTATATAAATACATATGCTGCAACGTGCATTTCGATCAATTTAATACCAGTCTCTTTGCAATTTGGTTTAAATAGTAGTCCATGTACTACACCATTCTGCGAAATAACTGGCAACAGTATATATACGTTCGTAAAGAGATTATATATTGTCCTTCGTAGCTCAGTGGGTAGAGCCTCCGCCCGGCAAGTGGAAGGTCGTGGGTTCAGGTCCCACCGAAGGCAGAAATATTTATTTTCTTTCGAACGTTTCACCATCTAATCACGCCATACCATCGGCGTTGATATCACTACGCCAATAAACGTTGATTGATATTGTTGTTTGATTTAATCTGCGTAGTGTTCGATTTATATAAATAGCTTAATGATATTTTTGATATACTTAGTGTTAAAGTACCCAGTAAAAACACTAGTTCTGTACGGGAGTGATAGCTGATCGCTCCCCATACGAGAAGACCAGGTGTAGGCCATGCGTGTCAATGGCGGATGCAAGAAGGGTGGAGAGGCTCCCCTGTGCGTCTGCGAATAAGCATACGGCCATCTGAGGCTCCCAAACAAAATCGCTTTCATCGCTGAAAACGACAGATTGTTATTGCGCTCTCCAGTGCAGACATTGGTGGCACCACTACAGCCATTCCTGATGATGGATTGAAGTCAGAGATGCACATGCCAGAGGCGCATATGCACATAGTCGTGCTCCCAGTAGACAATTGAGGATCGTTTGCACGGTCTCCTCAAGTGCAACAGTAGGTCAATTTTGCAACACAGTGAATGTTCTGCTTAACAACACCGCTCTTCTTATGTGTCGATTTGACCCTCATCAGTCCGTCTGTGAGCCCTGGTTCCACGTCTTCTCGTGTGGGAATGTTCCTTGGACCATCTACGCCACCAATGTACATACCACCACCGATACTTCTCGTTCAATTCGCTCCGCAGTACGACGATACGACCAACCGGCCTCATGGAATCCCACTAGACGACCTCTCTCAAAGTTCGATAACTACTGAAATCATATACATTCTCTTCCACGTCCAGAGATTGTAGCTTCTTCAGAGTCTTCGCAAGTGTCTATAATTCGACTACTGATTACACCAACTTCACCCTTTTCCTTAAATACCACCGACTATAATTTGCATATTATAGTGTGTTTTGGTGTAAGCGATCACCAGTTGATCCTGAAATTAAGATCACGCCTACATGTGCTGCACCTTATTAACAATTTGTCAGTGGGGTTTAAAAAAAAATATTTTAATGATAATAATAATTTGAAATTTTATATAATTTAAATTTCATAACCATCCAGCAATTCCTTCTTGGTGTTCTTTTTTTCATTTTCTGGCAGTGTATTTGTTTTATGCATTTTACAAGTGTGTTTTCTTTGTTTGCAGAGGTTTAATCCAAACGTTCTGTGCAAAACTAGCAAAGATACTGAAAAGGTATGAAATTATTAGTTTGAATGCTAAACCATATTTCTTTCATAACTGGTGCTAGACGGTGTGTGTGCGCAAAACTCGTTAGCCATTCTTAGTTTTAATCGAAAGATTTGTGAGATAAAACTGTAATCATTATCTTGGTGGATAACAAATCAATGAAATTGTTTTTTATTTCACCCAAGAAAGGCTGTAAACTGTAATACCAAGGTATTTATGTGTATACATGTTCTACAAGTATATCGAAGGGATTGTTATTTTTGATGGTTTTGGACTTGAAATTTCTTTTTTTTGTCACTAGACATACTTTGTATTTTAGTCCATTTTGTATAAGATACCATTGAATATTGAAGAAAGTTAAAAGGATTTGAGATGAATTGTTTATACACTCAATTGTCAAAATATTAGACACCCCTCACTGTAACTTCGAGTCCATTAACCTTTAGCTTATCCCCCCTCCCCATCTCTGTTCGGCAAGGAGTGTGAAATGCTTTCGCCGTAGAGAAAGAAAGCCTTGATTGTCACAGAATGACCCTTGCTGTCCTTGCGCCATAAAAATACAACCAACCAACTTTAGCTTACAAGTGGTATAGGGTATATCCCAGCAGATTAACCCTCCAAAAGAACGGGGGGATAATTTGGGAGATTCGATGGACAGGGTCTGTTGATACTCATCCAAATCTTCAATTTTGAATTTATCCTTAGAAATTGAAAATTATTGTAAAACTCTCTCAATAATGGCTTTCTAATTAACGTTGCTTTCCATCTAACAATGTTATTTTATGGGCCCTGCAAATACTTTATAAAATCACATGCATACCAATTAATTTTTTTTTATTTAATGTTTTTTCTATGTTCTTTGAAAGTCATTAACAGGAGTGATTACTGTAACATCCTCTGAATTTAACTTGGTTTATCCCGTACATTTGAATACATTTGTGAATTTAAGATGAATTTATCCTGTGAATTTGAATTAGCACTTCAAACGAGATATCGTGTGTTATTTTAAATGATTCTATAAATGAGAAATTTACGTAAAGGTTTATAATTTTTCTGTGTATTTGTGTATATATCGTTTTCTTATCTGCAGGTCGAACATTTTGGCTGCTGCGCTATCGGAAGTAGAGATCGTTCTTTGTCTGTCTGGGTAATTATATCTGTCGTTACTCTCTAACTAAAATTCCAATTTGGATTTAAAGCAAGAGAAAAATATGTAAATTAAGCGTAAGCAATCATGATTGATAAAACAACTGTATACCATCTTCAGTTTTTAAATCTAATTTATAAACGTTTATTTCAGCTGACTTATTTGAAAAGACCATTAGTGGTGGTTCACGATCTCTTCTCCAATTCTGTCCTAGATATTTCCTGGTATGAAAAAATAAATCAATAATTAATTTGAAAGTTTATATATATTTCTTAAATTTGTATAAATGGAACTTCTTAACATGGGGGGGAAAAAGGGATTGAATGTATTTATGTGCGGAGTTTTAAATTGTTTGCCTCAAAATGTTTACTGCTGTTCTTGTGTCATAAATTGTAAATCAATTAACTATTAATTTTTTTATATGTATATTTTGTCTTGTGGTGGAATAATTGAAGCATGCTTGACTACCATGGAAATAATCTAGGTTTGATTCCAGTAAATACCCAGCACTGTTTTTTTTGCAGTCCAAGATACTTGGGTGGGTTACTTGTGTCCTTTTAGGCCATTAAATGCAGCCTTTTGAAGAAATTCAAATTTAGCAGAACAAATTCTTTTACTGTTATTGATATGGTCTTGTTTCAGCCCCCCCCCCCTGTGGTAAAGCGTTCGCCTACCATGTCGTTATCCCGGATTCGACTTCCAACTATATATATAAAAAAAATGTTTATCTACCAACGGCTTACCATAGACTAAGGGTTGGTTCCTTAGGCCCTAAGAGATTCAGATTCCTCGGAAAACTGTAGGTCCTGGCGTAACATCATCCTTGATCTTCCTGTGACATAAAACTCACAAACAAATAATTTGCCGTAAAATTATTTTACCGTGTTTGGCGCAGTATAGCCCAGATGCTCTTGCGCCATAAAAAAGCCAAACAATCAATCAATCAATCAATCAATCAATAATTTGCTTTTTTTTTCTTCCATTATTATCATCATAAAATGGACATATTTGAAATACAGAAAAAGAAGATCCAGCAAAATAATCTTCCCAATATGCCAGTGCAATGAGAAAGGTGGATGCCTTAGATTACAGCTAACTTAATATGGGCTTCGTAGGCATAGAGTTATATGGGGCCTGAGCCCCCTCCGGCCGGAATAATCTGAAATAAATTGCGATTTTACATATACTGTAATGTATAAATGTACATAAAATGTGCTTGGGGCCCCTCAATAATTTTGAGAACTTTACGCTGATGATGGTCTTCCAGTGTGAAAAGTTTTCCCAACCCCTGTTCTAGTAGTGAGAGAGAGAGAGGTTTGAATTTTCTTTTGAAAAACTGTAGGTCTTGACACAGCATTATCTTAACTGTTCTTGTACTACAAAGCACAAATGTATTTATTCTCTATATCTATGGTTCTCAACCTGCGTTTCATGAAAACTATGTAAGGCATCCACAATTGTTTGATACTGTGTAACAAAATTTTAGTGTTTGAAATATTTCCATGGTAGTTTTTTTTCCCTTCAAAGCAATTCATCAATTTCAAAGTTGATCTTATCATTTTCAAAATAGTTGTGAATATGTTACATGGAACAATAGGGTTGAGTATGCAAGCATGTGGGCTGTGAATTAGCAGAAAAGATTATTATATGTTTTTATTTTTTTAAAGAAATATATAAACAAATTATAATGATTTTTTTTCTCGATGGTGGGGAAGTATCTGTTTCCCCCCTCTTCAATTTTTTTTTATTCTCTTAAGAATAAAATAGAGCTGTATATACGCACCCTCAAAATGATTGGGGAATTGGTATTCTGCCCTAACTACTACATAAGTGTGAAATGTGTTTTTTCCTTTGTAATAGCTATTGTACTCTACTGTTTTTTGTAAAGTAAAAATTTTGTATGACTACAGAAATCAAGTACACAGTGTTCTGGTTTTTAAAATAATTTTTTTATTCAGTATGAATTTTTTTAAATTGTACATTTTGCACTTGGAAAAAAAAATACAGTCGAGTCTCTATTTAACGAAGTGCCATCGTTCCTCTGAAAAACTTCGTTATAAGGAAAATTCGTTAAATAGAAATTAACATAAATGATGAAACTTAATTTCGATAAAATGAAAAAGGTTAAATTTGGACAGTAAAAACTAAGTTCAGTAGACTCTTCTTTTTCAACGAATTTAAATATTTTTTGTATACAAGTACGTACAAATTAATAACAAAAGTAAAGACTGAGGATTACTTTATATCTGTATGATCCTCATACAACATATTTGAAACAGAGAAATAATCACTAATTTTGCTTTGTACAGGTTTCTTATAAAAAACGTTTTGTTCATAGAAATTCTCACACTTTTGTAAATATCGGAACACGTCATCTATAACATTTTCTTCAACAATGCAACACGTATGTGCGAGAAGCAAATTTCGTGGCTTAGCCACACCTGCAGAGTGATACATCCCCGCTGCTTCGAAGTTCCCAGTTTAGAACAATAGAATTATTTATCACAACTGACCCTATGTCTACTATACAGAAGGCTACCTCAACTCCGTCCGTCCTTGCTTAAAATCCTCAACTACCCCTTCTACCTAACCATCCCGCTGAAAAATTGTAAAAGGTAAATTAAAAAAATCAAATTCTTTATAAAAAGAACTTCGTTATATAGAAATTGTTTTTCGTAATATGGAGACAAATTTACATGTTAGTGCCATTCAAAGTCAAGGTTCCGCCGAAAATTTCATTAAATAGAAAACTTTGTTATATGGAAGTTCGTTATATGGAGACTCTACTGTATTAGGATTTAAATTTTGTGTCAAATGACCGCTTAATATCACCTATGACTCCTTCTTCTGAGTCCCTAGAGCTGGGTTTAACTTCCAGTTTGGTTGTGTATAAATGTATCATGTTTTGGAAATCACATTATTGATCCCATCTTAGATGACCCGTGGCGCAGTCTTTTGGACATAAAAGATACAATTTGTATCTTTTAAGAAAATTCACAAATTCGGTAACTGTATTAATGAGATTGTTGTGCTGTGTAGGAGCCAGAATGGTAAACAGATCATTGTTTGCTCTTGGGATGGTACGGTGGCTTACATAGGGTTTGCTGATGACGAGATTGGAAAGCCAATTACAATTGAAGAAAAGGTTGGTGTCTGTAGATTACATCATACATAGTTTTATTTTAGTGTCCATCGTTCTTTTGTTACTTGCTTTTCAAAATAATGAAATATTGTTTTTGTTATGACATTATAATACATTTAAGTATTTTGGGAATCTGTGTTTTTTTTTTTTTTTACTTTAGCCCTGAGTATGTTATTTGATCGATGCTGTTTTTATTTCGTAGAACATAACAACCACTGTTCCTGACAACCTTATAACCAGCTTCATGACTAAATTTCAAAATTACATACAAAGTGGCAGTTTTTGCTGATTTAAATTACAATATCGACTCACTTTTTCATATGAAAAAATAATCGTTGTGTGATTTGTGCTTAAAATATTTTTGTTAAACTTGTTGGCGAACAGTAAAAGCCTTTGCGAAACAATTAGATGGTGGCCATGTAAGGTATCTGACTTCTGTATAATGTATTTATATAAATCGAAGACTACGCAGATTAAATCAAACAACGATTACATCAACGTTTATTGGCGTAGTGATACCAGCGGCAATGTTATGACGTGGCTGGATGCTGAAACATTCGAAAGAAAAGAAATGTTTCAGTGTTTGGTGGAACCTGAAAAGTGGAAGGGGTTTAGGTCCCACTGAATGCTGAAACATTTCCTTTCTTTTGAACGTTTCACCATCCAGCCACGTCATTAACATTGGCGCTGGTATCACTACGCCAATAAATGTTGATGTATGTTGTTGTTTGATTCAGTATAATGTTACAAGTACAAGAATGATGACATCTCTTTCTAAACAAATTAACTTTATTCTAACTCAAACGTAACGAATTTAAAAGGTTAAAAACTAAATCAACTGAACAGACAAGGAAACATAGTAATTAAGTTTACGTGGCGTCTAACGACACAATATGAGAAGTAAGTAAGCAAGTAATATCCAACATCAAACTTGCTCTTTTATGCTGAGGTAACTCCACTCCACCTAGCTGCGGCAGATATTCATGACAGTTAATTATTCAGCTAAATTAATTTAATTAATTCAATTAATATTCAGCACAAAGAATACAACATGGCAAAACAGTCTGGACAGGCCCTCACAGACTCATTTTAAACCTTAAACATGTATATGTGCATTTTGTGTGCTGTAAATGATTTTTGCATATTAATATTCAGCTACGCAATACAATATCATGGCAAAACAGTTTGATAGGCCCTCACAGACTCATTTTAAACCTTAAAACATGTATACATGCCTTTTTCAAAAGAAACTGTGCATTTTGTGTGCTGTAAATGATTTTTGGCATATTAATATTCATCAACTATGCAATACTACACCATGGCAAAAAAATTTGATAGACCCCCCACAGACTCATTTGAAACCTTAAAACATGCGTACATGCCTTTTCCAAAAGAAACAGTGCATTTTATGTGCTGTAAATGATTTTTGCCTATTCCCGTGTTACAGTGCCCAAATATTCTAAAATAAAAATGTCCAGATATTTTAAAATGTATTGGACATGGCTTTTTTTTTAAGCATGTAAAGAAAACAAATTTTCGAATAATTTTTCTATTTGTTCATCTTGTCATTGAACATCATCATGTCAGCACGGTCTTTGTTACCCTTACATTATAAAAATACAACTAACCTCCTCACATAGAAAAATTATCAGTCCTTTTCTTTGATAAATCATCTAAAAGCTGTTCTGATAATACTTAATTTAATTACAATACAATGTTACAACAATTACATTACAATTGCAATGTTAATTACGATAACTTGTAGCCTTATAGTGGTGTATTTGGCAATTTATTCGTTTATCAGGATTATATTACGGTGGTACATTTGCTATTTTTTCTATTCACAATTGTCCCAAATTTGGTCTCCTGGTCAAGAAAGATTTGGATTCTTTGGGCAAACTATATTTTGGTGCAGCATGATTTGTTCTGTCCATCTATCCTAAAACACAATCGATCTCTTGTATCCCAGTGTTAAAGTCGTCACATAGCTGTTCTTTTCATTTTTTGTGCAAAACATATTAAGGCATATTTTTAGTTATGGATTATGTTAATTTGTATTTATAATGCTTTAATTATATTTTATTAAAATGTGGACTTTATATTTCTTTGTACAGAACCATCTGCATCAAAATTTGTATGGAAAGAGTATGGCAATGACGAACCATTCCATCTCATCCGCGTTGGCAGTGATTGAAAATCCCGAAATACTTAAACTACAAGAAGAGATAAAGGAAGAAAAGGATGAATTGGAGGGAGTTGGAAATGGATTATCTCTATCGCCAATGATGAACCACAACGACCTATCTTTGCCAAAATTAGAAAATGAATCTTCTCCCAGCTCGCAAGGCAGTCGACCATTTCCTCATATTAAGGTTCATGTTCTGATAGATTTTTCTATTATAAAAATGAACGAGTATTTCAACGAATGCAAATCAAAACTGTTAATTTAAACAATCTGGGTCATTAAAACAAACCCAATTAAATCCAAATAGTATCAGAATTAGATAGCATAAAGTGTCCTAGTATGTGAGGTTTAACAGATTTAACTTTTTCCATGCCAAAGATTCTGCTCCTTTGCAAGCACCATACAGAATCTCAATTCTTGAGATTGGTTTTTCCGACTACAATTGTGGATCTAAAGAACGCTTACTCAGAGATCTCATAAAGATCGCACTGCTCACTGTAGTCCGGGGTTTGGTTCCCTAGGCCTTAAGAGGTTCGGATTCCTCGGAAAACAGTAGGTCCCGGTGCACATAAGTGTACACAGAAAGTTCATAAAGGGGGAGGGGGTTATAGGCTCAATGGGAGGGGTTACAAAGCTACAACTCACATATTCCTATGCTAAATATACAAAATTCCATTGTAATGGGTGGTGTTACAACCCCCTGCAACCAACCCAGCATGACCATTGTAGTCTTTGAGCCGTAAAACCACAAAACAATTGTGGATCTTTTTGTGTTTACATCCTAATTCACTGTGTACAGCTGTGAGGAAAAGTTCATTAGGCAAGATTACCAACTCAAATATTTTTTATACTGATAATCCTAGTAACTAATTAACATTAATCACATTAGTATTAGTTTAATTATCAGAAGCATTGTTTCTGTGATGTAAGCAGTCCTGCATAATATATGTGCAATAATAATAAATGGGTAGAGAGAGAAAATTAGAATGTATACATATATATGTTATGTATGTGTGTGTGTGGATGGATATGTATGTGTATGTAACATTCCCTCTCTATAAAGGATTTAAATAAATTATATTTAAAAATAAATATATGTACATGCACACATATATGGATAAGGTGCACATGCCCATAACTAAAAGTAATAATTAGTATGTTTTTGGTTTTTTTTTTCAGGGACCAATTGATAAACAAATTGAAACAAGACTAGCTGATGGTCGGAGAAGAATAACTCCTCTTTTTATACCACCACCACCTGACATTGGGTAAATTAAGAATAGATTTTTTTTTAATGTATAGAAAGTTAAAAACACATATTATATAGTATGTGTTATACAGTATGTGGATTTAGTATTACATGTAGTTTTTAAAATGTTTGAACATGTATTTGAAAAAAACAAACAAAACCCATATTATCAGAAGTTGCGACTGACACTCTATGTTTTAAAGTTCATGGCAGAACTTATTGTTTGGCATAGAAAAGAAAATTTGCTATGTACTCCAACTCGACTTGAACCAGCATTTTCTGGGTCACTATTCCAACATTTTGACCCCGTAGCTGATGAGTACAGACTTGAATGCTCTTTTCTCACATGTATGTTTGCCAAAGGATAAACATGTGTGTGTTATGTTCCTCCTTAATGATTAAGGAAATGCCCAATTCAATTAAGTTTGACACCTTGTATTGACCATACTCAAACCAACGGTGCTTGTGTTGCTGCTTTTCCAGTGCAAAGCTGTGATAGCGTAGTAGTAGCATACTCACCTAGCAAGCGGTTAATCGGGGGTTGACTTCCAGTAGTACCCCAAAAAATACAGACAATTTTCACTACCGTCCTGGGGTTGGTTCCCTATGCATTAAGGGGTTTGGATTCCTTGTGGGAAAATGGAAGACCCTTGGTGGTGTAGTGGTGACGCATTTGCGCAATGTGCCATTAACCCATGCTCAACTCTCAATGGTAGAGTTCCTACGCAACCTGAAATTATTAGGGAATTTGAAAACGTCCTGAAAGGTCAGAGGAAAACACGATTTTTTGGTCAAAACCTGAGAAAGTCAGGGAAAACTTTCTTAACTTCTATTTTGAATAGCTAAATCTCCTACGACTGTGGGACCATTTTCCCTGCAACCGAAATTTAGTGGAAAGTTTTATGGTTGGCCAGGGAATTTTTTTCTCCGATGTGAATGGGAACCCTGCAAGGATATTGTAGAATGCTGAAAATAGTTTCTGTTCACCATAGTTCGGAGGTTGGTTCTCTCGTCAGCAGAGGCTCGGATTTTGGGGAAAACTGTAGGCAGTAGCGTAGCTAGATATTTTGCCGCCCGGGGCGAGTGACTGTCATTGCCGTAATTGTTGTGCCTGTCATTGTGTTTTAAAGGCTAATTGTCACCCCTGAATTGTGGTACCCGGGATGACCCCCCCACCTTAGCTATGCTACTGACTGTAGGTCCAGGCATATCATCACCTTTGCTATCTTTGTGCCGCCATAAAAATAGAAAACATACAGGCTGAACTGAAGCCAATTATCCTTATATTACTACCGTTCCGGTGCTTTAAAATTGGGTTCCACTGTGAACCATAAAATTTGGAGTATTGTACGTTTAATCATAGTGAGATTAAATACGACCCCCCCCATTCCCTTAATTGCTTATAGAGACCACATAAACTTTCAAGAGGTTTTGCTAATCCTGGTGCTGACTTGTTTTCTTGGAGTTATGAGAAATCTGGAATGTGCATTTCAAAATATCAAAATGTATGTAACTTTAAACTTCATGCTTTTTAAAGTGGAGGTTTGCAGAGAAATTACTCACTGAAATTAAAAATGCATCAACCACGTCAATAGTTTAAGCTAAAATTCATTGATCCATAGCCCCAACTACCTGTTGAGGTTCCTTGTGTTGAACCCTATATAGCCAATCGCCGGCTACTTTCATGGTAATAGTGCTGATCTTGGGGAAGGCAGTGATATTTGTAAATTATAGGTCAGTGAACTTTAGCTTGAGCCTGGAAATGTAGATTCTGAACCTTGATTTCAAAATCCATATAAATACCATATTCCTCCACATTAAGTAGCATTGCGGATAATTTGAAGAATGTCAGATTAGAATTTGACCAACTACTCATGTCCAGTATGCCAAATAAAGTGAAGGAGGTGCCATTTTATTATTATTATTATTTCTGTTGCCATGTGGTAAATACTGTGGAACTTCGGAAACCAAATCAAGTAAAAAAAATTTTTTTTTAGTTATTGGAAATTGGAATCATTTTGACGTATGCATACCCAATACATTTTTATCATTTCTTATTTCTTCGACTTACGGAAATTTTTGATTCATCGAGGCTTGATTTATTAAAGTTTACCGTACTCATGAAACTTATTTGACATTTTAAGAACTGTAAAAGCAACTTGAGTTTTGCCACATGTCGTATAATACAGAGTTTTTCATCATAAACACAACCACACTTTTATCCAACATGCTAAATGTTTTGTGAAATAACGTACCACTGATTCAAGGCAGATTTTAGGGCCACCTTACATAGATGTGTGTCAATTTTTTTTATTAGTGTTTGACTAATCTAGTTTTATTGTTTCCATTAACTGAGGAAAAATTTATAGTAGTGTAAATTTTTCTCACCGGTGGATTGTAAAAGGCAAGGAAATGAAGTTCTTCGGTTGTGGTGCGGTGGTAGCATGTTTGCTTAGGGTACCTTTAATCTAGGATTGATTCCCAGTGATGCTAAAAAAAAGAACGCTTACTTACTGACTGCACACTGTAGTCTAGGGGTTGATTCCCTTGGCTTAAAAAGGTTTGGGTTCTTTGGAGAAATGTATGTCCACTTCCCTATGGTGGCGCATTGGTAAAGTATTCACTTAGTGTGCCCATTAATCTGGGTTTTAATCCTTGTGGTATTGTGGAATATGTGCCATTTTTCTATCCAACGTGGTTTGGGGTTCAATTCCCTTGGCAATCTAGATTTGGATTCTCCAAAAAACTGTAGCTCCTATTAAAGCATGACCTTCGCTGTTCTTGAACTGTAAAAACACAGCCCATGCAGGGAAAAGAGAAATCTGGTGAGAAGGTAAAGGAAGCAAATTATAACGAACATGGTAAATTTAATGGAAAGAGAGGAATATGCATGAGTTTGGAAAATGTAAGAAATAAAATTAAAAAGTAAAAAATTCGAAAATTTATGCGAAATAAAATAAAGGTGGGAATGAGTAGAAAATAATTATAAAAAAAAAATTATCCATCGTCATAGGGGCTCACTGTACTGATGGTTCCATTGTACAGGTGTGTACATCCTGAATATGGTCCTGCTTATAGTATTTAAGGTTACATATAAGCACGCAAAATGTTTTAAAATTATTTTTTTCTCGGTTTATGTTATTGAATTACTTTGTCTTTATACTTTGTTTTGGCATGTATATATATATAATATTATAATGCCACAATGCTATGTGTGTGTATCAATAGGGATGAAAATAATTCTCATAACAATACAACATATATAACCGTTGTAGAGGTAGAAAAAAAATTAGAAAATATGAAAAACAAGTGGGAGGATATATAGATCTATAAAGAGTGAAACTAATTGTTTATTCCTTTATTTTCGCCCCCTCCCCTTGCTTTTCACATCCCTGATCAGCGACAAAATTCTACTGGTGATGGTAGGCCTTAGTCTGTGTTTATAAAAGGTAACAAAACAATATGAAGTTTTACCAGGAGATTCCATAACACTTTTTTCAATACTGGCATAAGATTTAAAATGTGAAGTTTCGAGAGCTAACTGCTCCCTTTGTCAAGTGAAGGCAGAGTGTTATAAAAGGTTTTTAGCACAAATTTTGATGCAGATGATGTTTACCCTCTATATTAAATGGGGAAAACTCATTGTTCACAATCTTATTTTTTAGCGATGTTCCACCACCATTTAATAGCAGGGCGACACCAACATTTAGTTCATCGTCTGAAAGCAAAAGTAAAATCGTTGTTGAGAGACGAGAAGAATCCATGGAGGCTTCAAGTTTACACAGTTCAAATTCAAGACCCATTCCTGACACTCAACCATCTACTTCTCAGTCTGCTCTCATAGTTAAAACGTTGTCTCTTGACCCGATTTTATCTAATGCTACGAACATTGCTACAACCACTGCCTCAATATCATCATCTGTTCCAACTATTACAACTACTTCATCCACTGCCACCACTCTTCCTATTGTTAATGGCTATACATCGACAGCTTCCATTCGTGCAGCCCCTCTGAACGCTACTCCCGTTATTACGACAACAGCTACTGCCATTAAAATGTCAGTCATTTCTAGTGTTTCAGCAAATTGTACCATTGTCCCGAGTGCACAATCTTCTGCTCCAAATGCCTCTACTCCAACAGTGCTTGTCAATGGAAATTCCACTGTAGCACCCAGCACACCCTCTCCTGTGCTTGTCTCTAGTCCTTTGACTCCTACATTAGCATCAATGTCCAACACTCCTTCACCAGTACCAAGTCTCAACACCCCTGCACTAACCACTCCAAATCTTGTACCAGTTACATGTGTTCCAGCTGTTACACTAGTTGCTGGTGCTTCAACTTCGACACTTCTTGCAAATGCTTCAACACCTGTGCCGCTTTCAAGTACTTCAGCACCTGCACCACTTCCAAGTGCTTCAACACCTGCACCACCTCCAAGTGCTTCAACACCTGCACCACTTCCAAGTGCTTTAACATCTGCACCTCTTCCAAGTGCTTCAACACCTGCACCTCTTCCAAGTGCTTCAATACCTGCAACACTTCCAAGTGCTTCAACACCTGCACCGCTTCCAAGTGCTTCAACACCTGCACCGCTTCCAAGTGCTTCAACACCTGCACTGCTTCCAAGTGCTTCAACACCTGCACTGCTTCCAAGTACTTCAACACCTATAACACTTCCAAATATTTCAACAGCTATACCACTTCCAAGTGTTTTAACACCTGTACTACTTCCAAGTGTGTCAACACCTGCACCACTTCCGAATGTGTCAACACCTGCACCACTTCCGAATGTTTCAACATCTGCACAAATTCCAAGTGTTACAACGCCTGCACCATTTCCAAGCATTACAACGCCTGCACCATTTCCAATCGTTACAACGCCTGCACCATTTCCAAGTGATTCAGCACCTATACTGCTTCCAAGCACTTCCGTATCATCAGTGACTTCGGAGGAATATTGTAATACAGTAAGATATATATTTTTGATTTCTTCTTAACAATTATATACTTTCATGTTTTTGTTAATAATATACATTTCTTTTTTAATAAAACAATGGGATCCAACTATTACTCGCTCTAGTGTTTACAACCTTGACTTTTATGCCTATTAGACTGAACTCTGTTTCCAGTTTGCTGGCCTTGTGCCATAATAACCCAATCAACCAATCTAATAAGCTTGGTTATATGAAAATACAGGATGGTTTAGAGGTCGCTTGCATTATGTCATCTATCCCAGAAGTCGCCAACCGGTGGTCAGTGGACCACTGATGGTCCGCAGCAAAATCTGGACATTATTTGCATTTTTAATGTTTGATTAATAATAAAACAAAAATAATATTCTAAGAAATTCTCATATTCTGAATGACAATTTCCACCTTTATATTGCACTAAATTTAAGAAATGTGGTCCTGCGTACCACATTTCATGAATGAAGTGCAGTATGTAATAATGTAGTAATGGATGTGAGGTCCAGAAGGTTGGCGACCACTGATCTATCTCATTGCAGAGGTTAATGATAAAAATCTTCAGTAACTGAATTTTGAAAAATTAACAATTTCATTTATTGTTTACTTTGAATTTCAGCCTGAAAAGAAGGATGAACAACCGATGGATGTGGATACAGAAACCCCAAACACAGAAAAAAGTGATTCTACACCCGAAGAATCACAACACATGTAAGATTTCATGAAATATTTGGGGGGGGGGACATATCAATACATTGGTAACAGTCCAATGTAAAAGTGTAATTCCATGGAAAGAGGCTTATATATAGGTGTTATAAAGAACTTGTACGTCACTAAACTTTGAGTAACTGCCATCTCAAGTGACCATCCATCAATTCAATAACAAGTTAACATCAACCAACTTAATAATAGCCCTATCGTGATATAGTTGTAACATGCTCATCTGTTATGCTATTAATCTGGATTGAGTTCCGTTGGTACTGAAGAATTAGTTTCATTTTTTTGCCCAACAAAGTTTGACAGCCCAGATATCAGAAGTTTAAATTTCTCAGAAAATTAGGCCCTAGTGCAGCATAACCTTAGATGACCTTGTACCATAAAAATACCCCAAAAAAATAACAAGTTATCGTCAATCAGATTAGTAACAAGCTAGCATCAATCAACTGGGTAGTAAATTAGCATCAATCAATTTAATGACACATTAGTGCCAAAATCAACTCAGTAGCGTTGTTATCAAATTTATCATCTGTATGTCTGTGGCGTTATTCAATAGATTTTTAGCGTGCAGTTTAAAATGTCTTTTTATGTGACTAAAGATCATTTTTATAATAACAGTAGGAGCTCTTTAATCTGGCACATTCGGGACCACGGTCGTGCCGGATTATCGAACGTCATTGTGGTTTTAATGCGAATACCAAAAAAAAAAAGATTAATACAGTACAATGGTATTTAAAGTAAGTTGTAATAAGCTACTCCATGGCAAGAAAAAATACACATCAGCGTTACTGTTTAAAGAAGTCTCTGATGTCATGTTGCCCCTTTGATTCAGATCTTTTCTTCAAAAAATCATTATATATTATACACAACTTTATGAGTTCTGAAGAGTTATAGCTTTTATTGGATTCGGCAAATTTTATAAACATATTTAATACAGCAGAAGGCAGTTTCAAAGAGACTAGCGTCATCTTCCACATTTCCTTCATCCAATCTGGCAGTCAATGTCAACAAACGTCCAAATCCACCTGAAAAGGGTGCAAGCAACTTGATCAGTGCCGGATTATAGAATGTGCCGAACCAATGAATATCGGATTGAAGAGCTTCTACTGTACAATGAAAATTCATAATATTACTTAGTAGTAGAACCCTTTCTCCCACCGTGATTTTGTCTTTTATTAAATTTTCATTTCTTTGAAATTTGAAGGTGTTGAAATATAATTTTGTAATTGATATTTATCATTAGATAATTACTTTTTATTTAGTTCTTCGGATGTTATAATTGCCCCCCCCCCACACTTTTCCTTTTTCTTTTTGCAGAACTCCTGTCATTGAAAGGCCAAAAGAAGCTAGTTCGCCAAAACAGAAAATGACAAACAGCCTTGATTCATCGCCCATTAGCTTATCAACGAAAAGAAAAGCCGAAGTGCCTTCAGTGCCCCCCAAACCTGAAAAGAAGAAACCTGGTCGTCCTCCTTTATCACAGAATGCAATACCAGTTACTTCAAAGCCTGTAAGCCATGATTTTGTTGCAAAGTTGTGCTGAAATTTATGTATTTGTAAAGTTAAAAAAATATATATATTTTATAGAACTAACGTGTGTCAGCATATGTTTTGTTTAAAATATAAAGAACATAAATTACCCCAGACAATGAAGAATTTGTAAATGATTTTAAAAAATTACAAAGGGTACTGAAAAATAAAAGCCCTTTATGCAATAACCCAGTACTGTATGACTTGCTTTAAATTCGTTGGGTTGGGTTCAACTCCTATTAAGTTTGATTGTGCGTAAATGCATCATGGTCCAGAGGTCCTGTTAAATCATCTGTCCTGTCCCACATGATGCACAGTATCATCTTCAAATCTAAAATATACAAAAGTTTCCAATATTTTAGTTTGTGAGCTCTAAAACACATCTCTTGTTAGTCATTAGGACACGGTGATTTCTGGGAAAAGTTATACAATTGATTAAAGTGACTTAATTATGTATCCATACATATGTACCTACATACGCACATACATACAGTGTATCCCACAATGGAAACCCCCTAATATGTAGGCTTCTAGGAAACATAAAACTTTCGCTGTTGTCTCATTTTAAAGTTTTTTGAAGGCACTGCCTTTTGATACCAACGTTAGGATTCAATGTCAAAAAAAGGTTTCAAAAAATTGATTTTTTTTTTTAAATGGCACTCCTGTAATTTTTCATACTGTTTCAAAATTCATTTATCTCTCTGATAGTACCAAAACTAGATTCTTATGTTAAATAGAATGGAAAATATCGAGAGTTGAAGTGACGAGTTGATATCAAATGTTGTGATGGACTTTGTAAATTTTTGCCACTTAAATAATGAGATGTATACAGCTATTATAATTGGAATACTTCTTGCAATTTTATTATATTACATTTGAATTGTGGAAATTGATATCAATGATCTATTGGACTCTTTTAAAATTCAAAAATAAAATTCGTTCAACACTGCTTGCAAACACAATTGCACAATTGCAAACCTATTATAGTTTCTCAGTAGTAGTATTATCAGTGCTTTAGAGCACCATGGTAGACTTCGTTATATCTTCCCCATTCTATTTAATGTGATAATATAGTTTTGATACCATCAGAAAGGTAAATAAGCTTTCAAGCAGTGTAAAAGAAATTAGAGGAGTATCATTTGAAATACCAAAAAAAAAAAATCTACTTTTTACCTTTTTTTCTTAATATTGAATCCTAATGTCCATTATATCAAAAAATCAACATCAGAAAAAGCATGCAGTTTTAGTCTTTGCATTTCAGATCAACATTGCATTCACGTCTTTTCAAGATTTCCTCTTTACTCATCAGAATGGTTAGTAGCATGTTGAGTGGAATGCCGTATTTCTCTGCTAGATCCTTTTTTTCCTTAAGTTCAGATTCGTCTTAAAATCTCTTGTTAAATCCCCTTTTTGGTTTCAGATTAAGAATATTTCATTTATACATCTTAAAACACTATGCTTAAACAACAAAGTAAGTAGTATTTGCTGTAACAAATGACCACAAACGCTTCATTATCTGAAAAGAGAGATTTGGAAATGCAAGCAGGAAGCTGGAAAAATTCTCATTGGGTAAAAATTCTTTCGGCGTGGGATGACGTGGCTGAAAAGAACTTTGACTTATAGGATGTCCACTTCGACTTAAGGAAAAAATTTACCTTGAATTAAATTTAATAGATAGGACCGGAACTATGTAGAAACTTCGACACACACGGATATTTGACTTATCGGACTTCGACTTATCGCGAATTTGCTGTATATATATGTAATACTTGTATATATTACAATGATATTGTTATTCATGGGATAATGTAGGGCCATATTTTCTTTAGGAAGTCATAAAATATATCTAGTATTCTTATATATAAAAGCCTATGTGAAAGAAAATTGTGATGTGAAATTTTTGTCATTTTAAAAATTGTGCCTTAATGTTATTGTAGCTAAAAATTGTGTTGGTTAGCATGGTTTGATAACTTCTCATAGACTATGAGAAATAATATCAGAATGGTTGTTTTTCTTTCAGGTTCCTATTGAAACTGTTGCTGATCGAACTAATGTTGATGGCACAGTTGTTCAGTTACCTGCTTTAAGAGTTGAAAAGTCATTAAGCATTTTGGTAACAAGAGTTATATTAATTTTGTTATTATACATACATTGATACCATAAATTATAAAAATATAAGTGTATTAAATTTATTACAAAACCTAATATAAATTGGTTGCTGTATGCATTACAAGATGGATATCCTATAATGACTTTCCAATTTGATGATATTTGCGCCTACGTCTTTGTTTTGAAGTCTCAGCCTGGTGTATTGATTTTATTAACTTTTGATCATACATCTGCTTACATATAAGTACAGTGGAGTGTTTTTTTTTTAAGTGTTTAAGAACAGTCTTCATTTTAAACAAGTTCAAACATATTTATGCATCGCAGTAAATACTAATTCACTGTGTAATTTAATGTAAGCAAAACGATCTGTAAAAATACTTTGCACTAAAGTATGAAATAATTTGCAAAATATGTTTTATTTTCTAAAAATTTAAGTTAAATTGTTTTTTGGAGTTCCCTTTTAAATTTCCCTGTACCCTGAAAACCTGACATAAATCGCTTACCCCATGAGGTTATAAATAAATAACCACAATGTCATCGTAGGTCTTTCGTGCATTACAAGGCCTAGGATGGCATTGGGACTATTTATTTGTCCACTATGCAGAATGTCCGGGCTTGTGTCCATATGGTAGCCAAGGCTTGTCACTTTCCTTTGGATTCATAGTCCAGAGTTTGATTCCCTAGGCGACAAGTGTCCGGATTACTCGGAAAGCTGTTTCCTGGACAGGATGATCTTAGCTGCCCTTGTACTACGTTATAGAATGCCAAGCCCCATTTGTTATAACAGGGTTCCCATGCATCCTTGAGAATCTGGAAAACCTAGAATTGTCAGGGAATTTAAAATTGCCCTTAAAGATCAGGGAAAGGTAAAGGAGAAGCAACATTTTTTGGTCAAAACCTGGAAAAGTTAGGGAATACTACCTTAACTTCTATTTTCAATAGCTAAATCTTCTGCCAACGTGAAGCCATTTTCTCCGCAACCAAAATTTAATTTAAAGTTTTATGATTGCTTAGGGAATTTTGTTGAACAGGTCAGGGAAAAATGTGAAAAAGTCGAATTATTTTTTCAATGTGATTGGGAACCCTGTTGTAATCACTACATGTCTGTCAAAGTGTCGGAACTTTCTGAAGTGGCGAAAATTATAATTTTAAAGAAGATCTCAAGGTAATGTATTATGCATACAAATAGGACTGATAAACTGCAATTAAATTGTTGCCAAAATTTTTCAAACCTTAAATCGCTTGCGTATAAAAATATTGGAGGTGGGAAGAATTAGCGTACTGGATATAATACAAGGTGTCCCAAAAGCCTTGAGCGCCCCCTCTCATTCCTTAAATATTGATCCTAGGTAAATGTTTTAAATTGGAAAGTGGCGTAGAAATAAGTGCAGAATTTTATGAAATCGATTAAAAATGTAGAGGATTATTTTTCGAAGAAATACGAAATTTAAATTTTTGTACGGTCCCTGTACACAAAAATGTCCAATGAGTTCAACATACTCCAATGGGTCAATATACAAAATTTCAGCATTCTAGTGGGAAAATAACCAGAGATATCAAAGTCCAAAATAACTGACTAGCAACTCTTTTTTGAAGGGAGCAATAGGTATATGTCGGTAAGAGGGGAAATTCATTCTGCTAAGCCACATTATTTTGGGTATTCATATCTCTGGTTCTTGTTCCACTAGAATTCTGAAATTTTGTATATTAACTTATTGGAGTCTGGGGCATTGGTTTATTCATTGGACATTTTTGTGTACAGGGACTGTATAAAAATTTAAATTTTGTATTTTTTCAAAAAATAATCCTCTGCAATTTTAATCAATTTCATAAAATTCTGCACCTTTTTTTTACGCCGCTTTCCAATTTAATACATATGTCTAGAATCAATATTTAAGAAATTAGAGGGGCGGTCAGGGTTTTTTGGACACACTGTATAGTGCAACCCTTTCGGTTAGTCCTCTAGTATCCAGATATCCTTGAGCAAAGCTTTCCAGAGAAAATGTGGGGCCCGGGGCAACTAATATTTTAGAGGCCCTTTGAAATTGACATACATAGACGTCTAACACATTGAGTTACCAATGTGTTAGACGTCTAACACATTGAGTTACCAAGTTGAGGCCCCTAATATTGCAAGATCCGGTGCAGCAGCCCCTCCTGCCCCCCCCCCTCGATAGGACCTGTCCTTGATATCGGTTATTAGTCACCAATTGTGGTGCCTTGTCGTTTCAGCAACTCTATTTCCGGTGGACAATTTTAATTACAACAAATTCATAATGACCATTAATAACATATATGTAGGTACAATTAAATGAATAATTAACTAATTACTCCTTTTTTTTACTTGAAAATCAAATTTGTCGTTTAATGACAGGGTATTCATGGTTGCTGTTTGGCTTGGGTTGGCACCAATAAAAGAATTGTTAGACATTTCAACCACTTTTTCTTTTCGTCACAATTATAATTAATACACTGATTTTCTAATGAAAAAAAAAGCACCATTTAATCAAATTATAGGGAGGAAGAATAGGTCTAGAAATACAATTTAGTCGGGCTATTTAGAACAGTTGCTTTTGATAACCTAGGAAAGCTACAGAGTAAAGATGCGCTTTGATTTCATGTAGAAAAAAAAAATTTTTTTAGTAACTTATTATGATGTGTGTCACAACGTTGTGTTTTGTCTTCTTGTAATATAACAATCATTATTTAGGTTTACTATGACAAGGAGGCATCTTCCCCTGTGCACTTGGAAATCGAAAATGATGTCTTAGCTGGTGCCGGCCTTGTTGTAAACAAATTAAAATGTTTAAAGGGTACTACACTCACCTGGGAAACGATACTTTCAAGTAGAGGGGCTGCAGTAGCCGGTAGCAGGTAAACACTTCATTAGTCAGATGTATTCTCTACTTGTTGTTTACCTCCTTACCCTTTACAATAGCATAAGTTTAAAAAAAAATATTATTGTCACAACTGTTGTATTGAAGTACAGTGAAAATCGGTTATAACGACCTCCAAGGAACCGTGCAAATTCGGTCGTTATAAACGATATTTTTAAAAATCTTGCTACGATGATACACTTTAAAGTTTTGTAGATCATTTTGATAGCAAAGAGGGTAAAAACTTGTTGGTTTTAAAATAAAAATATACTTAATTATAATGAATTTAATTACTGCATATATTAAAATATATTGATAGCCACATCAAATATACAATGAATTTTTTTAAATGAAAAAATTGAAGCAAATATAACAGTATATATTATAAAAAACAAATGACCAATAAAATCTTAAGTAAAATTTCTTTCTTTCAAAGCAATAAGCATAGTATTATCTTCATAATGTTAATGATTTCCGAAAAAATCGGTAATTTTCGTTTGCTTTCTCGCATACTTTTTTAAAAATCGGTTTTCTAAATTATTTTTATTAAAATTTAAAGAAGCCTTAACATATATTGGCATCTCATGGTGCAAATATAATGAACGAACGATTGCCATTGCGGATAAGGAAATTTGCAGTTTCCTTTTTTTTTTTAAAAAAAATATAGAAATGCTGTTAACATAGTCTTTGACAGCCAATCTCCTACCATTCGCTTATTTGGCATGTGTAGATAGTTTTGATTTATGGGTTTATTAACTGTTGCAACAGGAGCAATCTGGCACCACAACTTCTCGTTGTTTTGGCTGCTGTGTGAAAGCAATGAGTTGTAATTGATAATCCGTGGAAGCAATAGCTCTCGCGCTTGCATTGCAAAGGATACAAACACCCTCTTTGCTATGCATTAGCAGTTTGAAGGAAAGTGAAATTAAGGTCAACTTGGATCGAACGAGATGTTCAACGTCTCCTTTTGTTTGAATGGAATAGTGTGATCCAAGCATTGTTTCGAACTCACGATGTTCTGATGAATGGTTGTCAAGTTGCATTGTTATATCCGGTCCAAGTAGGGAAATCTGTATGGATTTCCCCTACTTGGGACAAAATCGCCATTGTTATAGCAGGTTTTGTAGTTATAACCAATATATTTAGTTAAGAATAGAATAGGAAACCAAACTTCTTGAAAAAAATCCATCTTTGTATGTGATTGGTCGTTTTAACCAATTTTCACTGTATTGTTATACATTGTGCGGCCACCCTTCCCAATGAAACCCTTGCACAATTCCTCCTCCTCCTGTTATACATTGTCCTTAATATGTATCTGGTTTGATTACATTGTTTCTATGATCCTGTAGTGCCATAGTGATAACTTATTTATTTATCATGTCACACTGATCTGGTTTCGATCCAATGGTACCGTAGAGAATGTGCAGTTGTTCTAAGCACTACAGTCCAGTTTCTTAGGCAAAAGAGGTTTGGATTCCTTGGGGAAACTGTGTTCAAAGCAATATGACCTTAGATATTCAAATAAATCACCAAACAAACAAACAAAATTTAAAATACAGTACAGGGAGCATTCAGGCATTATTATATAAGCAATATTTTGGCCATTTCAAATCCTCCTTCCCCCCACCCCCCAGGTGCTTACATAATACTTGAACGCTTACACACTTGATCTTACAAATCTACATGGACCTCAAAAAGTTTTTAAAATCAAAAGTTCATAAAAAAAATGGGAATTAACAGCAGTTCTGTGGTATGCTTTTCGATATCAATGCAGTAGTTCATAAAAATGCATTGTTTCTTAATTGGACATTCGTAAAGGTATGAGTCCACTATGCCACAAGTATCTGTATGTCATTACAAACATTAAACAGCCGAGGTGATTTACAGGATATGCAGTAGAACTGCTATATCTGTGGATTATGCATTCCAAGGCCAAGCGTGGATAGTAGCAAACCTTATACAGCATTCCCATGAAAGTCCGAATATGGCCAATAACTTTTGAACGAAGATGGGTCTCGCAACGGAAGTTAGATATTGGTGTAGTAAAATAACTATGCATTATCAGACGAGATAAATAGTAGTGTCCCTGCTGGCAAACTGGGGAAGTTAAAAATTTTATATGGAAAGATAATTATGGTATGGACATTTTGTCAATTAGAAAGTTGTGAAACATCTTTCAATTGGTAGGAAAAGATACACGGCTCACACACATAGTATATACACATACTGCCAAAAAGTGAGGTGTTCCGAAAGTTTCGATGCATTACTTTCAATTAATGTTTTCTAGTATTTTGGAAGTTGAGTTGAAATTCTTATAGGAGAGAGAGAGAGAGAGAGAGACCATGGTGTCTTTCCTATAAGAACTTCAACTGAACTTCTGAAATACCAGAAAGAATCAATTGATAGTGATTGCATTGAAACTTTCGTAACATCTCACTTTTACTTTTTTTTTTTTTTGGCAGTACAAGTACATATTATGTATGAGCTGTATACCTTTTCTTACTAATTAAAAGATTTTCTACAACTTTCTGAATGGAAATATTTCCATATCTTAATTATCATTCACTATAAAATTTTTAACTTCCCCAGTTTATCAACAGGGGCGCTGCTGTTAGTCTCATCTAATTAAATAATTTTACAATGCTAACTAACATCCTAACGTCCATTGCAAGAGCTATCTTCATTCAAAAGTTGATTGGCACCAATCAGACTTTTCTAGGTACACAGTATATATGAGTTGTTTTTTGTTTACGTACATGCTTATGTTAAAGTTTATTTGATAAATTATACACAATACAACATTACCAACATTAAATAACAATGTATCTTATTATTAAAGAAAGTACATAATGTAAAATTGTGCCACTATCTGTTAACATCAAAACGATGTAAAATTATGCAGAAGTTGGAGAAAATAGTTTTCGTAACTTTCAGAGTTGAAAACATTTTTACACATGGATCGTTTGCAATACCTTTGCCCTTACTGTATTATATTTATGCTCTTTTTCTCGAATAAATTGGAGTTGGAATTAAAAAGTTGACTTCCAAATATTAAACCCAACATATGTATATATAAACAAGACTTATACACTGCCTGGATTAGAAAATGCCACACCATGAAGATACAAATGCAGTGCCATGAAAATTACAGAGTGGATGCATTACGTGCAAGTTATGCAATGATTAAAATTTCTCCCCAATTACTTGAATATAATAGCCCATGTAATATAAATAGACAATGAGAAAGTGAAATTGTGATTCAAGACGTCATGGCTGTGAAAAATCAATGGTTTTACAATTACTGTGTTTGAAGAATGAAAGAGTGTTAATGCTTTTAAGAGGCCATTGTGCATAATTTCATCAAATGGATGAGTTCATGAGAAGATTCATTCTAGGTTTTTGTACCGCCAATTGATTTTTGTTCTATATTATGGCAGAAATGCAATGTGATACCTCAACAACTGTCAGATGCTTTTGGGGACAGTGGTCTCAGAATGAAGTACAATGTCGTAGTGCTACCAGAGCCTAGAAATAGATCTCAGAGCACACAGATCATCACCTTAGGTATCATGCCATAGCATATCCGTGACTGGCGACAGTTTGCAGTGTACTTTGGGATTTTGTTTACTCTGATATCAATGCGGACAGTGTCGTGCCGACTGGCTGTGACAGGTTTGTTGTCCAGCTGTCTGTTTTGAAGGCTCCTTTTAACAGTAAGCTATTGTCAATGAATCTTGTCTCACCAAAGATGATCACTTTCTGAGAATCTGGAGGCAGCATGACCATCGGACAGATTCCTCTCCCATTTTCAGATGCCACACGGCCTGTCAATGTGACATCATGGCTTGGGGGTATTATGAATGTCATGTGTTGCATGTCTCTGTGTTGATGAAGTGCTGTGACACTACCATATCTGGCATCACAAATGTCATTTTTCAACAGAATAATGCTTGACCCCCATACAACTCAGATTATTTTAAATGCTTTGCAAGGTGTGCAGATGTTTCTTTATCCAGCGCAATCTCTCGCCAATCTAGAATCTGTGGAACATGGTTGGATATTGGTTGAATTCTTTTCCACTCCTATGAAATGAAAATGAACTATAGACTTGGATTAACCGTATTGTGATCAATGATACCCCAAGAGATTATTCAAACACTCGTCAAAACAATGCGACTTTAGGTTCAGCAATGTATGCCCAAAATGTAGGTCCCACTTCCTATTGAACATATTGTGTTTTAAGCTACCGAAGCATTGTATGTATAAATTAAAATCATCTGTTTTGTGCCTGTTTGGTTATCTAAATGTGCAGTTCTATCTATTTTTGAACAAATTTCATAGTGTGATATTTTCTGTCAGTCAGTTAATATATATATAATGCAGCACCAGCCTTCTTGTTATTACTTCAATTCAGTGTTCAGTATAGTTATATTTCTAAACACAAATATGATCAGTTTAATAAATATAATATGAAATATGTGAATTTACATATTTTTCCCCTTCTTTCCGAATTCGAAGATACTTGATGAGCAACTATAAATAGCTATTTGCAGCACTTTAGGATTTTAAATCTTAGGTTTTGGGGGTTTCTCACATCCAAAAAAAAATGCCTAAATCTGTCTGCACTAAATAAAGTTTTAAGAACTACTGGTGTGTGCAGTAGTGGACAGTATCGCCAGTACATTTAGATGATGGACCTTTTTCTTAGTTAAATAATTGAAGTGTTAGTTATTGCTAATGCAACTAAAAAATTTTAAACTTCTGCTTATCCAAGGTAATCAGTGTGTATTTTCATCCGAAATATCTTATCGTAAGATATTACCTTTTTAGGGATAACACAATTGCCAAATAATGGTCAACACACAAAGACTCTAGGGTGATTTTTTGTGGTTTTACCCTCGTTCGAGTCTGGGATAGGGATGATGTCACTTTTTTCCCTATACTAAAAAAAAAAGCTCTAGACTGATCTTAAACATGGGTGTCAAAATTATTATTCATTAATATCTTGTTCCAAGTAATGTGATAGGCACAACTTGCATGTTTTGATTCTGTAGTGATGGCGCAATAAATGTAGTATGGCTCATTGTGTAATAATTGGTTTTATATATACTTTTTTTTTTACTCAGGCACGTCAGCTGTGTTGTTTGTGATGATAATACTTTATCAATATTTTCTCCAACTGGTCAACGCTTGTATCCACCAGTTGTTCTTTTATCACCTGTTACACGCCTAATGTGCAGTAATCAATATATTATGATTATTACTTCGAAAGGATATATATCTGTTTGGTAAGTAATTCTTTGTGTTTAGTGATTTTTTTAAACTGCACTTGAAATCATGTTAATTCTGGTAGAAATAACACAACCCAGGAATACCCAATTCTCGTGCTTGCTTGTCGAGGTCCCCTTAAGCTTTGTTGTGTAGTTTTGAGGTTGCACTTAGTCATCAGTCTCTCCCCCCCCCACGCACACAGATGAAGAATTTCACTGTCTTGGGAATGTAAAATATGTAATCATAAGATAAAAAATAATTAGACAATTAAGTATTGTGGGTTATTCACCTAAAAGAATACATTGTAATGATAAAATAGAATAAGTAAATTATGTACGATCTGATCGTGAAATGATGATTATACTGATAAACGTATTTTGACAGAATTTCTTTTCACAACCTTCATTGAATAAAGCAGTGTTTCACAAAATCTGTTCTGTGTAACTTCAGTATTCTACAAACAGTTCGTAAAACCTTGTCGAAAAGGTCAAGAAAATCTGTGAATTTTGTAATCTTTCCCTGTAACAATCCCTTAGATGATAAATTAATTATTGCATACTTTAGATAGTTAACCAATATCCCACAACGTATTATTGCCTGTATTTTATGCCAGATTCATTAAGATATTTTTATGCAAGATAAAACAACTAAAAGCATGCAAGAGTTCCTATACAACAGGATTTTTCAAGCTTTTTAGACCCATGACTCTCTTTACCCCTCAAGAATCGTTAACTACCAAAAACACGAAATTGTTCAAATCCGACGTTACAAGTATTTTGATGTGACATACTGTATAAAGTATGTTAATGCCATGCTGTATAAAGTATGTTAATGCCATGACGCTCAGTTTGAAATCCCCTTCTATACAGTAACAAAAAGCCAGGTTCATCGTTAGGGACTTTCAGATTGTCTGCTATTAAAGATCTTCACCTTTTGATGTGTAGGTTCATTTAGCAGGGACAAGCTACCTTCTTTCTTTTTTTTTCTTTTAAGACGAAAAGAAAGACTCCATTACCAAGTACAGGGTTCATATGCAAAGAAAATCTGGAATTGTCAGGGGATTTGAAGTCAACCCTAAAGATTAGGGAAAAATGGTGATTTTTTTGGCCAAAACCTAGAAGGATCAGGAAAAACTTTCCTGACTTTTATTTTGAATAGCCAAATCTCCCACGAACATAGTCATTTTCCCCGCAACCGAAATTTAGTTGAAAGTTTTGTGATTGGTTAGGGAATTTTGCAGAAAGGGGCAGGGAAAAACTTGGAAAAGTCTGGGATTTTTTTTTTCAAATGCAGGTTGGAACCCTGATGAAGAAGGGCCACTTTCTTCATTAATGATCATCAGACTGCTAGTTATTGATTTTCCCCTTCTTTCAGTGCATTGCTTTATTTGGCAGGGACGAATTACATTTTTTAAGGAAGGAAGTAAGAAAAAAAGTAGTTTCCAAATCTGATATCGAACTAAGGTCTCTATCCAGTGAAGAAAAGACACTTTTTACATTAATCACCATCAAAATACTTGCTATCAAATGTTTTTTCACTTCTCTCAGTGCGTCATTTTATTTGGCAAGACCAGACTGATTTTTCGAGAGGAGGAACACCCCGACACTTCTAGGGTCGAACTTTGAAACCTGTACTGTGACAAAAAGCCACTTTCTCAATAAGAATACTCTAATAGCTGACTATTTAACTTTTTTCCCTCACCTTTCAGTGCGTCACTTCATTTGGTAGGACCAAACTACATTTTTAAAAGAAAAAAGACCATGTTTGAAAGTCTAGTATCAAACTCTGGATCCTAAGAACTGATAGAAAACCAGCTTCCCTGTTAATGACTATTAAATTGCTAACTACTAAATGCTTTTCCCCTTTCTTTTAGTGTGTCACTGTATTTGGCAAGACCAAATTAATTTTTTTTGGAAGGAGAGGTCAGGAACATACTCTTACCTCATACACATACTTTCGAAATTGCATTCGGAACCTTACATAACAAGGGTTTTTATGCTTTAACCCATAGCCCCTTCGCATCGCATACATTTTTGATAGTTCCCAAATATTTAAAAATGTACAAACCATGTGTTTTATATATATATATATGTTATATAAAATGTCTAAGTTAATGTCTCGATACCCTTGACTCAAACTTAAAATACCTCAAGGAACTACAACACATAGTTTGAAAATCCCCGCTATACAATTTGATTGGCATTTAGGAAGCAGTTTGTGTTAAAAATAGCTTGTGTTAAGTGTGTTCGCATTAGCAAGATTCAACTATAATGTGAAATTTGCATATCAAAAATTTTTGACAGTTGTTTAATATGTTTCACATATCATGATGAACGTGATGCATTGACACTGAAATAATGTTATTTTTTGGGGATTTTTTTCATAGGGATGCACTAAGATTCCAATGTATGATACAAAACGAATCCCTATTTCCTATTATGCAAGGTACGTATTTTATTATATCAATATTTTACCTTAAAATTATATTTATATACATACATACAGGTATCTCGTTGACTTGGGAGTTCTATTTTGGTACTTTCATTGTAAGGTGAATATAAATGAGTATGGAATAATATTGGGGTATAATACCCAAAGTTAACCAGAAAATAAAATCATAATGATAATGAAGAAAAGAGTGGAAAAATAAACTTGATGATAGTGATTATGATTTTCTTGCACACCCTGTAGTTATTTCACAGGATCATTTTGGTTAACATAAACAAGTAAACAGGCACATGTGGCTGTACTCAGTAACTCAGCGGTCAAAGCACTGGGACTGCAACTTAGAGATCAGTGGTTCCCAACTGGTGGTTCACAAGACAGGTCATTATTTGTTTTTTAAAGAAGGATACTTATGAAAATTATTATTATTAATATAAAAATGAAATTGATGGTATATTTGTAGTATTTTACAATCTGACGGAACTTCAGAAAACGGTTCGTATTAAAAGTAATTCGTCTTAAGCGTGTTCGTCTTAACGAGGTTCCGCTGTATTATCATTAGATTTATTTTATGTTTATTATTTCTTTTTTACTAAAGAAAGATTTTACAAACACATTTCCCCCAAAAAAGGACCCGGTTCCCTTTTTAATTAAGGTCTTGCAATCAGCTCATGAGAATTTTTCAAAGTGGTCCGCGGGTACAATTGAAGTGGAAAAGTGGTCCGCGGCTTAAATTGAGTTGGGAACCACTGATTTAACCTAATCATGGGACAAATTCTTATCTTTTGTAATTAATTACAAACCAAAAGTAAGTTCTAGTATGAATAATTATACCAGGTCATGAAACAAAAGGCAAGATAACATTATTAAAGAAGCAAAACAAAGCAGAACACACACACACAAAAAAAAAACCCTGTTAAAACTGATCATATGCTCTTGAAGTCACATTTTATTAATAATACATTTACTATATTTCTTGCATATATTTTTCCAATGACCCAATTTGTTTTAAAATGTTCTTTTTACTGTAAAATGTAATAAAAAAAATTGATGGCAAGTTATGTTTTTCGAGTTAAACATGACAATGATCATTAATTTGAGTAAATGGATAGCCTGTTTTGTTCTTTTGCCTATTGCAGTGCAATTAGGGAAAATACCCTCTCAATATTGGTATTATGACAAAGTGTAGAAAAATAATTGGGTAATTTTAAAAGTTCAGCGGAGCAAAAAACATAAGCACTGTCTGGAATTTGACCACTTTTAATGGCTAGTAGCGCCAAGCCTATGCATAGAATTTTCAAAAGAATAGGTTCGGTAGAGACAAAAACTATTTTCTCATAAGGAATTTTATTTTACTGCTAATTATGCTGTTCAAATGAAGGAGGTTTAACTCCCAAAACCTTCTATTGAACACAGCTTTAAATAATTCAACAAAACAGAGTTGTCAACTATCTTTGATATGTAGCTTTCTGTGTTTGCAAATTCATTAAGGCATTTAATGTGATCTATTTTTTTTTTATACTTTTTCGATAAGTATTTTGCAGTTCTATTTTTGACAAGTGTGGTACAGGTTAGAATCCATCCATTCAAATATACCAAATTCGAATGTGGTTGCGAATACGCTGGAAAGCTTAAACCCCAAACGGCTGAATAACATCATTAGCAGCAACTGCTAATGATCAAGCCATGTATTTTTGAACATGCGATGATCGAGAACTTTCAGACAAAATCTTTTAAAGTTTGAGAAAGGGGTATACTGCTCATGTTATGATTTGTCATAAAAATGCCTGCAAGCCGATTTCAATGATGTATGTTGCACCTTCTGTTCTTAAAACTGAACAAAATAACATCTGCATTGCAAATGTCAGTGACCAGTCAGCTAGGAAGTGTACCAGAAAAGTGTGTATTAATAGAAGGAGTGCACTAATACTCTTCATGATTGTGCCTTAATTATTTATATTTATGACAGTTTAATGTATTAATTTAAAAAAAAAAAGGAAGTATTTACGAGTAAAATTTGTCAAGATCAGACCCTCGTATAATAAAAAGAGGATTTACCGGTCCCATGTCTTATAAAAAACAATTTAATGAGCTGCTGCCTCATTAAGATTGAGAATCATTATCCTAGGCCATGGAGTTTGGATTGATTTCCTGGAAAACCATGTATCCCATCAGTGTGATCTAAGCTGCTCTAAGTTTTGTGTGGTAAAACACATAATATCACTTTTGCCACCTTCGAAGAACTTCATGGCTAAATCATCATACCAAGAAAAGCTAGGTTTAATGATAACATAACATATTGCTGGTCTAGAAGAAAACATCACAGGTCAGAATACTTTTTTTTTTCAACACTTTGAACTGCTCTAAGTTGGACTCTGAACGTCCTAGAATAAGTTCTAAATATCTGAGTAAGTAATAATTAATCGTCTATATACATGAGTTAAACTTTGCCATGACACACACAAATTAAACGTCACTTTTCAAGCACAAAGGGAGTCCTATTTTACAATGTATTGTGCAAAAACCTAAAAAATGTTGGGTTTTTTTCCGGACCAGCGATATGTACCACAAATATATCATATGCAAACGTGATGACAAATGGGTGAAAGCCAAGAAGTGTGTGTATGCATTTAAATAGTTTCATAGAAGCTCAGTGAAAATTATGAACAGACATTTTTAGGCATGTCTGGTGTACTGACATATGCTTGGTGTTTGTTCTAACTTGTGCATGCATTTCAAAATCGATTTTGCCAGTTCAATGTGTATTTGAAGTTTCTTGCTCTGTTTTCAGCAACCATTTAAAAAAAAAAAAAAGTTTGAATGTCTGGCTAATAGAAAACTCATCATAGTAAATGTTTCTGTTAATAATTCATTTAAATTATTCAAGAACCTTTATTTCCCATTATTACTGTTCATCACAACGTAAACAGACAATGCTTATATTTATTATGAATTATGGCTATGGTGAGCTTTTTCTACTTAATACTAGATAAAATAATATTCTGAATTTATTTTTTATAACCGTACGTATCATTCTCCCTCGTAGATGATCCGTCTGGTGACCTTACTGTTAGAAGTACTGGGCTTACTGAAAATGGAGTTCCAATGATTAGCTTGTCAACCGGAAAATCATACGTCTTCAGTGCAAGCATGAAAACGTGGTAAAGATTTGTGCTTTGCTAGATTAAAATTTAAACCATATGAGATTATAAATATTTATTTGTTTTGAATTTACTTCGTTAGGTATCTCTGGTTATGTGGCATGTGATTAGTACTTAGGAAAGGAATAATCATTGAGAGAATACTCCTATATATAATCTGAAAAAGAAAATAACAGGGATTTTGTGCGGTCCTTGATGAAGAACGAATTCCTTGTTATTGGAAAACCTTTCTTTTATTGCTCTTCCTTACTACAATAGAGTTTCGCTAATCCAAACTTTTTTAAGTCGGCTGGATGTTTTATTTCAATAGCAGCCAAGTGTCAAGATATAAACAAACAGCGCAGTGTGTGTTGCCAACTAATTGAAATTTCCCATAAAGTAGAGGGAAATTATCCGTCTTCTATTATCTGTTGCATATGCACACCAAAACAAACACACGTCAAACAATTATAGCTTACAATAAATTCTGTAGTAAAGATTTCGGTTACTCCGAAAATTTGTTAGTCCGAACAGGTCTCGGTCCCAATTAGTTCGGATTAACGAGACTGTACTGTATTTATTTATTATTTTGTTACATGTTTGCCATAGCCTAAGTATTTGTTTTCCCTTTGCAATCAAATATTTGTCAACATCCTTTTAAGTTTATGTTATATATATATGGCCTGCAAAAGGGTTGCTGGTATCTAACTGGAAGGAGACCCACACGCTGAACGTATGTGACGATGTGTGGAACCGGCCAGGCCAGTAACCTAGTGTCCTACCCCGCCTTCAAGTGGTGCAGGCTGAGCTTTCTATTTATGTGGCAAATTAATATTTGCTACACGGATAGAAAGGCGGAAGGGGAGGGCTAATTCACCAACCCGTCTAGCCAGCGTGGTGAAATTATGGCTAATTCCTCCATTATGTTGACACACCAGAAACCATGGCCCCTAGTCTCCAGGTGCTGGAGTGCTCCTGATCAAGGCAGCGGTCAGTGTGGCATGAAAGCAGGGGGTGCTAAGAATCACTGGAATGGCCCAGGCTGCCGTTTGTTATTGACCTTGGCTACGTTTAATGGACGATCCCTTGCTTCTGAAGCAAAACTTCAGGAATTGGAAGAAGAACTTGACAAGATCAAATGGGACATTGTAGGACTCAGTGAAGTTAGAAGAAAAGGTGAAGAGTTGGTGGAACTTAAAAGTGGACATTTGTTTTATTATAGAGGAACGGAAACTGGAAGAACAAGTGGTGTTGGCTTCTTAATCAACAAAAGAATTAAAGACTACCTTCTTGAAGTCGAAAGCACGTCAGATCGAGCAGCGAGGCTCGTTGTTCAACTAACCCAGCGATACCAACTTCAAATAGTACAGGTATATGCACCAACATCAAGCCATACCGACGAAGAGGTTGAAGAATTTTATGAAGAAATCAAAGAGTTACACACCAAAGGGAAACAACATATCAAGCTCATCATG
>QLNU02013614.1:7684848-7704216 GCA_006491805.2 Dysdera silvatica
TACATTAGATATCTTAAAAGAAGCTGGAGAACATGTAGAAGACATACTTGCAAAATTCTTTACCAAATGCCTCAACAGTGGTAACATACCAAACCAATGGGATTCTGCAACAGTAATTCTTTTGCATAAAAAAGGTGATAAAGAGGATTTAAAAAATTACCGACCAATTAGCTTGTTACCTGCTATTTATAAAATCTTCACAAAAGTGCTAACACATCGCCTGCAGAAAAAATTAGATGCAGCTCAACCAAGAGAACAAGCTGGATTTCGAAGTGGATTCAGTACAGTGGACCATATTCAAGTATTAAGAGAATTAATTGAAAGAACACATGAATATGAACTTCCATTGTGTGTTGCATTTATTGACTATGAGAAGGCCTTTGACTCTATAAAAACATCAGCAGTCATCAACTCTTTAAGATCAACAGACATTGAGGATGTGTACATTGACATGGTGAAACGTGTGTATAAAAATGCAAGTGCAAAATTTCGGTTACATAAAGATACCAAAACTATCAAACTTGGCAAAGGGGTGAGGCAGGGAGATACCATTTCTCCAAAACTTTTTACTTCTGCTTTACAGATGATTTTTCAGCTGATAAATTGGAATAACAAGGGAATAAAAATAAATGGTGAATATTTAAATCATTTGCGGTTTGCTGATGACATTGTTATTTTTTCAACGAACCCATCAGAACTCCAAGACATGGTACAGGAGCTCTCAACTAGAAGTAAAGAAGTTGGACTCAAGATGAACCTACAAAAAACTAAGATCATGTTCAATAATTTCGTAGAGGAAACAAAAATACAAGTTGACAACATTGAGCTAGAAATTGCTGATTCATATATTTACCTTGGCCAGCTGATTTCAATGGATGGCAACATTATGAAAGAACTCAACAGACGTATTAAACTTGGCTGGAGTGCATTTGGAAGAAACAGTTTTATCCTGAAGGGGAAATTGCCTTTGTGTCTAAAAAGAAAGGTCTTCAACCAGTGTGTATTGCCAGTCCTCTCTTATGGATCAGAGACATGGAGTCTAACAGTTGGAGCAATACGAAAGTTACAGACAACGCAAAGGAGCATGGAGAGGTGCATGCTTGGAATAACTAGGAGAGATCGAAAAAGGAACACTTGGGTGAGAGAGCAAACTAGAGTAGAGGACATCATTGTTAAAGTAAAAGGGCTGAAATGGCGATGGGCTGGGCATATTGCAAGAAGAACTGATCAACGATGGACAACAGAAATTCTGAACTGGATTCCAAGAGACCACCGAAGACCTAGAAAACGTCCTCAAACTAGATGGGTGGATGAAATAAGAAAAGAGGTTGGGGTGACGTGGAAACGAATGGCCCAGGATAGACTTGTGTGGAAAGCATTTGGAGAGACCTTCATCCAGCAGTGGATAGATAATGGTTGAATATGATGATGATGATATATATATATATATATATATATATATATATATATATATATATATATATATATATATATATATATATATATATAAAATTCTGAAAAACAGGGAATGTTGACATTTACTGAATTGATTGGACGTAAAGGAGGGCGTTGAGCAGCCTCGGAGGCTTTGATAAAACAAAAGCATGAGCGGGTGGGCAGGCAGCGACACCTAAGGGCAGAAGTAGTATCACACGCTGCGAATCCGCGACCAATTTGCGGCGGTTTTACGCTGAAAAAGGATGGCCTGTAGTGACGGACAACATATGTCAACTCTTATGCATTCCATCATCGGCATAGGTGTAAAGTTATGTGGGCCCGCGTGGCCTGAGCCCCCACCAATAATTTGAAATAAATTACAATTTTACATATATTATAATGTATAAATGTACATAATATGTGCTTGCCCCACCCCAGTAAATTTGAAAATTCTACGTTGGTGATCATCGGCCATCACACGTCACTGTTTATTATTCCTGGCAAACCTCTCTCTCTCTCTTTCTATAAGACTCAATTCCTCGTTATATCAACACTTGCTTCGCTTCCATTGACATAGACTTGGTATTTTCTTCACCAACGAACGACAATTCCGTATTGGTAAAGCAACTACCTCACTCTTTTCAATGCACCGAGGGAAGTGCGGAAACATTTGCAGATTTTCTTCTTCAGTGAAATGCGCCAACGGCGAGTTCTCAAAATGATTGGAATGGCACAAGCCCATATTATGTGTTTCAATCACTATATGCAAATTTCCTATATAAATCGCTTGATAAAATCTTTCTGTTTAAATTTTTACATTGTGTACAGGCTTCCTGTTCAACAGCCGTGATGTAATCGTCCGTATTTTGTATATAGTGTGTATTGCGTATACGTATAATATGCATTGTGTATATATTTGCATTATGTATATGACTAAAGATAGTATCCAGGATTTAATTTCGGAGGCTTCAAAAATTTTTACAGCATGTATCGATACAATCACAGCATAGAAGGCCGTAGCCAAGTCCCATTAAAAATTTAGTTGAGGGGGAGGGGAAGACCGGTTCCTAAGATCCCCCCTCTGGATACGGGAATCATATGACCGCAACTTGCCCGTAAACAAATATTTGTACAAATCCCTGTATCATGTATGGACTACCTGATCTATAACTACTGTTTTGCATTTGTCCATACCATGTATATAATTATATTGTGCATGTGTCCTCAAGTTTCTAACATGCTCTCGCTTTACACCTTTCCCAGCATTATTTATTTATCTGTGTCAAACATGTAATTAATATCCGTATTAAATTGTCAATAAGTGAATCATCGGGTTCGCGGGGCATTGCTGCGTACATAGCTTTTGTTTTTTTCCACGGTTTCTGGCGTGTAATGTGGATGGTGAGACTTGAAGATTGGGCAGAATACACTACACTACACGTTGTAAGACGAAACTAACGTGGTTTTTAGAACCACATATCAAGAATGCTCATCAAATCATCACACTGCACTCTGACCCATGTGTGCCCACATGAGTTCAAAGGAGGGGGCGGGAAGGCTGAGAAAAATTATTACCCCCTTCTTAAGGATGTCAAAAATTTTAGTGAATGTACAAGATACTAAAATGCTACAAAAATAATTTATACTGCTTGGCAATTAGTAATGAGCTAAAAAGTATCTCATTTTGGAATGTGACTGAACATTTTTTGAAAGTAAATGCACCGCATTGGCGTACGCAGGGGATGTTGATGGGGGTTGTAACCCCCATTGCAATGAAATTTTGTATATTTAACATAGGAATATTTGTTGCAGATTTAACCCCCACCCCAATTAGCCTATAACCCCTCATACGAATTTCCTGCGTGCGCCTATGTGAATAGCAGAATCGGGCAAATCGTATTTTTTTCGGCTAAAGATAAGCTCGAACACCCTCTGTCCAAAGAATATAGAAGGAAATCTATCTATACCATAGAAGGAAATCTATCTATATCATAAAAGGAAATCTATCTATATCATGGAAGGATATCTATCTTTACCTATATTCAGTGGCGGATTAAAGTTTTTGAGGCCCCTGGGCTACTTGTATTGTGAGGCCCAATAAAATAATTCAAAAAGGTCGTCTACAAGGGAACACGTCTCTGAAGATCTTCTAGCTGGTGGAGGCCCCTGGGCTGCAGCCCCTAAATCCAATGCCTTGATCCGGCACTGCCTATGTTCTGTCCTATAGGGGCGCCCATGCTCTGACCTCTTATTTATAACTTCTGGACTTTGTCCCAGTCTTTTCTGGGAATAAGGTGCCGGCATTGTGGACAACCTTCTAAAGAGTTTAAATTGCACAGAAAACAACAACCGTGCTGGGCTACAGGCCCGGCACAGAACTCATGTGACATCGGAAAAAATTCGAATTATTCACGATTGGAAGAAGTTTTAAATTTTGCAGTTTTTATTTTTTTACAAAGGTGTTTTTAAAAACTGAAATTGTTTTTTTTTGGTGGGGGGGATGTGTGCGCAAATAGTTGGCCCTGTTGACGATAGTAAGCTACCCACACTCAACTGTCTAATCTTTAGTAATTAATTAGCTATGAAGGATTACCACACTTATCTATGTCTGAATAAAAAAAAAAAATCATTGAATTATTAAACAATTTGTTTTTCATTTATTTTTAATTTATTCTCACTAATTTATTTGTTTTTATCGATATGTACATTAATAACCGCAACCATAAACGTTTACATTTTGCGTACACCAAATTAAAGATAAACTATCTTTTATAGTAACCTACACATCCAAATCTAAGCTCCACCTCTAAGCTACCTTTCTATTGGTTACCAACTCTTCAAACTGTAACCAATCAGGTTGATATTTCGGTAGCCCGCAGTACCCCCCCACTGAGATTTGTCTCTGTCATGAGACGCACTACATTTTCTATTATTTTTAAAACGTTTTAAGGTTGCAAAACCGTAAACCCAATTTAAACAGTCAAGTCCAGCCAAAGGCTTTGACAAAGCGTAAACACGATTATTTATCATATTTGGCATTTAAATTGAGCCGCTGCGGATTTTGCGATTACAATCAGTTATTTACGATTACCAGTAATCATTTGCGACTTAAAAATAACTTTTAATTTATTTTTATTTTAGCTCAATAATAAACAGGTGCTGTTTGAAAAATGGAAACCATTATTTCGTAATTTGACTTCTGTTTATGATTCGCCTTACTAAATTTTTAGATACTTGATAAATTATTTGATTTCTGAAAGTTTACAGTTCACCCTAGTAAAATTTTAGATACCCGATAAAATATTTTGCTTTGGAAAGTTGCATCGCATCTTAGTAAATTTTAGATGCTCCATAAATTATTGTGATAAAAAAGATACATTATACAGTATTTATTGCTATTTAACTGATGATAATGGTATATTTATTCTTACCGTTAATTTTTTCGAGCAAGCATTAAGATTCCGACATCGAAATATCTGTTGATGACTGGTTATTCTTCTTTGGTGTTTTAATCAAGTGAAAATAAAAATGTATAAATACGCCTAATAGACTTAGAAAAGTTTTGCAGTGTAGAAATTACGCACTTTAACGTATTTTTAGGTAGGTAGAATAATTATGTTTCATTCTCTGTTTAATATTGTAAATTTTAGTGGTATGTTTTCTCTTCTTGAATCTTTGAGTTGTGTTATATAAACTATTTTGCTGCATTTCATATATTTTTTGTGCTATTATAAGTTCAGTCATAAACGTATGCAGAAAATTCACAAGAGGGTTATAGGCTCAATGGGGGGGGGTTACAGAGATACAAACTCCATTTATTCCTCTGTTAAGTCTACCTTCATTGCAATGGGGTGGGGGTTATAACTTACCATCAACGCCTCCCTGTGTATGCCAATATCTATTGTTATGCAAAGAAGAGGCGGCATGGCAATTTGAAAATTATGGGGCGGTCATATGCATAATCTGGCAGGGGCAAGGGCCCACCAGTTTTTTTAGAAAGGAGGCAAAATAGTCTTTTTTACCCAATTTTTTTTTCTTTCTTTAAAAAAAGACTGTTTGCATAATTATATGGGCCTATGGGGCCCCAAGTTCCCTAATAACTTCAAATGAATTGTAGTTTTGCATATGTTCTAATATAGGCTATATAATATAAACTTGAGGCCTCCATTAATTTTGAAAATTCTATGTTGCTGATCATGTGATCTGGTGGTTGTGATGAATTGAGCAGGGGAGGGGATTGGGAAGGGTGGCCTCTGAAGGCAGCGCTGTAATTCCAGGGTGATCGGTTGTAAAGAGAAAAATATTCCTTGATGTCCAATGGAAAGGCTTCAGTTACCCTCCCCTTTCTTACACTACTAATGTAAGGAGACAGTAGTACCAAAGGGGGGGATAAAATGAAAATGAAGAATTAAAAAAAGGGAAAGAGTGGAAGATTTATAGTATAACTTCCTTTTTTATTTTTTAGCACGCTGACTGAAGATGTTCCCCATTAATTATCATAGTTGTATCTTTAGCAGGTTTGTCCTTAGTTTAGTTTAGGGTACTTCTTAGCAGGTAGAAGGCAATGAATTAGCGATTATGGTTTACACAGCATTGTTTCTGACCTTTTTTTTTTTAACACGGATAAGCTGGAAAACTTTTTAATTTAATAATTCCACAGAATGTTGATTCAAGGTATGATGTTTAAAAAAAAATAAACAAAAACACCCGCGATACAGTTGGTAGAAGGGATGCCTTCCCAACTCGGTAATCACTGATTCAAGAAAGGTGCTTTCTTGTTGGCAAAAAATCTGGTGGATTTTAAATTGGTGATTCCTTTAAATATGTTAATCTTGGATTCAATAATCCCATTTGAAAATATTCCAATGCCATATTTAAAAATGGTGCCTTCCAAACAAAACTGGAACGCTATTTTGAATGGCTGCTCTTGATTGGCTTCAGTCTTCTAGCACCAAATCAAAAAAGCATTCTAAACTGGATAACAGAAAGCACTCTGAACAGTGTCATAAGTTTTAAACTGTTGTCCATTTTGAATAATGAGTGTATGGATCTGAGCCCTTTTTGGTATTACCGTTTTTACATGGTTTTTTGCATTATTATTATTATTGTTTTTAAATTTCATGTCATTGTTTACATGTACTTTTTATATTATGAATAATTTATTCAGAATTTTTTTCCATGATTGTAATTTTAGCTTATTTCTTTGGATTAGGCATTCTATGATATAAGAAAAACGAATAACAACATGGCAGCTGTTGGACACCAGTCTCAACCACAACAACAGAAGCCAAATAGCAGAGAAGGACCGCCAGTGACACAACTTGAATTCCACCAGGCAATGAACGACTTCAAAATCATGTTCCCGGAGATGGATGAAGACGTTATTGAAGTTGTACTAAGAGCCAACAATGGCGCTGTTGATGCCACTATCGATCAGTTATTGACAATGAGTACTGATAATGAAAATGAAAAGCTTAGAGCAGAGTTAGATGCCACTGAAAATGATGAATTGCCTCCGTGCTACTCTCCAGCTACGCCACCACCATCCTACCATCAGGCTGTGCCATTTGGACGTAGTCCTTCCCACTTAACTGGCGTTGCTTTGGGACGCTCAGCTGCCCACAAGGCTTCTGGTTCTCCATCAGTTGGTTTACGACACCAACAGATTTTGGGTTCCAGAACTACGACTTCTCCACAGCCGAACTCTTTACCACAAGCAGCGGCTGCGAAGAAAGAAGATAACTTGAACAAAGCTGCTGGAATCCCCTTGAGGACACAAAAAAAATGGCATCCTCCTTTGATAGGTCCTTTACCTCCGACATTTCTTCGGTTGGATATGGCAGAAAATCAAAAAGAACAAAAAGGAAAGGTAAAAAAGTACCCTTTTTTTCTTTTCTAGCAACGAACGATTCTAGTTTAATCTTCATCCATTGAAAACAATGTATTTTTTTTACCAAGGGTAGATCCAGAAATCTTTGAATGGGCGATTTGTTTCAGATTCCTATTTTTAGCTGAGTGTTCAGTACTTTTCATTTAATTTTCAATGATATAATCCCAGCCTAAGGGGGAGGCAGTGATTGCCTCCCTCCCTCCCTTAGACCTGCCAGTGTTTTTTGCTTTGTTTCATGAAACAAATTGTGTATTTTTACTCTAGAGTAATATAGTGTATTTGCCTACCCTGCAACTCCTAAAAAAAACCGTCGGTACCCTGGCAGAGATGATCTTAATTTGATTTGGCTTATATGTACAAATGCATGGGCGCCCACAAGAGCACTTCTAGTGGAGCTGAAAACAATTATTACCTCCTTCTCAAAGCTATCGAGAATTTGAGTGAATGTACAAGATACCAAAACGCTACGAAAATAATTGATACTGCTTGAAAAATAGTAATGAGCTAAAAAGTACCTTATTTTAAAATGTGACTGTAAAACTTTTGAAAGTAAATGCATAGCAGGTTCGGGCGAATCAAATTTTGAAACATCTAGGGGGCAGTCCCCCCCCTCTGCCTCCCATATGGGCACCCATGTATATATAGTTTCACCTTCTTTGGCACTGTATGACCTTTGTTATTCTTGTACCATAAAAAACAACCACCTGACCATCTTAGTGGCATGCTCACCATAAGATATAAGCAAAGGACACGTCAATATGATTTGGGTTTGTAACACTCTACTTTTTATATGGTTCATACTAGAATAAGCCTATGTGTTTTAGATGGGGAAAGAAAAATGTGTCACATACTCTCTTGGACGGGATTCAAACCAGCAATCCCTGGGTTACTGTCTTATTTTTTTACCATTGAGCTACTGAATATAGCTGTACATGGCTCTGTTCTCATATACATAACTTGTATATCTCTCTTACATATACAAGAAAAGATCCATGTACATTTGTAATCAGTGGTGGTTCGTGAGTAGATAATGTAAATATAAATCAAAATGTAGAAAATCAAGCAAGTAAATGAAAATTATTTATACGTAGGTGCAAATATATGAGCAATACCAATATTCACACAGCCACATCTGCATACTATATAAAATGAAATAAAATAATAAAGGCCTATGCACTAAAATGTGCTTATACAGGATTCCAGGCCCCATCGCCTCCATACATAAGCGCATATACAATATAGGTGTAAATGTATGTACATCATACCACAATTACAAAATATACATTCATGTGTAGTGAAAGTATAAATGAATAGACAAGTTTATGATAAGTAGTCACTCTGTATAGCACACTGCAATTTATAACGATGGGCTAGTGACGAAAGTGAAAAATTGAAATTATATGACAATATATTGCATCTATGCATGCATGTACAATCTTTTTCAAGGGAACAGTTATACACGCATGCCGGACACAATATATAAGATCTGCAAGACAATGTTTCTGAAACGCCAATAAACCGTTCGACTAAAACCCCGAAAAACACTGTCAAACGGCTCAAAGGCATTCTGCTCCCGACATCACCCTACAGATCATTGCTGTTAACAAGAAATATTCAAATATATAAAAATGTAATAAACTATACATGTACTTACAAGGATACGTTGGGCCTGTCGCTTCGAGTTCATGATCTTGTGTTGTGACATTTTGAAAGCGAGAGGGAGAGTGGGAGGTGTTATTGGCAGAATCATTTAGTAATGGTGACAGTTCGGCGCCAAACAACAGGGAGGCTAAAGAATTAGCTGTAGCAGAAGTTAAAAGGGGTGAGGAAAGTAGCTAAAAGGAAAAATGAAGATAAAAGGGGAAGAAGTTATGAAAATGTAAATGAAAAGTATTAGCCAAATATATGGCGCAACTTTATATTAAAATTTTTTCTACGTTTAAGGTTAGCGAGGATAACATTAAGGTTGCGTAAGCAGAAATTTATGGAAAAATTATTGTTTTTAATGAAGTAAAGAAACATATGAGACTGTTGGTAGTATCGTTAATATTGTTACATATTTTGGAAATGCGAACACAATGTGTAATCAAAATATTTCGTTGAACACCTATAGAGATATTGCTGTTCCATTTAGTGAGGAAGTTCACCTTGAAATTAAAACAACTACGTTTATCAAATATGGTGCAATTGACGTGGTCTTTAATAATGGTAATATTCAAATCGAGGAAGTTTGAAGTTTGCTTTGGTGCTGTCCTCTGACGTCTTTTTCGGTATAAGCTCTTCGGGATATGTATCAAGGTGTTTAGCACTGAAACTGTGGTTATCGAAAGTTATGATGTCATCTATGTATCTAAATACATTACACAAAACAACACTATTATTTTTTCATAATGGTGTAGGAATAAATCCGCTAAAATAGAAGAGAAGTTACTTCCTTGTGGAATACCGCATATTTGTTTGTAGATGTGCTTGCCATCAGAAATGTAGTTATTGGAAATGCAGAAGTTTACAATGTTGTTCCAATGATTTTCATCAATGTTCAGGTGGTGCGAGAAATTATTATAATATTCGTTGAGGACGTATTTTAACTTTTCCAAGGGAATAATACTGGTGAAAAGGTTTTCAAAATCGTATGTGTTAATTACAGAAATATTGTTGCTGTTGTTAATATAGTTGATGACAGGTGTATTGTTCTTGATAAATATGGTGTTTTCTTTATTCTTATGGATTTCTTGTAATATCTTTCTTAGTAAGATATCTTTCTTTCTATTGATAAACTTGTTTGTATTTTTATTTTATTGTTTACTATTGTTTTTTATTTGCTTTCATTTCTCACCAATCTATTTGCTTGATTTTTCTATATTTTCCCACGAGCATATATATATATACTTAAAATATGGATGTATTTAAATAATCAATGACAGCACATAATAACCTTAAACTTTTTCACAAAAATGATGCACCAGTAATTGCTGGTATGAAATTTTAAAATATTATCAAAACATATAAAATTCTAAATATTACCAAACATATATAAAATTAAATATTATCAAAACATAATGAATATTATCAAAACATATGTAATTATCTGAAGAGAATTAGTTGAAGAGTCAATAAAGTTTGATTTGTAATTATTATCTGAAAACATGCATTATTCCAGATATTCACTGTATATATATATATGCCCAGAGAGAGAGAGATAAATATATCTATAGTGAATATTCGGAATATTATGCGTGACAGATTATTGAAATTTTAAATTAAAACTTTTTATTGTTGACATATTTTTACAATTTTATGTATATACATGAAATGAATAATTTTATGTTTTGATAATATTTAAATTTCATACAATTACTAGTGCGTGCACATATATATAGGACCTGATATGGTACTACATGTTGTACAGACAGAGATAATATGTGGAGACAACAAGCAAAATAAAAATATGCAATATATGCTTACCCAGTCTTTATTTTTTGAATATAAGTTCGATTCTTTTAGACTTGCAAACTTGTCGATGATGTGAAAAAATGGTTGAGTTTCTATTAACTCTTTTAATAGTTCCTTTTCAATTGAAATTTTTAACAAGTTTCTATGTCTGTCTTCAAACATCGTATTACGTAGACTGATTTTGATTCTGTTTAAGCAAGAAAAACTCCGTTCTACGGAAATGCTAGTGGACGGAATAGTCACTATTAAGCAAAAAAGTTTATAAGCTTCTTTAAAAATGTATCTGTTTTCTGTTAAAATTTCCATGAATGTTTGTAATTTCATATCTCTATACTGCTTATCCAGATATATGTGTTTTAATTCATTTTTCAATCTTTGGAAGTCAGTAAATATATTGGGGTAGTACACATTTAAATTATTTATTGTTTTTGTAAGAAATTTATTGGAATACTCTACAAATTTTGAAGTATCCATTAATGTAATAAAATGAAGCTTTTCCATATCTTGAAAACGTGTAGTAATTTGTAAAGAAATAGTATCTAATATTTCATAAAATATGAATTTTATATTTTGCAAGAACTTTATTTTGTGTGAGCGTCACTTTTTTTCGTCCCTCACGGTGTTCAGTTGGAACTGTTGTTTTCGAAATCACTAATTCGAAAATTTCTATGAACGTATCCTCATTTAGTTTGCTGTTTAAGACCATTTGCGTATTTTTAATTTGTGAGATGCAAAAATTAATGTCAAATGACTTATTTTGTAGTACATTGAAGAGAACATCCGTAAGTCCAAAAATATGGTTAAAAACAACAACCAAAAGTGAAAATTCAAAGTCGTTAAATATATTTAAATAGCCGACACTCTGCCTAAGCGAAGTTTGATCGGAGGTTGGATCGTTCATAATCTCAGTAAATACTTCTTTTAAAGAATCCCATTCTTTATTTATAACACTCAACATTTTAGAGTTTGATGTCCATCGCGTAATAACAGAAGTAGGAATTCGTCTTCCGACGACTGTATCGACCACGTGAGTTCGTTTGGCAGAATGATGAAAAAATGCAGGTATGCCGCTTACAGTTGCAAAAAATATGCGACACTGTGAAATGCTGTTGCAGCTTTGTTGTAGCACTAAATTCAGACGATGTGCCAAACAATGAATAAAACTGCCTGTGACGCTACTTCTTTAATTTTGGACTGAAGACCATTTAAGTGCCCTGACATTACGCTTGCTCCATCAAAACGTAATCCTATAAGTTTTGATTTATAGTTAAATTTTTCGAGGCATCTTGATACAAGGTTAAACAATGCTTCGGCAGTCCGATTGGAACTGACGTCATAAAATCCCAAAAATCTTTCCACTAAATTTCCACCAGCAATAACATACCTAATTATGATACTACATTGAGATTTTTGGACAATATCTGTGGAATCGTCTACTTGTATAGAAAAAAATGCAATCCTTTATTTCTTTTTCGATATGTTCATTGATATATTGCCAAATGCAGTCAATTATTTCATTCTGAATAGTCTTAGAATTGCCGGCAAACATGGGTGTGATTTTTCAAAAGTGCTCATGAATGTCCACAGGGCTTATCGAAATGCAGTTTTCTAACAATTCTTTAAAATTACCATGATTAGTGGAGGTTACATCTTTGTGATGACCATGAAATGCTAATTCTTGCTTCCCCAAGTAAAGAACAGCACGAATGGGCGGGCAATTGAATGAAACGTCTATTAAGCTGCACATTCTCGTTGAAGCGTTTAATATATATTGCCTAAAGTATTCTTTTAAAGCATCCTCGGTACCACTTAAATTTTTTTTTAAGTTTGAAAAACATAATGTACAATCCACATGGTAAAAAAACCTTCATGTTTGTGAAGAGCACGGGTAACGTTACCAAAATCATTGAAACCACTCTTATTCCACACATTTGATTTAACACCAATGATTAAACATGGCATACAAAAAAGTTTATTTAAATAATAACTCCCACACAGCCATTCAAACTCCGAATATCACGAAATCTTAAAATGCCGATTATATACTTTGTCCTTTTTTTTTTTTTTGCAAATTTAACACAGGCATGGGCTTTTCCTTACTTAAAAATTCTTTTTTATCATCGTTATTCCAACTGGAGAATGGGGTTTCTAATAAAATACATACCTGGTCATTTAAGGGAAACGTCATATTGTAAAGGAACCTCTTAGGTTTAACCTAACGAATCAAGTAACGGAAATATTGATTTCCTAGGCGGTTTGAGAACTTGTAGCATAGTGCGCATATCTGAAGTTTAAACTATATAAAAGATGGACACAGCAGTGTCCCCAGTTTAACGGCTGCTCTTCGAGCGGCTCCACATCACGTGATGTTAAACGTAATTCATTAGTCACGTGAGGAAAGTGGAAAGGACGTCTCATCCTTCCTAGCAAGCTTCTTCCTATTCTTCTAGTGTGTTAAAACGATCATGGTGCGGTACAGTGTAGCATATAATTGCAAGGAAAGGGGGAAAAGAAAGGCGGAATTTACTCATTTCACAGGCTTATTAATGTGTATATATCTTCTGTTCACATTGTAAATGATACGGTTCCCATTATCACACATAAACATTTCATTCACACATAAACACACACAAATTTCCAAGAAAGGCATCAGCTTTAACTTAAAACCAGAAAATATCTGCGCGCAATATAGAAAAAGTGATTTTGAGAAAAAGAGCGTTCAAGTTGGAACTTGGTAACAAGGTAACATGTAATAGTTATTTTTATTTTATACAATAGTGCAAGAAGTAATTGAAGAATTTTGATGCGGTTTGTTTTAAAACACTGCCAAAAATCGATATTATTTTTTAAACTAATAAATAAAAAATCGATTTTTTAAAGATTTAAAGGTCCTGTGTCCCCTTAAGAAACAAAAACACAACGAAATTACACGCTTCTACTGTTACCACTCAACGTGCCTCGAAATACTTCAGGGTAATTAAATAATTCTAACAGATATAACACTAAACTGTTTGTAGTTTGAATCAAAGTTTTATTCAATTCTTTGATTTAATTTTTTTTCTTTGACCAGTAACACACCCCACAGAAAATTTTTTACCTCTAGAAACCTCTGTGGTAATCAAAAATCTCAATTTTTATTTCTGATCAAGCCATACCTCTGTTTTGGTAATTTTTACCTTTTTCCCCATGCAAAACCTCTAGAGGTAAAACCTCTGATCTGGCAATACTAGCTGACATGATGATGCGATAAAAATTTCTCTTCTCTGACAGTACTTGCTTTCGCCGTAAATATTCCATCGCCATGGTAACCATGTTCGCAAAACATTTCCGTTTTGAAGCGAAGCTCTGAATTTCTATCGTCGCTTCATTCGGCCCTTTTTCTCGGCGAGCAATATTTCGTTGGTGCGTTTAACGCGTTTAAAGCGCTGACTTAAAAACGTAGCCTTCTGTTCCTGAATGTAATTCCAATTATATTAAAGGAATTAAATTCAAAAAAAAATAGTGGGCTCAAAATAAAATTTCGAATTTTATTTTTCTACTCAAATTTTTCAAATTTCGAAAAATCTACGATGTTTACAGCTAATATAACTGTTTTAATAGAAACATATATATCAATACAGAGTTTTCAAAATTATTGAGGAAGGAAGAACATATTATGTTTATATTACAATACATGTCAGATTGTAATTTATTGGGGATGGGGTTTGAGGCCCCACGAGCCCATATAACTCAATACCTATAAGTAGGGAGTTAACTTATAACACCCCCTCACACGGCCCATCTTCGTTCATGACCTTGACCTAGGGCAAGTTACATATCCTATAAACCTTTGGACACTTCATAAATATACATTATAAAATTTTTGTCATGGTAATTAATATAAAAAGTACAAGAAGAAAAAGCCAACACTACATTTAAAAATATGGTTATTGAAAAAATTATGAATTTTACAACCTTCTTCTGCGAACTTTTAAAATTAGAAAAAAAAAATATATATTATTGACCGAAAATTAAATTATCAAATAGCACAAAAAAGAAAAGAATTTTTTTTTTTCAGTCGTTAGTTTTTTCGTGGGAATGCTTTTCTTTCTAATTCAGCAGAAAACGAATTTTCCCTTTCGACACGGGGAATTTTCCCTACGTTTGGCAGTAAAACACGACAAACAACTTATCACCTCCCGCATGTGCTGTTTCTCCATCGGTATTGGCTGGGAGTTTTGGAGAAAACCGGCTGAAGATAACGGGGGTTGTTCATAAAATTAGAAAAGAAAAAATATTAGGAATAATATTATCTTTGCAACATTTACAGAAACTCACATTATGGTTAATTCTTCATAAAAGTACTTCTTCAGCAAAATGGGATTATGAACAAGTTCATTAAAAAATAATTATGATTTTAATAAAAACTGAATAAAATCGCAAGTGTTTTATAATCAGTATCTATCGCAAATTAAAGTTTATTTCTAAGTTTCATATATTGGAAAGGAGAAAATTAAGTCTCTTCCTTTCCTACGAATTTTATAATTTCCTCTTCCCAGACGTGTCTTTTGTGCAGCATGGGCTTCGTCAGGATTCAGTCTTTTCCCATTACTGCCCAGGTGAAATGTAAATATGTAAATTATAATTTAAAATAGATCCAACATATGTACATTTTCCCTGAAATAAAGCTTTATTTATTCATTATTTATAGTTTTTCTAATATACATGAATTAACATACACGTATTCGAATTCCCCTCCTTCTCCTACATTACACAACTTGCAGGAATAATTGTTACAACTGTACTTGTAATCTGCATTTTAAACAGCAGCTTATATCACAAAATCATATACTCAATTCTTCGCAATTATTTCCCGATAGTCGATTGAATTTATAGGTAATATCTTGACGACCCTCTTTGAGATGTGCTGCCACATCCGGGACTTAACCGGAAGGGATGTGATATTAACCGGAAACAGACGACAGAGCTGCACTTCCGTTCTTGTAAAGGCTAAAGACCGGATAGAGAAGAAATTGATTGCAAAAGGCTTCTAAAAACTTTATTTTATGAGAATTAATCGTCACGAAAAAAATACTTCCGAAAAGAAAAGTTTGATTGCGTTGCTTTCCCTTACAATTTTTAGAATATACGTTTAATAGCATCATTTTCACGGCGCATGCGCATAGAGATGAAATAGGGCACGTGTGTTAATGGCGGTACGGAAAATATCGTCCAATCCCACGGACGCCGTTAGCGGGGTGAACGGGGGGACCCGTCCCCCCAATCTTGGCATTAGGGTTCCATATCCCCCTCCAATTTCAAATAAAACGTCTTCTAATGATATATTGTTTCCCCCCCCCAATATTTTCATACCGTCGCACAGTGCGGCCATCAATGGACAAAAGTCGAAAAACCAGCTATTTAATGGACAATATTGAACCTCATATCCAAGTTCGGAGATAGTTATTATAATAGTTATTATTGTGAAATCTAATGTGAGTAAAACAATAGATAGTCCTCAATCATATTTGAACAAGCGGCAAAGAAGCAGCGAAACCGACTGAGGAGCAATGTTAAATTCATTTGTAATTTCGCATATGTAAACTTAGCTTGGTTTCGAGCTTTTGCGTATCTTAAAAAATAATCGCATCATATAAAATGCTCAACAAGGTTCGTACTTCTCATTTCAATATAATTTCTCCATAAACATTCAATAATTTTTCTAGTAATTACGCCTAGAATGTAACTAAGTAAATTTAACAGCGTTGTTGTAGTCTCCCAAATTCAATTAAACATTTACAGAGTTAGACACAAAATATCCTGGGATTCTGATTTTTTCAGGGTCATCAGTTATTCCAGTTCAGGAAACTGAAGTGACTTTCTGCTACAAACTGCTACACCGATTATTGTGATTTTTTGTTCAGAAATCGGCAGAAGTGTGAAAAATTCGGACTTAGTGGAAATTTGGATTTGAAGTGAAGAATCTTAGAAAAAATGGAAAATATTAATTCAGATAAAATAATTTTTTAATGTTAATGACTTTTCGGATTCGACTAATGAACATTTGGAAACATGGGTGTATTTAAGGGGTGAGTTGAGGAGGCCTTTCCCCTCCCACAAAATTTTAAACACCAAATACAAAAAATATGTATATAATATGAAGACCCACACACACACATAACTTCAGTTACACATACACATCACAGTCTTCAATTATTTCGTCGTCGTCCCCACTCCGAAATAAGATCTTGCGTACGTCCGTCTTTGAAAAAAAATTATGTTACTACTTTTGCTTAGCAGCCGACAAGAAATGGAACGGTTGTTCCCGAAATTAAAACTATGTGTTTAAGCGGCATCATGAATGGTTAAACAAAGAAATTGACAAGCACGAAGACGTTTTGAACCTTGCCACATTAAATTTCAATGAAATTGAGCTATAACTCATTTCAGGAAGACCACGAAGATTTAACGTTATGGATCCCCACCCCCACCCCAAAGAGACAAGTAGAATGCACTCAAATACGGATCTTATTAATGCTCTACTACATGCATCAGACCCTCTAATTTCAAGCAAAAGAAAAACAAATTAAAAAAATTATAACGGGGATTTAAATGATATCAAGGATTATATAGTAATCACAGGTGTACCGAAAATATCTGAGGAATCCCTTCTTGTTCAAGATTTCGAGTTTAGCACTACAGGTTCTGATGAAAGCGAGTAATTTTATGTTATTTATTGTAAATAATCAATTTGTGTTTCTTTCAAGTGTATATATTTGTAATATATTTTGTTACTCACAACCCAGTTTTCATTCTTTTTTAAAACCCTTTCATTTGGCCACACTGTGCTTCACAGATCTTCTTACCCAAAGAACTCAGTTTTTCTTTTGATTGATAGAAATTCTTTTATAAATTTGGGCGAAATTGATGATTTTTGAGGGCACTACAGTATTATGATATTCTTAAAGACAAACATTCCTAAAACATATTACTAGTAATTTGCATTTCCGCTAGCTGTGGTTGCACAAACGATCAGATTGTCTTGAAATTCACAAGGATTATAGCTAGATAATAATTTTAAATGTCTGTAAAGTTTTGGTGACGTACGATTGGACGAATTAAACGGCTGATATGGATTTTTGTCCAAATTTGTAAAATGTGGCAGCACTGTGCGTTGGCGCTGATGTTCAATCCAATAGTATAAATTGAACGGAAACACACAACTATCGTTACAAATAAATATGGGATAATTAATGAAAAGTGGTAATAAGTGAATGAGTGGTAATAAAAAGTGGTAACAAATCAATGGGTGGTAATTAATGAAAAGTGGTAACAAATGAAAAGTGGTATTGAACGAATGATTGGTAATTAACGCATGCACAAAATCTTTCTATAGAGAAAGGATTCATCAAATACGTAATGGATAGGAAAATTTAAAAAAGAAACAAAAAACAATAAAAATAGACAATATGTTTATGCATTAGCGTAAGAAAGGGGGAGGTTCAGGTAGATGAAGGTCCCCCCCCCCCTAATTTTTGAATTGCTGCGCCTTTGTGTATGTATATACGTATAGTCTCACAGGTACAAGGCCGTTCACAAAGGGAGAACCAAGGGTTGCCTCCCCCCCCCAATTTGAACAATTTTATTGACTGTAAAATTAAATCTTTAATACGAAAATAACGTATTTACGGTTTCTCAAAATTTTTGATGTAGGTTAAATGGTTCGGAAACCCTCGTACTGGGTGAATTGTTGTTCTTCCTGATTGGAATGTCTTTGAGTATCTAAAATACTGCAGCGGAAGACGCCAATTGACTGCCGTAAGATTTGAATCTCTGCTGACGCTTTTAGCTTTGGGGATGAACCCAAATAGTTTCCATTGTGTATACGCCCGATGAGAGTATACGAGGTGTATTGAAGCCAACAGAAGCGAAGTGACATCCACCTGCGTGCGCAGGACAATGTGGGAATTCCAAATAAAAGAGAGAGAAAGAGAGAGAGAGAAAAGCTGGGGGACCATATAGGAACTAGCATGGGCGCCGTTAGTGGGGGGACAGGGGGACCCATTCATGGGCGTCGGCAGAATTTTTTGTAGGGGTGGGCAAAGATTACTTCAGCAGAATAAAAAAAATACATTAAAAAATATCATGATTACATTAATTGATTAATTAATTAATTTATTTAATTTAACTTGGGGGGAGGTCACAGGGGTCATGACCCCCAAAATATATTTTTTCACTGTAAAAAATTTCAACTTGCATGATAAATGAAGGGTGTTATTCCAAGACCATGGCAAATTCTGTCTCCACCCACAAATGAAAATCTGCGTTCGCCATTGAAATCAACCATCACTTGTTCTTTTAGAAAACTAACCGTTTTGTGGGGTGGCCAGTGCAATATTTCTCAATAGGTTATACTAGGCTATAGACTAGGACGGCAAAATTTTGTGTATTGAGTCTGATATAACAAAATCAATACCATATCTGATGGTATCTGATGATATAATCAGATGTTTTGCCAAGAAGAAAGCTAGACGTCATGCTTTCCATTTAAATACCAGTGTTCGATAGGCTTTTATTTTTTGCTAAAATTAAAATTTATTTCAATAAAA